>LPNX010715862.1:198467-325026 GCA_001517045.1 Pseudotsuga menziesii | reverse complement strand
TTGATTAATGAAAGCATTCACAGCTGCAAGCCTTTTGCACTGTTTCATTCTTCAATTGCTGAGTAAATTGTGAGATCTTCTTTGTGAGTTTTGTTTTTCTCTACAGATCTATATGCTCAAATTTACAAGGGACACTTAAATCAAGGAGTTTACCTAGGTCATCCAAAAACAGACATTAGGGTTTGCTAAAAGTGGCACAAAAGGAAGTTTAAAACCGTTCGAGTTAGAAGTAATCTCTAGGGTGACTCAAGTGGTCAAATTGAATGGGGTTTGGCCCACAAAAGTCATGAAGTCATGGTTTAAGTAATCATATAGGAGAATGGTGCTATGGAGAGGATTATTTTCTCTAAAAGTTATCTTAATTTGGTATATGAACACATAATATTACTTTGGAGAACATTGAGGATATGCAACAGAATAATTCCAAACATGCCATTATGACAATCGTTGCACTAATAGTGTGGTGCATAATGTATATAAAATGGAGAATCAATTAACCATTTCATGGTACAATTTTCAATTGCAAGTAAGATTCTAGTGAGAACAATAAAATTGGCATCTTTGGATTCATTATTTAGACATAAAAATTGAAAAATAGTACTTATTAAAATTAAGTATCATACTTGTGAAATTGTAACCCTTGCTTTTGAAACTGAAAACTACATTTATGAAATTAGGTCATACTTTAATAAAAAGTGTGACCTCTGAGCAACATGGTTCATTGTTTGCAGTAAATTCCTCCTCAGTCATGGATTGCAGGCCTACAGAAAACAAGTATGTTGAGTATGTTCCCATGATTGGGGCCTGCTCCAGTAATGGTACCTCACCATTATTCTGATATTTTTCCCTGTATAAAAGACAGCTATTATAATTGACCCTGACTGAACTATCTTAAATGTTGTTTCATATAAAACCCAAAAAAAGTAAAAACAATACTAAGTTTAAACTTGCAATACCTTACTCTCATGCAGAAGGTGTTGATGTCCTTGTCCAAGGTATTGAGAAGACTAATAGCCTGTATAACCATGTTATCCACTCTATTGACATTGAATTTCACGTTGGCTCTGCTGTAGCTGTGCCTAAGACCCAATTGAGCCTTCTCCAAGTCTATGTGATTAAATTACAACTGAAATAAACATTATTTCATTTCAATAAACAAGTATCTATCTGATTAGAGTCTATACCCATGGAAGCTTTAGCAGCTTCTATGATATCCTTGGCTTTGTCTTCATCTCTAGTTATTTCTATAAATTCAGGTAAAGAGTCAGCTGATAAAGTGGACTTATCCTTCACAAACTTTGCCACCTGTGCATATATATAGTTGTCATTAATAATCTTAACCAGCTCAAGAAAATGCCACGAATACCATTCCCTGCAGATAAATTACTAATTAATTAATGCTGAAGCTAGAGAATCATCAAATAGGGCATGCAACAAGAAAAAATAAGAAAACACATTACACTCTAGTCTATACCCTGTTTTTGGACAATTACTAGTCTTAGAATGTCGGTTATCAAGATTTTAGAATGTCGGTTATCAAGATTTTACCCCCACATGGTTTCAGCCTAGAATCTGACCACTGAAGGAAACTTGTTTGGACCAGACATTGGTGTGTTGACAAGCAGCTCTGATGATCAAGCAGTGGTTAATATGTGGAGTGTGTCAAAGGGATCAAAGAGAGAGTCTTTACATTCAAAATTGTCAGACATTTTGGGAGATGAGTTTGAGAATACAAGTGAGAACAAACCTGAGTTTGAGAATACAGGCAAGAAGAATTAGCAAGTTTCTGAATAGTCAGTGATGGATTTGAGAGAAAACACTAAAGAGCTGCCAATTTTGTCAAATTTCTCTGAGCAACATGGTTCATTTTTTGCGGTCAATTCCTCCTCAGTCATGGATTGCAAGCCTGCAGAAAACAAGTATGTTGATTATGTTCCCATGATTGGGGCCTGTTCCTATCCTTATAACCTAGCACTCAATTACTAGTCCTAGAATGCCGGTTATCAAGATTTTACCCCCACATGGTTTCAGCCTAGAATCTGACCACTGAAGGAAACATGTTTGGACCAGACATTGGTGAGTTGACAAGCAACTCAGATGATCGAGCAGAGGTTAATATGTGGAGTGTGTCAAAGGGCCTAGTTTTATAGTGGCCTATTTTTACTCAAATGTCCTAGTTTTACTCAAATGATTGAAATTTTATGCTTATCTGATAATGTCTATAAAATCTGCTGACCCCCCAGGCATAAGAGAATGCAAAGATGCACTACACAAATGCCTAAAGTCAGAGATGCTAATGATATGTCTGGAGGGATTTTGGAGAAGTTCCCAAAGTGTCTGAATGCTACTCCTCCTAGAGTTCTCAGTGGTTCATTATTAGGTGTTACTGCTGAGACATATAATGTTGATACACAGTTGTGGAGAAAGCACGTGAAAGGCTACAAAAGAATGAAAAAATATATTGGGGAAAGTAGATATTGCAATATTATCGACATGAATGCAGGTCTTGGTGGCTTTGCAGCAACACTTACATCTGACAAAGTTTGGGTTATGAATGTTGTCCCAACCATTGAAAAAAATAATACACTTGGTGTGATATATGAAAGAGGCCTTATTGGAATTTATCATGACTGGTATGGTTACCCTTCATTTCTCTTTTAATTTTTGCAAGGCTTTAATTTTTGTAAGGATTATTTGCCTTGTGCATTTTTAGTAGTTTTATTAGTTTTGATTTCTAAATCTAATCCCATAACATTTGAAACATTATCATCCATTTATGTTATTTACCTTTCTGTTAGTACATTTGGATACCCAACAATTTTTGTTACATTTTTTATTTAGATTTTTCAAATTTCATTGGAATAGGACTCAAAATTCATGCTTTGAAAGGCTTGGGAAAAATAGTCAATTCTTTGCGTGAGTTTGTCATTTTTAGAGGTTATTATATAAAAAGTTTAAATATTTGGTGTATGGGATGAGTTAGTGCATGTGTAGATTAATCAACCAAGTTGGCTCAGATGGTATGTTGTAGAATGTGGATTTTGGGGAAGGGTGAAGAGGCTGAAATGAATGAAAGGGGAATAAACATAAAGTATAATAGCTGAATAAGAGGATGCAGGCTACACTTGTTCATACGTACATCCAAGTATTCTGACCTTCAGTGAGATTTTCTATTCTAGATCAAAATATTAGGTTCATTGTTCATGCTCATTGGTGAAGATGAGAAAATGAGGATTTCATAAACATAGTAAAATGTTGACCAAAATTAGCTCTGTTTACATATAAAATAATGGCTGCTAAAAATCTCGATGTTTGCTATGATGATAGGCCTTGTTAAGTTTATAGACATTTCTACTCATTATGTACCGAAAAGAGTTTTAAAAACTGTTGGTTTATCCTGTTTTAACCTTGAGTTTTAACTTGATCACAGCTGATAAGCGAGGCAAATGTAGGAAAATTAACTAATTTCTAATCAACCAAAAGTAATTCAGCAAAATGCCAGAACTACTATTCTAGAAACTAGGAAAATAAATGCAGTAGAGAAAGTTGCAAAACTCTTTCGAAACACAACTTTAACAATAAAAGGACTCTTCAATAGTACATAAGACAATAAATAACTTTCCTGAGAAGGTATGGACGTTGCGATTTTCAAAGAGTTAAGCCTTTCAAGACTCCTACAACTAAACATTCCTCTTCCGAGGCATTTGGGCCTATTTATAATTTATTAATTTCCTCTCCCTCTTAGCCATTTGTTCATTGCACGTGGAATCAATGGCTTTCCATGCATGCATTTTCTTTAACATTTTTCCACCTAGAAAGATTCTCATTGCCAATTGTAGGTTGATTTTAGAATCTCACTAACCAATAAGATTCTTATTGCTGTTTGTAGATCATTTCCTTTTTTTAACTTACTCAATACGTGTCCTGGCTATAAATGCACCACAAATTGTGACAACATCAAATTTTGACAACTAACATAAAACTAGGGCATTGCCACTTGTGGTTTGATTTTAGAATCTGACTACACAATAAGATTCTTATTATTACTTGTAGATCATTTCTTTTTGTAAGCTAGCCACTTAACTTGTGGCTAGTGGCCTATCGACATTCACCGGCCACTTAAGTGGTTGTGCTAGTAATTCTATTTAGAATCAGATTATATATACAAAATAAGGTTACAAACATGTTGAGAGGTCACCAGAGGTTTGATTGACTCGTATGTTTTTCAGAACAAGTCTTATTCATAAAGCATTCCTTTCTGATGTTTATTAGAACAAGGCTAATGCATTCAAACAAACAAATATACCAAGCAATTTTTAGGGCTATCTGTTTGTCAATATTAGTGTTTGGAAGGACATATACAAAGTTCCATGTGCAAGCCCGGTGCTTCCTAAATAAAAACAATAAATCTCAAAACATATCATTTTCTTGAGAGGATCTACCCATATTACAAATTCGTGCTTCCACATTCAGAAAATACCCAGTTATTAGATACTTAGTAATCTTCTCCTTCTCTTCATCCCATGCCTCACACAAATCATGACTGTCTTTCACTTCTTTTTTCTCATCCAACATAAAATCCGACACTGAACAAACTGCCTCAGTTACTAGATTCTTGTAGTCAACCTATGTCACATGCATCTCTACATAATTTACATCAATCACCAACTCCAACATCCTATGAATATTTACAAATGGAATATCTGCATGTGCAGTTACTCCAGCATACTCACTTCTTTCATCTAGTAGGTTATCTAAACCTCCTCTCATTTCTTCCTTTTGAACATTCTCAAGGGAATCCTCTTTGACATGCTTCACAACAGAACTTGACACCTAATGGCTTTCTGTCTGTCCCAAAACATCTATCACTTCATGAGAAGATCCATTCACAGTGTTATTATCATCTCTTGCCCCCTCAACTAACCTATCCCTGTTTCTTGAAAACTCACACAATTTATCTTCTGTGTTATCACTTGCATCCAGATTATTAAGGCAGCCTAGAAAGGTGCACTGTTTCTCCCCATCTACTAATTGGTCTAGCACTCCTTGCATTTTGGCTGCTAAATAATCCTATTGAGAATGCACTTTGGCATGCATTGTTGTCTGATATTCCTTGCTTACATCAAATATCAAATCTGGCATTTCCTCGATGTCTGCCAGAACAATATGCTCAGGTGAAACAACTGAATGTGTCTACTTACTCTCATCTAACAAATATTTTGGGGTTCCTCTCATTGCCACTCCTACAATAGCCTCCTGGGTACCTTTTCCTGAGACTCCACTTAATTCCTCCATAGCAACACAATCCTCATAAGGCTCAATGAATTGTTCCTCCACATTTTCTTCTTATTTTCATGTGATAAAAAATCTGGCATCCCTTGAATTTGACTGTGTTTAAAATCTTTTCTCTCTTGATGAGAAGATACATCCAAGGTGGCATTGTCCAACCTCTTTTCAATCCTTGTGAATGGACACAAATCTCCTCCTCGTTTATTCCCTGCCTCCATCCAGTTCTTGCTGCTAATAGACATTTTTTCTTCCTTCTCATTTGATGTACAGTCTTCTGTTATTTTTATATTCAATGTCATAAAACCATAATGGGAAGCCTCTTTCACATTGTTCTCGTCTCTTTTAAATGAGCATAACTCTGACAGTCCTTGCATTTCTGGAGAAAGAATATCTTCCTGTGAAATCCTGTCCAGCTGCTTCTCCTGGCTACCACCATCACCTTCATCCCACACAGAATATGACATTTGAGTGTCTACTTGACCAAAAACAATGCTTGCTTCATGTTGAGATTGAACAAAAGCATCAAAATCTCTCCTTTCAGGGGGCATTATCACTGTGCTTTGATGCTTGCCTCTTTTCCCTTCTCTTCTATCCCGGGACTCCAAAAAGTTTCCAGTGCTCATCCTTTCTATCTCCTCTACCCATAGAGAGTTCAACAACATTTCATCCTCACACTTTTCTGCTCCTTCAGTTTGAAAACCCAAACCTTCATTTCTGCTATTCTTGTTTCTAGCATTTACTTGTGGTATTGAATATTTATTTGGTGCTAGGTTATAAAGATAGGAACATGCCCCAATCATGGGAACATATTCAACATACTTGTTTTCTGCAAGCCTACAATCCATGACTGAGGAGGAATTGACCGCAAACAATGAACCATGTTGTTCAGAGAAATTTGACAAAATTGGCAGCTCTTTAGTGTTTTCTCTCAAATCCATCACTGACTGTTCAGAAACT
The DNA here is from genome assembly GCA_001517045.1 of Pseudotsuga menziesii. Classification (NCBI taxonomy): domain Eukaryota; kingdom Viridiplantae; phylum Streptophyta; class Pinopsida; order Pinales; family Pinaceae; genus Pseudotsuga; species Pseudotsuga menziesii. Next base: position 318,780 of record LPNX010715862.1, on the reverse strand, counting down.
TGCTGATTCTTCTTGCCTGTATTCTCAAACTCAGGTCTGTTCTCACTTGTATTCTCAAACTCATCTCCCAAAATGTTTGACAATTTTGAATGTAAAGACTCTCTCTTTGAGCCCTTTGACACACTCCACATATTAACCTCTGCTCGATCATCTGAGCTGCTTGTCAACTCACCAATTTCTGGTCCAAACAAGTTTCCTTCAGTGGTCAGTTTCTAGGCTGAAACCATGTGGGGGTAAAATATTGATAACCGGCATTCTAGGACCAGTAATTGTCCAAAAACAGGGTACAGACTAGAGTGTAATGTGTAGTAATGTGCATCTCCATGAGGTAGATCACTTTAGTTATTTTAACCAATTACATAGTTAAACCAAAATTTTCTCCGTATCTTTATTTATGTAAAGAGTCTTCATTTTTTTGGAGGGTTATGTTTGTTTTTCTCTTATTGTAATCCATTCAGTGTAGACATTCATTAAAAGGGTTTGTATAATTGTCTCCAATGGCCAAGAATGTATGGTTCTTTTTGTCATCTGGAGCTTTCATAATAGGGACCTAGGAAAATTGTATTTGTTGCTTGCAGGCCAGTAGGATAAGGTGTTTCTTTGGTCAATATAGATACTATGGATGGATGCCGCTGAGTGGAGTTTGGACCTCAAGCCCCAAGCCATGAGGCAATAAGTGTAGCTATTAAAATTTTAGTCCAATTAGGTGCAGTTGTTTGTGGCCAGAAAGTCCTAAAAAAATTAACTGAATCTGGTTTGAATCTCATCAAGCTGGGTGTAGAACCTTGATTAGGGATTTTAAGTTTTGTGGGTGGAGAGCTGTTGGGTCGACAACTGCTGCAAATGCAAATAGATTTTTTTGTTTTTTATATATGTTTTGAGGTTGACAATATTGATCCATGACCTTGTGGTCTGTATTTCTCTCACTTTGCCCTACAACTACCTATCTCTCTCTCTCTCTCTCAGGTATGTCCATTGTTTCGTTAGTGACTTGTCTCCTAAGAGACAAAGTGTGATCGTATTATAAATCTGAGTATAGAAATTAAGGAAGGTCTAAACCACATTGTTTTCTTCTATTTGTCCATTTATAATATTTTTGCATGTGCTTGACTAATTCTGTTCATACATATCCTAGGTAAATGTAATTGATGGCTGTACATAGTGTTGATATGTAGTAATCCTGGCTTGGTTTGGAGCAAAATGGGTCATAGCATCAACTAAATGGATATTTAGTTTTGACATTAAGGAATCATGCAAAAAAGAGTAAAGAGAGCTCTGTAATTGAATCACATATCTTGAATCACATAGACTTGGAGAAGGCTCAATTGGGTCTTGGGCATAGCTACATTAGAGCCAACGTGAAATTCAATGTCAATAGAGTGGATAACATCGTTATACAGGCTATTAGTCTTCTCACTACCTTGGATAAGGACATCAACAACTTCTGCATGAGAGTAAGGTATTGCAAGTTTAAACTTAGTATTGTTTTTACTTTTTTTTGGGTTTTATATGAAACAACATTTAAGATAGTTCGATCAGGGTCAATTCTAACAGCTGTCAAGTTGAGGTCAATTTCCCATAAGTGTCTTTTAATTCTTTAGTTAGGACTCATGAATCATATTTATACTAAAAGGTAAAAGGATTTGTTTATTAACTTAGATTTATATCAGATCCATGATTTCTTTGTTCTCTGAGATGTGTTTTAAAATCACTATATTTGATATTCCCAAGGAATAAATAAAAATATACATTTGACTAGTCCTGCGAGGACTCAAGTGTGTTGGATACTGTTTTGTTGTCCATCATTCAAAAACAAAGAAATTTAAGAAAACTATTAAAAGTATTCCGTACGTATTCTCTAGGATACTCAATTTGTCATCAATACAGAATCATCAAAAGAGTCCTAATATCTAAACCGGCAATACAACAAGACGAGCATAACCAGTGTCTACATCCCTCAACTATGACTCCGAGCTAATTTGCCATTAAGTGGTTGTTAGTACAAGTCTTTTCTGAATCAGATAGGAAGTGACTTTTCTAAATTCTTGTTTGGTTTAGGTACCCTTCAGTAACAAAAAAGTATATTTAGAAAGCTTGTCTTCCATTGAGTTGAAATCACATATCTTGAATCACATAGACTTGGAGAAGGCTCAATTGGGTCTTGGGCACAGCTACAGCAGAGCCAACGTAAAATTCAATGTCAATAGAGTGGATAACATGGTTATACAGGCTATTAGTCTCCTTGATACCTTGGACAAGGACATCAACACCTTCTGCATGAGAGTAAGGTATTGCAAGTTTAAATTTAGTATTGTTTTTATTTTTTGGGGGGTTTTATATGAAACAACATTTAAGATAATTTAGTTAGGGTCAATTCTAACAACTGTCTTTTATACAGGGAAAAATATCAGAATAATGGTGAGGTACCATTACTGGAACATGCCCCAATCATGGGAACATACTCAACATACTTGTTTTCTGTAGGCCTGCAATCCATGACTAAGGAGGAATTGAACGCAAACAATGAACCATGTTGCTCAAAGAAATTTGACAAAATTGGCAGCTCTTTAGTGTTTTCTCTCAAATCCATCACTGACTGTTCAAAAACTTGCTGATTCTTCTTACCTGTATTCTCAAACTCAGGTTTGTTCTCACTTGTATTCTCAAACTCATCTCCCAAAATGTTTGACAATTTTGAATGTAAAGACTCTCTCTTTGAGCCCTTTGACACACTCCACATATTAACCTCTGCTCGATCATCTGAGCTACTTGTCAACTCACCAATGTCTGGTCCAAACAAGTTTCCTTTAGTGGTTAGATTCTAGGATGAAACCATGTGGGGGTAAAATATTGATAACCGACATTCTAGGACTAGTAATTGAGTGCTAGGTTATAAGGATAGGAACAAGCCCCAATCATGGGAACATACTCAACATACTTGTTTTCTATAGGCCTGCAATCCATGACTGAAGAGGAATTGAACGCAAACAATGAACCATGTTTCTCAGAGAAATTTGATAAAATTGGCAGCTCTTTAGTGTTTTCTCTCAAATCCATCATTGACTGTTCAAAAACTTGCTGATTCTTCTTTCCTATATTCTCAAACTCAGGTTTGTTCTCACTTGTATTCTCAAACTCATCTCCCAAAATGTTTGACAATTTTGAATGTAAAGACTCTCTCTTTGAGCCCTTTGACACACTCCACATATTAACCTCTGCTCAATCATCTGAGCTGCGTGTCAACTCACCAATGTCTGGTTTAAACAAGTTTCCTTCAGTGGTCAGATTGGCTTCATCTTGTTTGGTCCAAACAAGTTTCCAAAATTGTTTTAAAAAATATTTCACATTTAGCTTTTATGATTTATGATTTTCTATGTCCTATTTTTCTAGCAGAAAAAGTCAGGAGTTCTATGATGTTACAAATCCTTCATAGCAACACTGAGGACTTTGTTTACCTCCACCAGTGGCAGAGGTTTCCTTGCTTGGATCAGCTTCTTCAAGTAAATTGAGAAAATCACTAGTTCCTGTAAGTGACTTTAGGATTTTAGTATATTGTACTTCCGTCCAATTATCTTTAGCATTTGTTATTGATATCTGTGCAGACAGCTTTTTCTATGCTTCCATATTAGATTATTTAATAGCTTCTGATTCAGTCCTAAATAATCATTATTATAGAAGGTAATGTGTATTTTCCTTAGACAGCTTATGTTTTACTTCAGTGGTTGTCTTCTAGATTCTTTATACATGGCTTCATCTTCATTTCCTCATAATATATACCTGTTCATATTTCCATGTGAAACTAGAACACAAGAGGTAATGTTGAGACTTCCCTTGCTAGTGGAGCCACTGGAAGATCAGTTGTATTGCCAGCTAGTCCATCTTGGTATGAAATCTGTTTCTTGTCATGGAATATTTGTTTAGTTTTCCAGCACCCCCCTGGATTGGTGCAGAGTAACATTACACATTAAGTTTAGTGAACATAAGCTTCCATATGATTTAGGAGTTTGTGGTGGAATATTACATATCTTACTGAATATTTAGACATTAATGGTTGTTGCAGGGGCTCCCATGCTGCACAGGAAAAATAATTTAGTATGAGGATCCCAGTTGTTCAGGGCTCCTCTAATCCAAAAACAAGTTCATCTCATTCACTTTCAGTGTCTCCAACATTAAATCTCCCTGCCTTGGTGGTGGAAGTTGCGGCATCAAGGTTGAGTTCTGATCATGGCAAGCTGCTGGTCAATAAGGGTGGGAATTCATCAATGTTTATAGCTAAAAAACATATTGATGCCAAACCTAATGCAATGAGTGGAACAAATATAAAATTAAATTCATGTGTAAATACCGCTGGGGAAACTTTCCATGGAAAGAATGCCGGTTTAGTTGATCCTACTATGAAATGTAGGAGTCATGAAGGTTTTAAAAGCCTATTGAAGAATTCATCCTCTGACACACACAAGGGTTCATCTGAGCTGGGAAGTGGGCACATTGAAACAACAAGAAGTGAAAGAACATATGCAGCTTCAGTGTCATTTGGTATTGTCTATGTTGGACTTTCTAAAGATAGCTTTCCAATCTCTGTCCCTCAAAGCAATAATTATGTAGTTTGTAGATTGATATCTATCATAAATTTGTTTGAATATCATCATTGTCAAGCAATAACAACTTCTTAAAGGGTGTTAGCTCAATGGTAGAGTGCCTGCCTAATTATATGCAGGAGGTTGGTGGTTTGATTCCTCCGTGCCCTATCATAAATTTGTGACTACAAAAATGACTAAATTCGCATATATACGACTATTAGTAGCTAATTTCCCGTATCTTAGTCGTATTTAGCTTAGTCATTAATATGTTAACATCTAGTAGTTTATTTAGTCGTATATTTGGTCATTAATGGTTGCAATTAGTGACTAAATCAACGACTAAATCAATGACTAAATCAGTGACTAAATCAATGAATAAATCCGTGACTAAATCAATGACTAAATCATTAACTATCAATGACTAAAACAATGACTAAAACAATGACTAAACCATTGATTATCAATGACTAAATCATTGACTATTAATGACTCAAGAATTGTTTATCAATGACTAAATCAATGACTACTAAGTCAAGCTATTAATGACTAGTGAAATACGACTAGCTATAAGATAGTGGAAATTTGATACTATTAGTCACCGACTCAAAAATAGTCATTTATAGCATGATTTTAGTCATTTTTTTAGTCATTAATTTCTCATTTTCTACTAGTGAATAGCAGCAGCATTACAATAGGTAGAGGTTCCTTCCATCCATTAGAAGATGGAGCAGAGGTCTCCTATTTATACAAAAAGAAGAGAGAGCTTAAACCCTAGCGCAACCCTCAAGGAGAGGGCGCAACTACCAGTTGCTAGAGTCTAACTGCCTTTGAACTAAAGAGAACTGGAATCCAATAAAGTGTGATTGGGGTAAGGTGGCCTCCACCCAAGAAAGGCTCCCACGCCAACCATTGTTTTCATCATCCCACCAATAAAAACATTCCCAAAGAGGAAAAACGTCGAAGCTAGGTTAGGAAACGAAAACCCCAAGGTTGATTTAACTGTCGTGCTCGGATAATGATTCAAATCAGTTGAGTGATGATTGGATTTTTTTCAGATGCTCTTTGCCATGTCATTTAGCCCTTTACTTTATTCAATTTGGCTTATTTTGGAGAGTTTTTTATTTATCTCCATTTAATATTTTCATGATTATTTTAAATAAATATTCCTCATTTATTGATTTTGAGGAAATATTCAATTAAGTGCAAAATAATCATCAGAAACTTAGGATAAGTGGGTCTAGGGGTTAAATGAGTGTTTTGGCTTAGAAAACAAGTATTTATTTGCCAAAATCCTCCCCTTACATTTTGAAAATTTTCAATTAAACCATAGGAAAAATTGTTTAATTAATTGAAAATTTTAATTATTTTTCAATAGTTTAAAAATAAAAAAATAAAAAACTCAAGGACGTCTGCTAAAAAAAATTTCGGACAATGTTTTAACATGCCTCGGGACCTAGGAAATGACCATAGAACATACCAATAGTGTCTATTAGGTTCATATTTTAAAGTTGGACTCTAATAACCCCCCAAGGCCTAACCGCCAAATTTGGGCATTCCAGCTTTGGAGGTAGAAAAAGAAAAAACTCATCAATTATTACTTGTCTAAAGGAAAAGAATAATAGACAAGGGAAAAAAATCCTTGGAATACCTTATTTGATTGTGAAGTCTAAGGGAACCGAGCCACTCAAGACTCCCCTACTAGCACACTTTATTACAAAACAGATGGGGTATGGTCATTTCGACAAAAAATAAAAAAGGCTAGCCAAAACTGGCTAACTCTGGAACAAAGTGAACTTCTGAACTCTGGAAACAAACATGTATCATGTTCAATAACTAGTGGCTTATTGGAAATCCTCTAAGTGCAAAATTAGTGGATAACATCTGGCTTTAACTGTGGGACGTGTGCTTGATCTAGTCTCTTATGCAAGGAGAGCATACTAGAACACCAAAATATCCAGTTTCTATATCCTATAAAAATATATCATCTTGACAAGAAAACCTCAGTAACACAAGTTTTATGAAAAAGAGCCAATGATCCAAAAGTTGCTTTATTCAAAGGAATGACAAAACTTAAGTAAAAATTTATTTATTCCTAAGTACAGAAAGAAAATGATAAAAGTAAATGCTCACTATAAGGAGCATATTTTCCTACTCTAAGCATGATATAAAAAGGTTAGGTGTAATAAAAAATCCAATGTAGCCACCTAAGCATTTTATTAATGTAAAATTTTTTTCCCTTGTCTTTGATTACCAGCCAAAACAAGAATATTTTATTTAGAAAATGCAAACTTGCGTGATGATTCAGAATGGGTGGGCTGGAGGGGAAATCATAGGAACAAATAATGTCATCAAACTTCTTCCCAAATTGGTAGGTGCTCGCACAGGATACTTCTATCCATGACTGGATAGGACTGATATACAAATGAGCATGATGAGGTAGGTCGATTACACCATCATACTGATCATCAAGGCTTACCAAATGATAACTCATTGTATAAGCCTTCAGCTGCTCCAAATCATAAGGAACCTCTATATGTGAAGATGATGGTTGAGAAAAAACTTCAACTAGTTGCACCCCATCTGATTCTTCACTGCAGTGATTCTCCAAGTCCTCATTATAGATACTAAAGTACAGCTCTCACCGATCATATGAGAATTCTGACTGTGCTTCTTTACAAATTTCATAAGTCTCAAAATAAACACTCCCCTCGTTGGACATATCATAGATGGGATTCTCAAAAATATTTTCAAAAGTATCATAGGTTGAATTATCAATAAAAGTCCAATAGTCATCATCGCCATCTATGTCAGATATGAGAGATACCTCGTCACTGGTATCAAGTCCTTGGCTACACTCCTCATTTTGCTCAAAAAAATATTCTTCAAAAAGCTAGGTTTCAAAGATATCACAAGGGACCCAAATTTCCCAACCTTCAACACCATGTGAAGAACATGGGGAAGTGTCATCACACATTTTATAGTTATTATGAATTTCTTCATAAGTGTCAATCTCTGTAATGATATCAACCTTGTCAGATGTAAGGGACTCTTCATCACTTGTATCATGCTCCTGACTGTACTCTCTTGCTTGACTCCAGGTTTCAGTGATGACAGGATGGATCTATCCTACTGTGTTGACGTACTCAGTATCACTTGAATACTGTTCACTATCACTCATATTTGGAAGACTATGCTCTAATATTTGATGGGCCATGTAGCAAGCAGACTCTTCATGAAGAGCCTCACAGAATCTGCAATAGGGGATGACTTCCTCAACCATGTTGATGGGATCTAGTTGATTAGGGGACCTTTTATCTTGCAGGGATTTATTTTGAACCCAATTTCCCTTAGGAGGAAAATTGTTTTGACTAGTTCAAGCTATTTCCATGTTTATTACCCGATTTTACATCTTTGCATAATCGACTTGTGAATCCTCCATCCTATCATTCATTTCCTTCATTTTTTTATCATAAGTGTCATGCATGTGGTTTGTGTAATACTAAGCTTTAATTTCCTGTTGTTTAGGAGGGATAGGGGCCCTTGTGTACCCAGGAATGTTTGATTACCAGAAGATTGCATATTCTTGTCAATTTTAATGGCCATTTCCTGGGCCATCAAAATAGTGGTAGGGTCTTTATCTCTGAGTTGATACTGCATTTCTTTGCTAAAATCTTCAATATAGTAGACTAAGATGGATTGAGAACTAGGCTTGTAGTCAGTATGGATGGCATTCGTTGGATCTATGAATTTCTTGTTGAATTCATCCATTGTTTCATTCTCGCTTCTTTTTATGTTGGTCAAAGAAACTAATTGATGTAAATGATATTTCTTTTCTCCAAACTTGTTGGTGAAAGTGGTTTTAAAAGTTGCAAAGGAGTTGTTTGGCAAGTTGTTGAACCAATCACCAACATCTCCATCCAAGGAAATAGAAAATATTTTCATATGCACATCTTTGTGTCTATGCACAGGATCGTTGATATAGGCACTGATACATCTGGAGAATTTTTTTAAGGTGAAGACTTGCATTGATGGCATCAGTGATAGTGAACATGGGAAGTTTGTCTACAACTTTATCTAGTAGATTGTGAGGTTGACTTGCTATCTAAGAGATGTCAAGGAGACTGAAATATTCACCCATTATATCAGACAAACAATCATTATTGTAAAAAAAAGGCCGTGGATGTCCCAAATAGACTCAGATCCAAGATTCTCAAGGATTCTATGAGAAGCTAACCTATTTAGTCTCCTCGTATAAACTTGTTCAGGTTTAGGGATGAAATTAAGTAGGCCTACAAAGTTTCTTCTTATTGAATACCTTGGTGCTGACAGTGGAGTCGACAGATGGAATCAAGTATAAAATCATAGATTTGTTTAAACTAAAAATCTATCAAAAGACAAGGTAAAAACTAAGAAAAAACTAAGGAAAAAGTCATCTAGGTACAAAATATTTGTCCCAGGCAACGACGCCAAAAATGTTGCCCATCGATGTGCACACCATCAATGGAAATCTTTCAAATAGTTGTGCCCCTGGGGAGGGAGAGGTGCGGCCTTGGAGGTAAGCAAAGAGCCAGGTGCTCTCACCTGATCCCGACTCCTCCGTTTAGGCAAACTCCTAAGGAAGGCAAGGGGGGTAGTCCCTACAAGAGTTTCTAAGGCTCAAATTTTTTTTAAGATATTAAGTGTGTGACGCAAATGGGTGTTTTTTAGGATTTTTTAATAAATACTTACAATAAATGGAACCAAGTGAGCACTTGCAAGTAAATTTAGTAATAAACAACCATTTGACAATTCCACAAATTAAACTAAAGCATTCATGATATAATAAATAGATAACAATGCTTCAGATAGATAATAAGCAAATTAAAATGACCAGTTCCAGATGGAGTGCTCAAGAAAGTTTTCCGAGTGTACTTGGTGAATTTTACTGTAAATTTTAAGGGTGAGTTGATTATTAAAGGGAAGGGATTCTCCAAGATATACCTTTTGCTACTAGAGATATGTCAGGATAATAATATAAGTGGTTCCATATGAGAATATGTGGGTTGTACAGAGTCCCAAAAGTTGTGTTCAACACTACACCAACAAGGATGTAGCCTAACTATGCTCCCAAGATATCGGTACAGTGGTTCCTGCGTTCCCATGCAGAATTTTCCCACTTTCGATTATTTAGCGATTAACGTCGGATTTTCTTTGGTTTTCTTGGGTTGTGATTTTTATTAGGATGACTTTGATTACGATGTGAGGATTAAATAGTCTACACTGCTTCTAGGTATCCCAACCGGGTAGAGAATACACAGTGTAGTAAAACTGGTTTATTCTAATTTTTCTAATGATGAAAGAAATCCATTGTAACAACCCTCCGACAAAGAGCACTTTTGATCTACCTTATGGCGATCAGATTCAAGATATTTATGACAAAAACAAGAAATAGTTGCTAATGCAGAGAAATAGACAAATCAACGAACTCTCTGACAAAGAGCACTCTTGATCCACCTTTCAGTGAGATTCAAGAGATTTTGTGTTCCTTCTTTATTAACAAAATTAACAAAAAAGCAGTTAAACTAAGCTAAGATAAAATTAAATCCTCTTCGACAGAGAGTGCTCTTGATTGACTTTTCAGTGAGATTCAAGAGAATTTGGATTCCTTCTTTTTATTTTAGCAATAAATTAAAGGTAAAAAAAATGCTGAAATAAAACTATACTAACAAAGTTTTCTTTTATGAAATTATGAAACCAAAAAAGACTAATCTACTCTAAACAATTATTATGCATGTAAAAATAAAAAAACAAAAAGCAAAGGCCGATACAGGCTTCTCCCAAATGGGGTAAGTGGGGTGTGGGAGCCGTTATCCCACTTTCTCTTTATTAACTTCCTTTACAATGCTTAAAAGAAAGAGTGCCTTTTCGATTTTTGAAGAAAGGGGCAAAAAAGTCCTTAAAATTGCTTAGGAAAGAAGGGGAATGAAGGAGGGGGATGGTAGATGGATCGTGGGTGCTTTGGATGGCCCCAAGCTTGATTTTTGGGCAGAACCTCCCTCTCTTTTTCCTCCGACCTGATAAAACCAGCAAGTAAACAAGCTTAGAAGATGGCAGTATGCACAAAAATCAAATAAAAATTTTAAAGTTTCGATACTTCGAAAAAATTGGAAAATTTACTAAGTATAGATACCAAAAAATTAAGCCTATATGTAGTTAAAAGATGAATCTTTTAAATTTGTTTCTAGATCTATCTAACATGCTAAAACAAGTAGATTTGGATGAACAAAAATTTAAGGAACTATATCTACTTGATTAACACAATCAAAACAAAGTAACCAGAAAGGAAAGAGAATTTGGGTTTGAAGAGATGGATGGAACAATTCAAGCCGTTGCTTGATTCTTTGCTAAAGGATTTGGAGTCCCTACAATAAAGATTATCTTATAAATATGATGCCGAAGGAGGAGAAGAAACAACATATTTCAACACTTCATTTGGTTCTTGTGACCTGCAAAACTATAAAACCACTCCTGCAAAAAATGGATTAGATCTAGTATGTTTAAAAAAGAAAAAACTAAGAGAATCTCAATACAAGTGAATATAGTTGGTTACTCCTATATCTTTCCAATACAAATCATAAGAAAACAACTTAACAACTGTAAAATCTTACTCTACGTATCTTGAATGATCCTCTAAGCTAGATATATCAACACAAAATGAGCAATAGCAAGTTTAAACAATACAATATCAACTCATTAGCATAGCATTCATCCAATGGCACAAGGTAGACCTCCAAATTCTTCAAATTTATTATTTAAAATAGTAGCAGCATTACAACAGGTAGAGGTTCCTTCCATCCATTAGAAGATGGAGCAAGGCCCCCTATCTATACAAAAAGAAGAGATAGCTTAAACCCTAGTGCAAGCCTCAAGGAGAGGGCACAACTGCTTGCTACTGGAGTCTAAATGCCTTCGAATTGGAATCCGATAAAGTGTGATTGGGGTGAGGTGGCCTCCACCCAAGCAAGGCGTCCACCCCAATCATTGGTTTCATCATCCCACCTATAAAAACATGCTCAAAAAGGAAAAAAATTCCAAGCTAGGTTAGGAAACGAAAATCCCAAGTCAGAGTTAACTGTCGTGCTCCGATAATGATTCAAATTAGGTGGGTGATGATTGGAATATTTCCACATGCTCTTTTCCATGTCATTTAGCCCTTTACTTTATTCAATTTGGCTTATTTTGGACAATTTTTTATTTATCTCCATTTAATATTTTCATGATTATTTTAATTAAATATTCCTCATTTATTGATTTTGAGGAAATATTCAATTAAGTGCGAAATAATCATTAGAAACTTAGGATAAGTTGGTCTAGGGGTTAAATGAGTGTTTTGGCTTAGAAACAAGTATTTATTTGCCAAAATCCACCCCGAGACCACTTAACTATTACATTTTGAAAATTTTCAATTAAACCATAGGGAAAATGGTTTAATTAATTGAAAATTTTAATTATTTTTCAATAGTTTAAAAATAAAATAAAAAAAACTCGAGGACGTGTACTAAATTTTGTTCTTTTGGACAATGTTTTAACATGCCTTGGGACTTAGGAAATGACCATAGAACATGCCAATAATGTCTAGTAGGTTCATATTTTAATGTTGGACTCTAATAACCCCCCAAGGCCTAACCACCAAATTCAGGCATTCCAGCTTTGGAGGTAGCAAAAGAAAAAATCATCGATTATTACTTGACTAAAGGCAAAGAATAATCGACAAGGGAAAAAAATCCTTGGAATACCTTATTTTATTTTTAAGTCTAAGGGAATCAAGCCACTCAAGACCCCCCTACTAGCATACTTTATTACAAACCCCATGGGGTATGGTCATTTCGACAAAAACTAAAAAAGGCTAGCCAAAACTCGCTAAATCTAGAACAGACAGAACTTCTGAACTCTAGAAACGAACATGCATCATGTTCAATAACTGGATGCTTACTAGAAATCCACTAAGTACATAATTAGTGGATAACATGATACAACCCCCTAGGCCATCTACAATCCCTTACCTCTCCCCCTGGTGAATTTACTTGTCCTGCATCTCTTTAGCGTTGGGCCACCGTCAAATCCAGTTTTATATATTTTTTTATTAATAAGGTAAAAATGTGTACTTGATCTGTCATACATACATTACGTATCAATATTATATTATACACATGATCAAAACATGGGTCTTAACGATGGGTATTACATACCTTCAACACAAGAATGAATGATTTGATAGAGAGACAATAAATTGCAGGAAATTATTGGAACACATAATACATCATTGAATTGACATTCATCAAGATAAATTGTTCTAGATCCTGCAACATTAAGATATCTATCATCACCAACAAATAATTGTTTGGTATTACATTCATTCAGAGCAATAAGAATGGTTCTACCCTTATCCACATGATAAGATGATCCAAAATCAATGAGCCACTCATTAGAATAAGATGAAGAAGATGTATTGAAGGAAAATCCAGAAGTACAAGATGAATATTCATTAGTTGTAGAGTCATAAGATGAATCACAGTTGATGTTATGCTTCTTCATTGTTACTTCCAAGGCCACCATCTTCTCGAAATACTTGGATTCCACATCACCATATGTTGGTTTTTGAGCATGATATTCCGTATTCAAAGATGTTATTGTTTAGCCATGTTCATTCCCTAGTCTTATTGTACACATCGTCCCCCTACGAGGATCCGGGGGAGACCATCCACCCCGACTGGGGGGTCCTAGGTAGTGCCCCCGAGAAAGGGGGTTCGGGGAAGAAGCCCCCAAAAGAATTTTTTGGGGGATGTTTGTTGGCCAACATTTTGCGGTCCCATGGTATTAGGTGACTCGTGGTATTTTCCCATGGTAATTCCTTTGTAAAAGGAAAGCATTGTAATGCAAATGTGTATTGTATTGTAGCATTGTAAAAAAAATATCTATGATTGTGTGAGAGAGACTGTGAGAGAGCGAAGAGGAAGTGCAGTGGGGTTGCTGTAAGTTGTATCCCTTCATTTTGTTGGATGGTATAATAATAAAGGACTACCAATTTCTATGTGGACGTAGCCCATATTGGGTGAACCATGTTATATCTATGTATCTGTTGTAATGTGTTTAATATTTGCATCGTGTTTAATTGTTTAATTGTTATTTCTCTATGATCTTGTTTTTCTAACAATTGGTATCAGAGCCAAAGGTCTATTTGGTTGGTAAACTTGCAAGAAAGAAGCTTTCATCGTTCGAGTGAGAGCAATGGCAGAAGAAGGAAAGTTTATGGCCGAGAAATGTAATGGCCAAAAATACCAGTTATGGAAGATGCAAATGGAGGACTATCTGTACCAGAAGGATCTATACCTACCGTTGGGTTGGAAAAACAAAACAACCGATGACTATGAAGGAAAAATAATGGGAGGTTCTTGACAGAAAGGAAGTGTGGAGAACACTACTAGAGGTTAACTTCCACTTACTGCATGTGCATGCATCAGTTAGGGCGACTCCTAGACCAATCCCTACATTTTAGGAGCCATTGGGAGTCCCGACACCAACCTACTTTAGTCAGTTTGTGTTAGCACTAGTTAGTCTTAGTTAGCCCCCAGTTACAATCAGTTAGGCTAGCACTACTAATGCATGGTTGCATGGGGAGGAGTGCTTTTCCTACCTACCACACTCAGTTGCACTAAGTTAACTAGCTGTTAGTAGTTGTTGGACTTATTGGTCATCAGGGAGTTGTCTATTTGGACTCCAATATTGATTGGGAGACCTTGAGTTAGAGATTCAGTTAGATACAGTCTTATCCACTTGGAGGATTCGAATTCATTACTCATTACGATGAATATACTGTAAATTCATATAATTATGATGAATATATTGTAAATTCCTAAGCAATACTTGTCTTTTTCCTGTGTGGTTTGTTTTGCTTAGTGTGTATGTTCATTCTACATTCAATTGCTGCAACATTATCAGAACTTTCTGCTTGAATATCTAAATGGAAATCAAATTCTAAAATGGTATCAGATCCTTCTCAGGAAGGTTTCATGCTTGTTTCTCCCCATCGCATTGATGTATTTGTAACTTCGTAATGTATTCACTTGTATATCTTATGTATTGTACCCCGATGTTTATTCTGGGAAGTGTCAGTAATGTATTTGAGTCATGTCATGCCACAATGTTTCTGTCGGGAGATTCAATAATGTAAACAAGTCATGTAAAGTCATTGTGGGTAACCCTCCTATTGATCAAGGGTTTAAGTCCCCACAGTTGTGGGACCCTAGGGTTATTAGACTCTCCTAGAGAAGTCATCCCTAGTGAGTTATTGTCAAGTTGGGAATTAGTATAAATAGAGAGTGAGCCTCTCTATTTATCACGCATTCACTCACACTCAATTGTAGTGCATAACTAAGAGAGAAGAAGTTGTTGGGACAAGAGAGAGAGAGAGAGAGAGTAGTGTTGTCGAGAGATCATCTTACTGTTTTTTGGGTTTTGCTTTTGGTGCTGATTCTATCTCTGAGGAAGTTGCGGGGTTTTCTCCTTTATGGTTTCCTTGAGAAAAAACTTTGTGTTCATTGTCTCTTATGTTTGATTGTTGTGCTTGTTATTCTCTCAGTTAAAGATCTTAAGATAATGCTAGCTTGAATGATAAAATCTAACATGTATCAGAGCTAACATGAGAACAAGACACTATGCATCTACGAAAACTAGGGCTTCCTACTTTTTGGATCTCTCTCCACATATTTTCAGCAAAAGAAGGTTGGGCCGACTCTCCTCTCCAGGGTGCATCTTTCTGTGGAAGCAGAATCTGATTCTGAGCATTTTCAGTTTTTGACCTGACACTGTTGCCGAAAATTAGGGCTTTCCATAGAAGTGGAGTTTTTGAGTGAGCCTAGGTCTGGATTGATCTCCTCCTCAAAATAGAATTTTAGAGATCAAGATCAAAGTTTTTGGTTGGACAAAACTCTGGGAAAATAAAACCCTAATCTGCTCCTAAACCAGCTTTGCAGAAATTCAGCTCCAGATCCAGTTCTGACATCTTGACCTAATAAGATCTAAATCTTTTGTATTTCCATTTGAGGTTTGTTACGGAGAATACTTACTATGGCTTGGGGTACCACAACAGACAGAGTAACCGCAGAAATCAATCATTTCCTATATGCAAGAGAAACCAAACATCTAACACTAAAGGATCTCGATACATCCCGTATTCCGGACACTTGATGTAGATCCCTGTTGAGCTTTTCCACTCTCGCTTGTATAAGTAATTTTCTCTCTCGACATTTAGCAAACAAGACAAGCATGCTATATATAATCATGTTAGACCTACTCTAGCATATATAATCAATAACATATAAGCATTTAAAAGCATCCATGGATTCAATACTTATTTAAATACATATTATTGGATAGGAAAATATATTTCTATTAATATAAAACATAGATACAATCGTGACAACCTCTGTCGGCATGTCTGCGAATCGAAGAAACTGAGTCCTCCACCCGAGCCTCCACCACTTCAATCCTCCATCTCTCGATAGCAAGCTCACAGGCAAAGGCAAGCTTGGGAAGAACACCAAGTGCTCCAAGGGACAAAGGGATGCAAACTCAAGTATAAGCTCCAACAACAATGGACTATAGTTTTCTTACTCTTCAATTCCTCCTCTTTCAATGTATCCAAAGGGTTCCTGATATAGTGCTTCAATGGGGTAATGGAAGGTCAAATCCGAGCGATCTCAAGGCACAAAGAAGGCCAAAAGACAAGTAACTTGGATCCACATCAAGGAAAACTCCAATACTATTTGTCCTTTTGCACACATCCCAATGTACACGGGTTTGAGGGTCAAATCCATGTATATACGCGAGAACAGGTTTAAAACTTGCATATAGCAAATAAGACATGTTTTTAGGGATGATCTTGGAAACATCAAAGGTATCTAAATGGTCCATGGGGTCAAAAGAGTCTGCAGAGGGACAGGGAAGGCCATAAAGGTGTGATCCACCATGTGTGGTAAAATCAACTGTAACAGATGCCCCCTAATGTGTGAGGTCAGAGGGGTGATATGATGGCCGAAATGCATTATAAGTCCACCCCAGAAGTGGAGTGATGAAGAACCAGGTGGAAGAACCAACCATCCAACAATACAATACAATGATCAAACTCTACACATAACTGCAATTAGATATAGTAATCCCGGATACATAAGAGTACAGTGGCCATGAATAGGCATGATACAAAATATGACATGTATGGTCATCACCACGTACAATATAGATAGATCAGAATCTCCATGATGAAGATATACAAAGGATCATGATATCCATAATGGCTGGAAATATCTGACATACACTGGAATCAAGTCACGAGAGCTGCAATCTCATGAACATTGGCACGATCAAGGAGGTAGCATATATGAAATGCCACCAATATAGAAGGTCTTCTACATAATCCACTACGAGTACATGTCCTACTATTTGAATAGAGGTGTCGAGGTCGAACATAGTAGTCCATCGTATGATTACCAGTCATTGATGTATACTGTTAATAGACGCGAGATCACCCACCAATAATGAAAATGGGAATCAAGGTAGTAGAGTGCAAACTAACAAGTGTGAATAAATGTGTTGAGGTCAAACACTTGAAAGGATCCATCGATTAGAGGACATTGATATATTCCCCAAAACTATCGATGGCAAGAGAACCTGCCACTGATGGATGCAAGTCTCAAGGCACTAAAAAATGACTCTAGATTCCTATCCCACAATAAATGATTGAAGTCAATGGGATGAAATCTGTTGGAAGGAGGGCATTAATGCATCCCTCATCATCCAACATGAGGTACTAAGAAAGGTTGTATAATGTGGAAGGAATTGATCATAATGTGCACGAACGAGTATCAGTACCGGGAATGGTCGACATGCAAAGTCAACAGAGTTGAGGATTGGTCGACGCAGGTTTCAAATTCCTTCGAAAATGAGTATAAAAGCAAATGGTGACTGAATATAGGTAGCATAGACTCGATATACAAAACTGGGACATCTCTGGGACACAGGAGGCATCAACAGAGGCTCCACAGGGACTAGAAGCTTAACCAGTCGATGGAGATAAACTCAGAGAAATGGATGTGATATACAATGCTCTGTTTGAAGGTGACACGACTCAAATGCTGCCAAAGATAACATCTTTTCTTGTCTGGCTTTTTTATTTTTTGAATTTTTTGGACTTTTTCAAATATTTTGAAAAGCTTGAAAAAGAATAAAAGTTCTTTATAGTTACAGACTAGGAGGAGACAAGTGTCAATGGGAAAACAAACTAGTTCCAAGCAGTGGAACATACCTATGCTCAATGAAAAGACACATGTGTAGGATAATGACACTCGGGGGAAATCCCCTCCTGGTGAAAAAATGGGGAATCAAGCTGCAAAGGATATGTAAAATGGATCTGCATGGCTAGACATGAGACAAGCTCGGGCTATATGGATGATCATCAAAGTCAGGGAAGCCGACATAAGGCTCAATGAGACAGGCAAAACTCATGATAATGCAATTACAACTTGACATAAGGGAGTCCTGGGGACGAATGCTAGCAAAAAGATCAAGAGGAGTATGAGGCTTTGCGTAAAGACATGGCTATAATATACAAAATACTCCCACATCCTAAAGGGAAAAATGTTGGCATGGGAACCAAATGCAAAAAAGGAGCTAACTAGGGCACCCATGTATGGTCAAGCTCTACCATTCACATCATGTCACTTCTAACACAGCAAGAAGGTTCCATGACAAGATAAAATGGGTTCGTACCTAAGGTTATAATGAAATGGTCATAAGGTCATGCAAAATGCACACGAATGTGAAATCTAACCTATATGCCATTTTAGACATAATACCTGAGAGCAGCACGAACGGGTCAAAATAATGGTCGAAACGGCGCTCATAATAGACTCCTACATCATTAGATTAGTCCAAAACGGTCCAAAGTGGTCAGAAATGGTTCAAAACTATAGAAAGGGGGTAAAAAATTTCAATTTTTTTCTATAAATAGTAAAAAATTCAAAAATTACATATCATTTGAAATTTTTACCCATTTGAGATCATAACTTCAATCACGAATTCTGGGAGCTTCGTCTGACGAAATTCAACACTGTTTGTTCCAGGTAACTTCTCATGTCCTCCTATTCCATTTTCATGTAATTTTTTTCAATTTCCATGGTCAAAATTGATTTTTAGGCCAGTCTAAATTGGTCATTTCGGCTCATGTGGAAATCGGGCCTTTTTCCGTGTATAGGGCTGACTATACGTGGAAAAACCTCCCAAACCCGCGTACCTACACGACTGTTTTGCAAACAATCGTGTATGCGGCCACACACATGGTTTTTTAAGGTATAAATTGACCAAAACTTATTTTTAATGTGTAGGATGGTTCTAAAATGGAGGGGGAGGAAACATGGAGATGTAGAAGAGGCTGTTCGGGGTGATTTGATGGCTCAACAAGCTCTATGTACATGTGGGCTATACAAGTTTTGGTGTCTTGGTAGCCTGAGGGCCAAACCAAGACTCCTGCAGATGCTAGTAGAATACTGGGATCCAGACTCAGAGTCCTTCCATATCGATAGGATGTCCCTCACTATAGAGGTGGAAGACATATACTTCATTACTGGATTGTCCCGATGGGGAGGGTGGTGAACCTACGCTCTCACGGGCTCGAAGGTGGCCTCACCATTGATGAGTACATTGTAGTATACTATTTTTTGGACATGAAAAATATTGGGAGTCAAATCCCGACAAACTCCATCTAGGTGCTAGGACTGAAGGCCATACTATTAGCACTTGGCAGTATAGTTGGGCTAGCATCACTTCACCAGGCCTCGTGGCCATTGATGTTCTATGCAGTGGAGTGCATGAGACCCACAGTTTGTGATTGGAGTACTGTGTTGTTGAGTAACATGAAGTGACAGCTCAGTAACTGCAAGATGGGTAGGGTACGAAACTTTGATTTCAACAGTATACTGAGCACGTTCTTCTTTGAGCGTGTTCCAGGGCTAAGCCCTAGAGTTGATGTTCCTCCTCATGGGGTTCAAGATCTGGCCCAATGACGTTGGGAAGATGCTATGCGCAGACTGGGTGGAGGTAGGGTGTCCAACCCCTACCCAGCTGATTTCTTTCCATGGTGGCGGTGGAAGATTATTGCCATCAATGGTTACCCTTATGCAGGGATAGATTTTTGGGGAGATCCCGACATGCCCCTACCACCAGGAGCAACATACGGTGATATTGGTAATGAATTCCAAACCCTCTTTTTAAGTTTTTTGAATTATTAAAGTTTTTTTATATATAGACTCAAAAGACATGTTTTGGTGTGACAACTCATAGTGACAACCTGTCATATGTATGCAGATGTTGGACCATGGCATCCTGATGGCTTCCCTCTTCATATACGGAGGGGAAGAGGAGATGACATCATGGGTGTGGATGCGGAGAGGACGCTCCAAAGCATCCACACAAACTTTGTACGATTGACACACCGAGTACCCATGGCGCAAGTCGAGGACTTGCCTAAGGCCATGCAACGTTAGGTGGTTGGTGTACCACGAGCATGGGTTTGGTTATTCCAATGACTAGCTAGAGCCGTGGTGTGCTACCACGATCATAACCCCCCTCCTCCTCCACAGGATTAGAGACCTGAGAGTGATTCATTTTTGCACTACCATGTACTATATTTTTGTGGTTCGGAAGCCCCATTTTTGTATTATGACACTTATGTATTATGATGTCACATTTTGGATGTTTAATGAAAATTTTTTATGATGATCAATTTTCTTTATTTACATGTGTGTAAAAATGTATGTTTGTGATGTGCTTATGGTCTATGAAACAAATGCCAATCTAACACATAGTTAGCATATGAGTCAACAAATTGATTATAATCTCTTGGAACATGTATATATGTTATGTTGTCAAATTGTCGTTCTAACAATCTCACACGTAAGAATCTTCGTAATAATGTTGGATGCCTAATACGATACAAGCCATTAAGCTATGACACTACTAACTGCAAATCAAGACGTACCTCAAGAGAGAGTACACCATGTGAAATGGCATCCCGCAATAGCTCAATAACGACACTATACTGAGCAACATTGTTCAAAGAAGGCTGTAAACATACGCCTCCTGAAGACAATACCTGACCCATAGGAGTATAAATCACCCAAGCAGCAGAGGTTGAGTGTTGAGTGTGGTGGCTAGCACCATCAGCAAATCCTATGTAAGCGAAAGACTCCATTGACATCTGCCATAAGAAACAAAAGCTAATCAACAAACCCGATCACCATAAGAAAACCTAACTATGCAAAAAATTGTACAATAATATACAATAATCAGCCCTGGCTGAAGAGCATGCATAGTATTTTTTAAGATAGAGCCCATTTCTAGGCTCTGCCAAGGCTGTCCCCTCATAATCTACCAGCTCATAGGTGCCCTTATCTAACACACGTTTGACCACGTAAGGACCATGCCACATGGGATTAAACTTCCCTGCCCCCAAGGGTTCTTCATCTTGATCCCATAAAAGGACCAAATCTCCTTCACTAAACCTCATTGGACGGAAAGACTTATCATACTGGACCTTAACACGACGCTTATTCACCTCTAGAGCCACTAAAGCATCTCGGCGCTGCTCATGAAGCTGCTCTAAGTGGACCAAATGTTTATCCAATGCAGAAGTGTATAGTGAAAGCTCTATAGCTAGCTTCAATGAAGGGATTCCGCATTCAACCGACAAGACAGACTCCACTCCATGTACGAGTTGATATGGAGAAAAACTGGTGGCAGTCTTAACCGCGGTCCTATATGCCCACAAAGCAGGATATAACATGATATGCCAATTCGTTTTTCTTTGTGCGATGGTTCATTGGAGAATGGAATTAAGTGATTTGTTCACTGCTTCAACCTGTCCATTTTCGCTCCTACTTATACCCTAGATACGAGGCCAACTCTTCCATCATTCAATTCTAAAAGTTCCTACCATGGTCAGTGACAAGCTCTTTTGAAATACCGAACCAAGTAATAATTTGATTGAATATGAAATGCACGGCTGTCTCACCGTTGGATTTTATCGTGGGCATAGCCTCAACCCATTTCATGAAATAATCAACAGCCACTATAATATGATGATGCCCCCTAGGTGAAGCTAGGTTGCAATCCATGAAGTCAAGCCCCTATTTGGTGAAGGGACCAGCGGTGATAATCAGATG
Source organism: Pseudotsuga menziesii (assembly GCA_001517045.1). NCBI lineage: Eukaryota > Viridiplantae > Streptophyta > Pinopsida > Pinales > Pinaceae > Pseudotsuga > Pseudotsuga menziesii. Next base: position 296,948 of record LPNX010715862.1, on the reverse strand, counting down.
TAATGGGGTAGGATGTGACTGCATATTACGTGCAAACACCTGGAAAGGGTGACACTTCTTGACTGCATTAACACAATCTTTAAAGATCGACAGCCAAAAATATCCCGCTCTCAATATTTTTTGGGCTATAGAAAGCCCAGATAAATGACCACCACATGCCCCTCCGTGGAAATCATTCAGCACAACCTCAGCCTCCTCATGGGTTAAACGATGACGTAAAATGGAATCTACCCCATGATGGTACAAAGTGTTATCCACTATAAGGTAGTTCTTAGACACGCGACGTAATCGTCGTCGCTCATCCCGTGAAAGGTGAGTAGGGACCTTCAACATTTGTAAATATATGATGATATCCCCATACCATGGATCCAAATTTGATATAAGGAAGATATGCTCATCGACAAACTTATCCTCATAAACTTCCTCCTCCTCCTCACTTGGGAAATCATAAATGAGCTCCGTAAAAATTAATGATTTCTTCGATTTTACCGAAACAAACTCGAGATTGAATTCTTGCAAAATAACAATCCATTTATTATACTTTCCCCCAATCATCCTTCTAGTGAGGATGAAATGAAATGGATTGACATGAGCTACCACCAAGGTCCGGGGAAGGAGAATGTAGTGTCTCAATCTCTGAACCGCATGAACAGTAGCTAAGGAGACTTTCTCCACATGGGAATAACAGATTTCCACATCTATAAGGTTCTGGCTCAAATAATATATGACATGCTCATGGAGCTCCTCATCCTCCTGAACCAAAACCATACCAATCGTCTCCACGAACGCGGCCACATAAATAAAAAAGTCGCGACTATAGTTGGGTGGACTAAGAACGGGGGCCGATGCTAAGGCTCGCTTAATAGCATCAAAGGACTCCTGGGCTCACTCATCCCAAAAAAAGGTAGTGTCCTTCTTTACAAGACGCATAAAGCCTTTAGTCAAATTGGAAAAGTTAACCATGAATATTCGTAAGAAGTTTGCCATGCCTTGCAAACATTGAAGATGTCTAATATTTCTTGGGGGATACAATTGAAGCATTGCCTCAACCTTTAAGGGATCAACTCTTATACCCTCCTTGGAAACAATGAATCATAGCAAGCGACCAGACTTCACGCAAAAGATGCACTTATGAGGATTTAATCTAACCTAGTAATGGTGACATCTTTCGAATACTAATCTCAAATGATAGGAATGACGCACTCTCAACCGAGAATGAGTAGCAAGGTCCTCCAGAAAGACTTCAATAATCAATTTGAGATCGTGAAAAATCAAGGTCATAGCCCGCTAAAATGTGGCTCTGGCGTTTTTAAGACCGAAAAGCATCTTCCAATATGCAAACGTACCCCAAGGACAAATAAATGCAGTTTTGTGTTGATCCTCAGGTTTAATTTGAAGCTTATTATATCCGGAAAATCCATCCATGAAGGAAAATACCTCGCTTAATGTGCACTCATCCAAAATCTAATCAATAAATGGTGTGGGAAAATTATCCTTAGGACATGCCCAATTTAAATCATGGAATACAGTACATATACGGATCTATCCCTGTTTCTTATCAACCAGAACAGGGTTTGAAACCCACTCCGTTAAGGGAACGGGATAGATAAAACTGGCTTTTAATAGCTTTCCTATCTCATCCTTAATCGCAGGTGGTTTTCTAGGATTCACCGCATGCAAATGTTTTCGAATAGGCTTTTCATTCGGATAGGTCTTAATTTCATGTTCGATAATACGAGGGTTGATACCTGGCATTTCCTTGTATGACCAAGCAAAGATATCACAAAATTATTTGAACAACTCAGTATACTCCTGAATCTCAACATGTGAACATTATACCCCAATATAGACATTCTCAATCTTGCCAGGATCGTGAGATATATTGATAGGAATCATAGGTGATATATTTTCCATGTTTCCATCAGCCATCTAACCAGGAGAGCTTAATGGAACCACGAGAATACCAATATTCTCGCTAAGAATCTCCCTAAAGTCCTCATGCTCCAAACGGTTGAGGCAATGCTTCCCATTAAATGGAAATCATACAACTAGAAATAGAGAAGAGGCTATGACTTGAATACTATACATCCAATTCTGACCCAGTAAAAGATTGTAATCAAGGGGTGCATCAACCACCTCGACCTCGATCACGATGGTATTCCCTCCCAAATGGACTTTAAGAGAAGGAAGAATTTTGTGCAGCCGAAATGATATACCATCAAAAGAAGTCAACATGGTAGCGGATTTAGACAACTCGGGAGAACCCAAACCCTTCCAACATGACAAAGACATCATGGAAGTAGCAGCGCCTTCGTCAATCACAGTGCGTTTAACGGTCATGTTAGGACATTCTACATGAATTAAGAGAGACACATAGTAAGGAAAGCAAGGTTGGAGTCCCATAGTTTCAAATTTGATGACTCAAGAAGAGTTATCATCATTCACCCCAAGAGCAAAAAGCAAATCTTTCCTTTGCGACGGACAACTCTGAAGAACTTCAAGCGCAGACATCACACAAGGAGTTTGGCCAAAATCCTCGACAACAAAATAGTTCTGGGCGGCTCGGGAATTAGGATTGTGCCTCGAATGCTTTAAGACTCCCTTAGGAATGCGAGGTGCAATATCAGGTTTATCCGTAGGATTTTCAATATGCAAAGAACACTCGGTAGGAGGAGGTTCTTTCCCAAGGTCTAATTGTGACGAACTATAATCTTTCGCATGAGTCACAACCTTAGTAGCATGCACCATGTTGATGCACCCATCACTAGTACTGGTTTCCGGTGGATTTTGATCTCCACTCAACACAGAATGAGGATCATGGGTCCTCGAGTTCATATTTTGATTATGGGGTAAAGGATTGGTCAGCACAGCTGGGCCTTGTGCTATGAACCTCAAGGCATCTTCCATACAAGGGCACAAGTGAGTGAGGTGGTCATCCTTACACAATTTGCAAGGAAACTTAACCTTACATTTAGACTGCTTGTCCCCCCCATGTTTACGGTCATTCTTGTCATTAAAATTGGCATTTTCGTTCTTGTTCCCACCCTTACGATTATTTTTACCTTTTTTCTTATTCCTTCCGGGCTGCTGGTTGCCTTTATGGTATGATGATTGCACGAAAAGCACACTCGTCGTTTGGGTGGGTTGAGATAAATCCATAGCTTGTCCCGATGCAGATTGATTAATAGACAATTGACTCACTTGTTTCATAACTGAATCCGTAGGTTTGGCACTTGTACAACCCACAATGCCATCGACACGTGGTCCAGGCTTGATCTTGGGATTGAAACTAGAACATAGAGCGGTAGGTATGATCTCATATAATAGTCCAAATTGAGCATAAATCAAATCCAATTCCTATTCCCTAAAAATTGCTTGTTCCTCGTTCTGGACTCCGGATGTAGAAACATCCTTCGCGATGTAAGGTAGCAACGATTTAAGGAACCACTCAAGGAGAAACTCTGGCGGTATGAAAGATTTAATCAACCTCTTCCGTCTACGCCACTCTTGGATATGGTCCGAGATATGTGTGGCTTTGTCTTACCGAAATGTCAACAAGAGTTATGTATCAACGTCGTAACGCATTGGTAGCTGGAAGTGATTGAGGAAATTCATAGCAAGGTCATTGAACAAAATGAATGTCCCCCTTGGTAACTCTATGTACCATTTCACTGCAGGCCTGGTGAGGGTGCATTGAAATAGCCTCAAATGGATTGAATCGTCATGTAAGGAGTTGGAAGAGCACCAAAGGTGAAAGGTAGTGACATGTTCACTAATATCTTCTCCTGGTTTTCCCTCGAATTTGGGAATGTTTGAGGGAAGCTTTTTAGGGACAGTCGGCCAAGCCGAGTCATGAGATATCGGATCGTTCATTAGTCTCGATAAGTTAGGTAAATTTAACATTGTGAGGAAAGGGAGCCTAGGTTGAGCCGGTCTATGCCATGCTCCCTAATAGTTTTGGTTCATATAAGGCTAACTACTGTAAATACCATGGCCTTGGCCATAATATCCTCCTCCCATTTGACCCGTGTAGGGATGCATGGAAGCATTATGATGTGGTGTAACTTGACTATGTGGTGCTACAAAGCCATAATTAGAGGAGTAAGTGGGTTGTTGATACCCGTACACATAAGGTTGATATCTCTACCCATACTATGGTCCATAATATTGTGCATGAGAAGCTCCATAAGATGTCCCATGGGATATCCCATGAGAAGCTCTATAAGTAGGGATATGGGGAACTCCATGTGATGGACCATAAGATGATCCAGAAACAGGAATATGACCTCCTGAGACAAGAGGAGATACTTGACTCTGAAAAACTACTATACGAGTAGTCTCAGTACGAACATGACTAGTAGCAACATTCCGACCTGAAGGACCACGTGAATGAGGGGGAGGAAGGGTTGTCAAAAATGCATTCGAAGGAGTAGGAATAGAGGACGAAGGGACATGTGAAGGGATATAAGTGGTATTCCCTATGGTCACTCATTTGGGTTCTAGTATCTGCATATGAATACTAACACTAGGTCTAGGACAAACATGTGTGGTAGCTTCCTCCGTCAGGATGGAAGGTGCAATGTGACTAGTGCTCCCAAATATCTCCGCATGGAAAGGAATGGGAGTGCCCCCAGGTGTAGTGCTAGGTTCAATTTTTGACTTGGCATGATGTGCCAGATCACATGTAGGGATATCAGACATGCCATAACTAACATGACTAGTGCTTGTGGGTTCATGGTGAGTCTTGTCGGCCGAAAACCAATACCGATGACCTGTGAATGACGGATCATAACTGGAATGTGAAGGTATATTAGGTGAAGGATCATATACAGGAGTAGGATCTTCCTCCCCAACCTATTGAGGTGGAGAAGACATCTTAGGAATCTCATCCTCGTGATCTCCCATCATATGTGAATCAATGTGAGAAGTAGTCCGCCCAGACAGTCTATTTCTCTCTCCCAAAGGAAGAGAAGAAGTGGAAGGCAGAAGTCCTGCTAAATGACCAGAACAAGGAAGTGCCGCAACTGAATCCACAATGACTCAAAAAATGAAAAAGACTCTATCTAATTACGCAAACCCTAGGAAAACTAGCATGCACAGAGCATACACCTATATAATGTAAATCCAAATCACAAGCAAGCAAGGGTGGGATATGTGAGCTCCCGAATGAAGCAGGTATGTCTCACCTTAGAGAGGATTGAGACTCCCATACACAACAGGAGAGGTTCGTAACCAATTATTGTGGCCCTCAATTTCAACGCATATAGCGACTGTGTTGTCTGACCCCAACCTGGCCGAAACACCTACAGAATAACCTCTATGAAGTACCCCCTCGATAACCTAGGTAAGGAAACTAAGGTCACCTCAATATAATCAATGCTCAGGCAGACAGTCGCTGGAGGGATTGACCGTATGGACAAGGTAGCAAAGCCCGAAACTCTCGAAAGAGCCCCCAGATACGAGTATAATCCTGGAAATATCTCCATTTCTACTCAGTTATGACTAGAGGTCATCCCAATCAATAACCGCTCACACTGCCTTGTGCTTAACTCCCTTGTAAGAGGAGGATCTTGAGAAACACTAATTATACCAAGGAATTTCACACTCTCACCTGGACAGACACATACATGTTGTTGTTTAGTGGTCTTGGAGAATTTACTCACAATGAACTATTTCAAGACCCTAAAACCTAATCTTGTTGGTGCACCCTATAAAAGAAAAGAGTGTAATTCATTTTATTATGCGTTGATTTTAATTGGCTTATTACTCAAAAGGGTAAATGATCGTGCAACTAATGGTGTTATGACGCAACAAGAAGTAAAATGCACACCTAACAATCAATGCAAATGCACTGTGTCAAATGAAAAATGGGGCATGCTACTACGTGAAATGCAAAATTCTCCTTCAAATAAAAAATGCAACCATTCCTATATAAAAATCTGACTAATAGTTCTCCAAGCAAACCTAGTGCAAGTACAATGCAAAATGCAAAATGCAATGATGCATAATGATGCCAAGAAGCAAATATTTTTGTAATTTTCTGAATTAAAATGCGATAACTAAAGCAAAAGAATGACTCTACTACCCACAGACTCTGCAAGCACTATCAGACAGCACCCAAGAAAAGCACCAAGGTAAAAGAGACCTAATGCACTAATCCCAAAACAAAAAATAGAAAATGCAATGACAAGAACATTTAAAAAAATTCTAACTAAAAGAAATCTCTAGTAAAAAATAGAGGTGTATACAGACTCTAGAAGCATCTAAGGAGACTCAGCAATCATCAAAACTCACCAAGCAAAACTTAATCTTCCCCTAAAAGTCAAAACTCTTGGCATACATAACTGTGTGCAGAAAACCCGTGTATATACACGGATATCCTAGTAAAAACTGCGTGTACACACGACTGTGAAGCAAAAAATCATGTACAGGAAGAAAAAGAGATAAAATAAGGTAAAACAGACAAGATGAGACAAAATTTACTCCTATCAGACACTACCAAGCAAACATGCCCCCAGACCCAACTCAAAAATAGAGAAATCGAAGCAATTCAAGAACATTGAATGCCGATAAAAACCCCAAAGGAAATGACTAGGAACTCCCCAGTATGGTCGCCAATTCTGTTATAGAGAAAACTTCCCATGGCTTGGGGTACCACAACAGACAGAGTAAATGTAGAAATCAATCCTTTCCTATATGCAAGAGAAACCAAACATCTAACAACAAAGGATCTTGATACATACCTTATTCTGGACGGTTGATGTAGATCCCCATTGAGCTTTTCCACTCTCACTTGTATAAGTAATTTTCTCTCTCAACATTCGGCAAACAAGACAAGCATGCTATATATAATTGTGTTAGACCTACTCTAGCATATATAATCAATAACATATAAGCATTTAAAATAATCCATGGATTCAATACTTATTTAAATACACATTATTGGACAGGAAAATATATTTCTATTAATATAAAACAAAGATTACAATAGTGACAACCTCTATCGGCACGTTTGCGAATCAGATAAACTGAGTCCTCCACTTGGGCCTCCACCACTTCAATCCTCCATCTCTTGATAGCAAGCTCACAAGAAAAGGAAATCTTGGGAAGAACACCAAGTGCTCCAAGGGACAAAGGGATGCAAACTCAAGTATAAGCTCTGGCAAGAATGGACTATAGTTTTGTTGCTCTTCAATTCCTCCTCTTTCAATGTATCCAAAGGGTTCCTTATATAGTTCTTCAATGGGGTAATGGAAGGTCAAATTTGAGCGATATCAAGGCATATAAAAGGCCAAAAAGACAAGTGACTCGGATCCACATCAAGGAAAACTCCAAAACTATTTGGCCTTTTGCACACATCTCGATGTACGTGGGTTTGAGGGTCAAATCCGCGTATATACACGAGAATAGGTTTAAAAGTCATGTATAGAAAATAAGACATTTTTTTAGGGATGATCTTGGAAACATCAAAGGTACAAAAATGGTCCATGGGGTCAAAAGAGTCTGCAGAGAGATAGGGAAGGCCATAAAGGTGTGATCCATCATGTGTGGTAAAATCAGTTGTAACAAGGTTCTCAGTTAAGATGTCTCATCATACCAAGCTTAATGAAAAGCTTGACGGAGCTGATAACTTTCGGCCCTGGAAGTATAGGATCTCCCTGGTCCTAGAAGAAAATGAGTTGGACCCTTACATCATGGAAGAGGTTCTAGTTCCAAAGGGAGATGAGGCTAAAGCCTTACAAAAGAAGAAATTGGTCATGGTTAAGAGGATTATTACCGATTCAATCAAGGATCACCTCATAACACAGGTATCCTCCCTAAAGACACCCAAATCTATGTTTGATGCCCTGACCAAACTATTTGAAGGAAAGAACATAAACCGAAAGATGAATTTGAGAAACCACTTGAAGAATGTGAAGATCCAGAATGCAGAGACCATACAGTCATACTTCACAAGGGTCTCCTAGATCAAAGAACAACTTGAAGCAGTGGATGAAGAAGTAGAGAATGCAGAGATTGTAATGACCACCTTGAATGGTCTCCCTAGGACATGGAAATCTTTCATTCAAGGGATCTGTTCCAGAAAGAATATAGTCAACTTTAGTAGACTGTGGGAAGAATGCTCACAAAAATAATCTCGGATAGTAGCTCGAGAAGAAAATATGGGAAGTGAAGATCAAGCTCTCACAATACACTCCAATAAAAGTAGGACATACTATCACAAAGGTAAGCATTTTCATCCTAATAAATTTAACAAGAATCGAACCAGATTCAGATGCTTCATATGTGATGAAAAAGGACACTATGCTAGAGAATGTCCTAAGAACAAAAATGTCTCTCTCAAGAAGAAGGGAAACAAGAGAAGACATCATGATCATGCTGCAAAGGATGATGAACCTTTCACAAAGAGAATTAGGCAAGAAAGTGATGATTCTTCAAGTGATGAAGAATATGTTTTGATTTCCGCTCTCATGGGAAACATCACACATGGAAGCAATGATTGGCTTATAGACAGTGGGAATTTCAAACATATGACAGGATTCAAATAATCCTTTGTGAAACTATCAGAACATGAATCACCCCACAAAGTGAAACTTGGAGATGACTACTAGTATCCAATAAAAGGTAGTGGGGAATCCTCCTATAAGCTATATTCTGGAAAGTCTATAAAGATTAAGGATGTATTGTTTATACTAGGACTAAAGAAGAACCTCCTATCCATATCTGCATTAGATGCAAAAGGTATGAGGGTTTCATTTGTAGATGGCCAAGTTCTCATGTGGCCAAAGGGAAAGACTGTTGATAATGCAGTAGTGATTGGGGAACAAGAAGGAAGTATATACAAATTAAAGGGCCATCCAGAACAAGCCTAGGTCCATGACTCAGTAGAGCTAAATGAACTTTGGCATAGAAGGCTTGCGCATGTGCACAACATAGCACTGCCACTTGCGAGAAAAGCTGTTGAAGGACTTCCAGAAATTTAGACAAAACATGACGGTATCTGCAAAGGATGTGCGAAAGGAAAGAATACAAAGAAGACATTTCCAAGTAGCGAGGGCAAGGAAAAAGGAATCTTGGAAATCATCTACTCCGATGTATGCGGTCCGATGTCATCCAGTTCATTAAGAGGGTATGTATACTATGTTGCTTTTATTGATGATTTTTCTAGAAATACATGTATATACTTTATGAAGAACAAAGATGAAGTATTCAACAAGTTCAAGGAATTCAAAGCCTTGATCAAGAACCACACAGAAAAGAAGATCAAGACTTTTCGATCAGATAATGGCGGAGAATTCACATCAAATGAATTCAAAGAGTTATGCAAAGATTTAGGGATTAAGAGGGAGTTAACCACTCCATATATTCCACAATATAATGGGGTTGTAGAAAAAAATAATAGAACAATCATGGAAGCTGCAAGGGCCATGCTTCATGATTAAGATCTACCCATGCATCTATGGGCAGAAGTTGCCAGAACAATGGTGTATGTACAGAACCGTACTCCACATAGAGTACTTGAGAACATGACACCTGACGAAGTCTTTTGCAGCAAGAAACTAGAAGTCAACCATCTCAGAATATTCGGTTGTCCAGTGTACATACACATTCTGAAAGAAAAGAGGAAAAAGTTAGATCCTTCAGGAAGGAAGGGTATATTTGTGGGATACTCTGAAAGCTCGAAGGCTTACAGAATATACTTCCGAGGATTCAAGAAGATTGACAACAGTAGGGATGTAACATTTGATGAAGATTCAGCTTACAACAAATCCAAAAAGAGACCTGCTGAAGAACCTGAAGAAACAGAAGTACCCAAAATTCATGACACTACCATGAATGAATAAATTCAAGAAGAAGATCAAGAATTAGAATAACCTCAAGAACCTGTAGATCCACCTCAGGAGAAGAATCCTCACAAGAGGAAACCTACTTGGGTACGAGAGGTTATCCAAGGTGCAGAAAGATATGGGGGTCCAGAAGAAAATCACAGAGAAAGGAAAAGAACCATGTCCTGCTCCGGTTATGTAGCCTTATTATGTGACTTCATAGATAAAGAACCTTCCAACTATGAAGAAGCAATAGAAAGGAAAGAATGGAAGGATGTTATGATCGAAGAGTATCAATCGATCATGAAGAATGATGTCTGGGACATTGTCCCAAGACCAGAAGGGAAGTCTATTGCAACTTCCAAATGGATCTACAAGATCAAGCATGCTACAGATGGCAGCATAGAGAAATATAAAGCAAGATTTGTGGCTTGTGGCTTCTCCCAAAAAGAAGGAATAGATTATGAAGAAAATTTTGCAACTATAGCCAGATACACTTCCATCAGATCAGTACTTGCTCTGGATGTAGTGATGAAATGGAAAATACACCAGATGGATGTCAAGATTGCTTTCTTGAATGGTGTAGTGGAAAAGGAAGTGTATGTGGAGCAGCCACTCAATTTTGAGACACATGATGGGGAGTCTCATGTGTGTAGATTGACGAAATCCCTATATGGTTTAAAACAGGCACCCAGGACATGGTATGACATAATTGATAGATTTCTATCCAGTTTGGGCTTTACCAAGAGTAAAGCAGATTCCAACCTTTACTACAAGGTTGAAGATGGTAACCCAGTGGTACTCCTACTGTATGTAGATGATCTGTTTGTAACAGGTATGGATGGGTTGATTGTTGATACGAAGAGGAAGCTTGTTTCCGAGTTCAAAATGAAGGACTTGGGAATGATGCACTATTTTCTAGGCATGGAGGTGTGGCTGAATGCAGATGGAATTTCCCTAGGACAAGGAAGGTATGCAGTAGATATCCTGAAGAGATTCAGGATGATGGATTGCAAGGCCATGACCACACCTATGGCATCGAATGTGAAGCTATTAAGTGATGCTTCATCAGAAGTGGCTTATGCTACAATGTATCGTCAGATGATTGGGTCCTTGAGGTACCTGATGAATATGAGACCATATATTTTCTTTGCTATGAACGCCTTGAGCTAGTTCCTGACGGATCCGAGACATGTTCACTTGATTGCTGTAAAGCATATTCTAAGGTACCTAAGGGGTACAGTCTATTATGGGCTCAAGTGTGAGGCAAAACAAAAGATTAACTTGAAAGGTTATGTTGACTCAGATTGGGCAGGCAATGCCATCGATAGGAAGATCACTTTAGGGTGCTGATTCAGTATGGGATCAGGTGTGATCTCTTGATTTAGTAGGAAACAGTCTTGCATGGAACTGAGTATAGCTGAAGTAGAGTATGTCATAGCTTGTTCAGCTAGTTTTGAGGCTGTATGGATGAGGAAGCTACTGTTTGATTTATTTGATCTCTAGTTGGATTCTACTTGTATATATTGTGACAACCAGAGTTGTGTGAAGTTGTCTGAGAACCCAGTGTTCCATGACAAGTTGAAGCATATCGAGATCAAATATCACTATATCAGGGATATGGTGTAGAGAGGAGCAGTGAAGCTCCAGTATGTTGCGACGGACGATCATATAACTGATGCGTTGACTAAGCCATTGGCCATAGTGAAGTTTGAATACTTCAGGGAGAAGCTTGGTGTTCTCCAGATCGAGGTTCCCTCCAAGGGGAAGTGATGAGTCCGTGATCCATTCTGACATGGTGAGAGGATTGGTTCCTTCCATGGTAAGATGTAAGGGCTGAGCCATTTTGTCATGGTGAGAGGATTGGTTCCTTCCATGGTTAGATGTGAGTGCTAATCCATTCTGAGGTGACTATGAGATGTGTTCTCACATGATCAGATATAAGCACTGAATGGCATTCTATGAATGGAGGCACTTGGTCAGTTACCAGGAATTTCAGTCCGGGACTGAAGCTCAGCTTTAGTGCTGAGATGCCATTCTCTGGGAGAATGGAGGCACCTGGTTAGTTACTAGGAATTCCAGTCTGGGACTGAAGCTTAGCTTAAGTGTTGATATTCCATTCTCTGTGAGAATGGAGGCACCTGGTCAGTTACTAGGAATTTCAGTCTGGGACTGAAGCTCAGCTTAAGTGCTGAGATGCCATTCTCTGGGAGAATAGAGGCACCTGGTCAGTTACCAGGAATTTCAATCTGAGACTGAAGCTCAGCTTAAGTACTAAGATGCCATTCTCTGGGAGAATGGAAGTACCTAGTTAGTTACCAAGAATTTTAGTCTGGGACTAAAGCTCAGCTTAAGTGCCGAGAGACCATTCTCTAGGAGAATGGAGGCACCTGGTCAGTTACCAAGAATTTTAGTCTGGTACTGAGAGCCTTTTTGACATGATGTGTGATGAGTTTCCTATCATGGTCATATGTAAGTGCAGAGATTTTCTGACATGATGTGTGATGAGTTTCCTATCATGGTCAGATATAAGTGCTGATCCTTCTGACATGGTTTGCGATGATTTTCCAACCATGGTCAGATGTAAGTGTTGGGTGGGCCTTTCTGACTCTGTCAGATATAAGTGCTAAAGAAGATGAAAACCTACTTGGAGGCTAGGCCTACAACCAACATGAAAAAGGGATAGCTCTGTAGAACTTCCTGTGATGAGAAGAATTAAGAGATAGCACCCGTGATGATGACTAGTGATGATCCAGCAGTGATGATCCAGATTGAGTGATGAGCCAGATCCAATGATGATGATCCAGATCAAGATGAAGATGACTTGAAGATGAAGATAATCCATATGATACAAAGAAGAAGACTTGTGCTGATAAAATTGTGTCGAGAGAATACCTTCCTAGTTAAGAGGGAATGTTGATGTATTTGCAACTTTGGAATGTATTCACTTGTATATCTTATGTATTGTACCCCGATGTTTTTTCTGGGAAGTGTCAGTAATGTATTTGAGTCATGTAATGCCACGATGTTCCTATCGAGAGATTTAGTAATGTAAACAAGTCATGTAAAGTCATTGTGGGTAACCCTCCTATTGATAAAGGGTTAAAGTTCCCGCAATTGTGGGGCCCTAGGGTTATTAGAATATCCTAGGGAATTTGTCCCTAGTGAGTTATTGTCAAGTCACGAATTAGTATAAATAGAGAGTGAGCCTCTCTATTTATCACACATTCACTCACACTTAGTTGTAGCGCATAACTGAGAGAGAATAAGTTGATGGGACAAGAGAGAGAGAGAGACTACTGCTATCGGAGATCATCTTACTATTTTTGGGGTTTTTCTTTTGGTGCTGATTCTATCTCTGAGGAAGTTGCGGGGTTTTCTCCTTTATGGTTTCCCCAAGGAAAAAAATTGTGTTCATTGTCTCTTATTTTTGATTGATGTGCTTGTTATTCTCTGAGTTAAATATCTTAAGATAATGCTAGCTTGAATGATAAAATCTAACACATTGAACATTAGAAGCAGCCGGGTTTCCACAGAAGTCCCCTATGAAAATTTGCTAGCTCTAGATTCATTTAGAGCAGCGGAGAGGGCATGCCATACCCTGAAAACATATTCATGCCAAGAGGAAAAGCATGATTCTAACATTTCATATGTTTTAGTGTGTTATTGCAGTGAAATTGACAGGTGCGACGTAGCTTGAGAGAAGTATTTGCAATCTTCATGCCGGAGCAATTATGAGTTCTCAAACTCCCGAACCAAGGATCTTCACAATTGCCAATTACGTTGATTGGAGGATTGATATGCAACTAGCTGTGTGCAAGCATGGCTACCATAGGATTATACATGGATGGGAGGCTAAGCTTCATCAGTCAGTAGAGTGTAACAAGTTCCTAAAGCGTTGTGATGAAGCATTCGGGTACTTATGTACTTATATTTCCAAAGATCTCCTCTTTCATCTAGAAGGGTTGAGGAATCCCAGAGAATCCTGGGAGAATATTGATAGCTTGTTTAACAAACAAGATGAGCTTCAGGGACACATCCTGGAGAATGAGTTTGTATATTTACATCCCAGCAGTTTCGAGACTATTGAGCAATTCTTCTCCAAATTCAAGTCTGTAGTGCTACAATGAAGACAGTGCGGGATAGAATGAAAGGATGAGCAGAATGTCCTTTTCATACTCAACAAAATAGGCCCTGAGTACTCTATCTATGTCTCTATGTTTCATTCCAAGCAGGAAAGCTTTCCTGATTGGAAACTCCCTTCTTTAGATTCATTTTCTGAGTCCTTAATCAAGGAACAAGACAAATTGTTTTGAATGGGATTCATCCAGACTTCCAAAGATCAAGCTCTCTTGGTTACTGACTCTTCCAAAGGAAAAGGGGAAATCAAAGAAGAAGGAGCCAAAGGCAGCTGATTCAAAGCCTAAACTAAAGCAACAATATTTCGAAGGGGCCTCCGTCTCTAAGAAGAAGAAAATTGAAAAGAAGTTATGTCCTTATTGTGAAAAGGGATACCATCTTGAAGAAAATTTATGAGGAACCAACTTGATGAGATGTCTGCTCTTCTCAAGTAGCATAACATTGCTCCTCCAAGAGTAAAGAATCTTGATAAAGAAGAACTGACAAAAGATGCTGAAAGGTGTCATGCTTTGAAAGCAACTCTCTCTCCATCCTCGGCATACATTATAGATTTTGGAGCCTCCAACCACATGGTTTCCTCCAAATAATCATTCTCTACTCTTTCACTATCAAACGGGCCTAATATTCACATGGGAGATGATTCCCAGATTCTATCAAAAGGAAGGGGCTCAGTTCGAGCGAAGCATGGTGAGTTCAAGAATGTCTTATATGTGCCCTCCCTTGCTGCTAACATGTTATCTGTTTACCAGATGACTCATACAGGCTCTCCCAAGAGGGTCACATTCAATTTAGACTCAGTTGAGATTACAGAAAAAACCACTGGAAAGCTTGTAGCGAAAGGTATTGCAAATCACTCTACCAAATTTTATGAGTTTTCACATTTCTTACATGTTTCTCCTCCTACGACTTTATTGTCTCATGCTAACAACACTAGCAAGATTTGGCATGAGATATTTGGCCATCTCAATTTAAAATATTTGAAGCAGCTCCACAATGATAACATGGTTGAAGGTTTTCCCTCCATCTAAACTTTCGATGGAGTATGTACTTGGTGCTTGGTAGGTAAGCATCAAGAAAATAAGTATGATGTTGGGAAGGCTCATAGAGATGTCTCTACACTTGATTTGATGCACAGTGATGTAGTTGGACCTATTCCCACAAAATCCATTAATGGTTGCAGGCATTTCCTGACCTTTATTGATGATTGTTCTAGGTACTGCTGGATCTACTTCATGAAACTAAAATTAGAATTTTTTGAGACTTTTAAAAGTTTTAAACATATGGTTGAGAACAATTTCAATAAGAATATCAAGTCAATAAGATCCAATGGAGGAGGAAAATATGTCAAAAGATATTTCCAGAATTTCTATGAATCAGAGGGGATTCGAATGGAACACTTAGTTCCATACACACCACAACAAAATGGTGTGGCTGAGAGGAAGAACGGATCACTGAAAGAGATGGAAACATTCCTTATCCATGCCAAGCATCTACCTCCTTCTCTTTGGGCTAAAGCAGTAAACTGTGCTTCATATTTGCAGAACAGGGTGCCCCATAAGTCAGTGGTTGGGGTCACACCATTCGAAGCATTGCATGGGTATATAAGCCTAATGTCTCTCATCTGATAGTTTTTCATTCCAAATATTGGGCTAGGATACCACTTGACAAGAGGAAGGCCTTCCAATCCCAAAGTAGCGAATACATTCTGTTGGGATATGCAAAAGATGCAAAATCTTACAAAATGATGGAGGTTTCTACCAGAAGATGCTTCATTGAAAGAAGTGTCTAGTTCGAAGAAGATCAGTTGCATGATACTCCTCCAATAGCACAGGAAGGAATAACTATTTCTCCACCTATTTTTGATGATGATGATGTGCTACATCTTTCATATTCAGAGGAATAATATCACATACAACATGATCCTATTATTGAGACTGAATCTCAATAGATTCTAGATCCAGATCCAGATCCAGTACCCATTCCTAACTAGAAGCCTAAACCTATATGGGCTCAAAATATTCTTGATGCAGCTAGAAGTGGTGCTGGAGTTCCAGAAGACAAAAGAAGAACTAGGTCCGAGTATCAGAATGAGCATCCTCCACTATCCCTCACAGATTCGCTCTCTGCAGAATGGTATAGCAAAGTTCCAAATTGGTGCTACTTGATGATGGTGAATGATCAGCTACATGTCCCACAGAAGCAGATATTTGATCATTCCCTACCTTCACCATCCAACAGAAACAAACAGAATCATCAGTTCAGAAGTACATTGAGAGGTCCATTGATGGACCATGCTGTTGCATAGAGCTGCAATTTTTCATCAGTGTTTTGATCAAGTTATTTTTCTAAGGAGGAAGCTTCTTTATTCTAAAGATAGCTTGCNGGGGGGTTCCCATGAGGTTTTCCCCTGTTTCCTCAATTGTATTAAGCAACATTTTTTATTATCTTCTAGATTGTATTTGGGTGACCTATGGTATTGTTACCAGGGTCCACAGCTGTCCAAGTTAGGATTCAGGGGGGTGTTATTAATCCTCCCTTGGTCAAATGTCTATTAGATTAATTATTGCCTAACTTAGGAACCTTAAAATTAATTAATTGGGTCCACTTGGCCCAATTGGGACATGTGTACCAGTCATTGAAGTGTGGGGAACACTACTAGAGGTTAACTACCACATACTACATGTGCATGCATCAATTAGGGTGTCTCCTTGACCAATCCCTACATTTTAGGAGCCATTGGGAGTCTTGGCACCAACCTAATTCAGTCAGTTGGTGTTAGCACTAATTAGTCTTAAATAGCCTCCAGTTACAATCAGTTACTTCATAGTCAGTTAGGCTAGTGCTACTAATGCATGGATAATGCATGGTTGCATGGGGAGGAGCGCTTCTCCTACCTACCACACTCAGTTGCACTGAGTTAACTAGTTGTTAGTGGTTGTTGGAGTTATTGGCCATCAGGGAGTTGTCTATTTGGACTCTGATATTGATTGGGAGAACTTGAGTTAGAGATTCATTTAGATACAATCTTATCCACTTGGAGGATTTGAATTCATTACTCATGCATTCAAATTATACCTATGTAAACTATTGTAACACCGGATATAATTATGATGAATATACTGTAAATTCCTGAGCAATACTTGATTGTTTCCTATGTGGTTTGTTTTTCTTAGTTTGTATGTTCATTCTCCATTCAATTGCTACAAAATTATCAGAACTTTATGCTTGAATATCTAAATGACATTCAAATTCTAACAATGAGCGCATTGGCTAATCTCAATGAAAAAACCTTAGCTTCCAACAAGGTATTTTTAATGAAGCGTTTATTTAATATGAAGATATTAGAAGGTGGATATGTTACTGACCATTTAAATGAATTTAATATGATCACTAGTCAGTGAAGTTCTATAAAAGTGAACTTTGATGATGTATGGTCAAGGCTCTTCTAATCCTGTGTTCATTGTCAAAAAGATCGAACGGCTTGGTCATGGTTGTAAGTAATTATATACCTAGTTCAAACACATAAATTTGATGATGTTGTTGGTATTATTCTTAGCGAGGAAATGAGAAGAAAAAGTACAGGTGAGACATTAGGTATAACGTTGACCATGGAAATCATGGGAAGACAAAGGGAGAGAGGAAGGAGCCCAGGTAACCACGACAAGTCTAGAAAGGGTAGATCCAAGTCTAGACTGGGAAAGATAGAGTGCTATAACTATGGTAAGAGAGGACATATGAATAAATATGATAGAGATCCAAAGAAGAAAGGAGAAGGACAATAGGAGACTACTCAAGAAGAAAATGTAGCAGGTGATGTGTTACAAGATCATTTCGTTCTTGTATTAGATAATTACTAATGATTACTCGGTAGTAGATTCAGGGGCTTCATGTCATGCTACACTCCATAGGAAATTATTTCATGATTATGTTCTAGGTGATTTTGGACATGCTTTATTGGGGGATGATGAACCATGTAAAATTGTTGGAATGGGTAAGGTAAAAGTTAAGTTAAATAATGGAAATGAATGGTTTCTAAAAGATGTAAGGCATATTCCTTCTATGAAAATAAATATGATCTCAATAGGGCGGTTGTTTGTGTACGTTTAGAAAAACATGGTGGAATATCACTAAAGGAGCACTGGTAATAGCAAAAGGAGATAGGATAAGTACATTGTATTTATGTCCTCATAATACTAATTATTCTATCTCTGTAGATTCCACAGAAATAGGTGTAGCGTTGTGGTATCATAGGCTTAGACACACGAGTGAAAAGGGGATGCAGATTTTCCACTCAAGGAAATTGCTTCCAGATCTGAAGTAGGTAAGTTTGGAATTATGTGAGAACCGTGTTTATGAAAAATAGAAGAGAGTTATATTTCTCAAGGTTGGGAAACAAAAGAAGAGTAAAAAGTTAGATCTCGTGTATACAGATGTATGGGGACCGAACCGGGTACAATCTCTTGATAGCTCTCGTTATTATTTACTTTTAATGATGATGCAACTAGAAAAACTTGGGTTTATTGCATTACACATAAATCTAATGGCTTTTCTACTTTTAAAAAGTGGAAAGCTTTGGTTGAAAACGAGACAGGGAAAAGGTTGAAATGTATCAGATTTGATAATGGAGGTGAATACCGCAGCAAGGAGTTTGATAGTTATTGTTCATACAGTGGGATTCACACAGAAAATAAATTCCTAGGAACACCACAAGAAAATGGTGTGTCAGAAAGGATGAATAGGACGATCATGGAGCATGCAAGGTGTATGAGATTGCATGCAGGGTTGCCCTTGAAGTTTTGGGATGATGCTATATATATCATTGTTTATTTAATAAATAGAGGTCCTAAAGTTCTTTGGATGGTGGAATTCCAGAGGAGGCATGGATAGGTAAAAATGTAAACTACTGATTTATGAGAACTTTTGGTTGTGAAGCATTTGTCCATATTAATAAAGAAAATAGAACAAAGATTGAGGCCAAATCCAAGAAATGTACCTTTGGATATGGGGTTGATGATTTTGGCTATCGCTTATGGGATTATGAAAATCACAAAATCATTAGGAGTAGATATGTAGTATTCAATGAAAATGTTATATACAAGGATCAGTTGGATGGAAATAAAGAGGAAAAGGAAAACACAGAGTACACAATGCTTGATGGAATCAAATAAAATGAAGTTCCAAAGGCACCAGAAAATAAAGAGAAGCAACACGTATATCAAACTCTTGCAAATGTAAGAAGATATACTAGGTTAGTAGACCTCTTGGACAATTCTCTCATTCACTATATTATTTATTGATGTTTGATTCTGGTGAACTAGAATGTTATGAAGAGGTAATGCAAGTAGAAACTAAAAAGAAGTGGGAGCAAGGCATGAATGAGGAGATGGACTCATTGGTAAGAAGCCAGACTTGGGATTTGGTTGAGTTTCTTACAAGAAAAAGAGCATTGCAGAATAAATGGGTTTACAGGTTGAAGAAAGAAGATGGAAGTAAGAAGCGGTACAAGGATAGAATTGTTGTAAATGGGTTTGCACAAATGAAAGGTATAGACTTTGATGAAATATTTTCTCCTGTTGTTAAAATGACTTCAATTAGGACTATTTTAAGTCTATTGGCGGTAGAATATTTGCATCTTGAACAGTTATATGTAAAAACAACCTTTCTCCATGGGGACTTGGACGAAGAGATTTATATGCAACAACCACAAGGGTATGAGGTTAAAGGGAAGAAGAATTTGGTTTGCAGGTTGAATAAGAGCTTGTATGGATTGAAGAAAGCTCCAAGGAAGTGGTATTTAAAATTTGGCAAGTGTATGATAGAACAGGTTTATAGTAGATTCCATTCTGACCACTATGTTTATTTCAAGAGGATAGATAATGGAAGATATATTATCTTTTTATTGTATGTGGGTGACATACTTGTTGTAGGATCTAACATGGATGATATAAATGTGCTCAAAAGGAAACTAGCTAAATCATTTGCGATGAAGGATTTGGGTGTTGCAAAGCAAATCCTTGGTATGAGAATAACAAGAGACAATAAAAATCACAAATTGACATTATCTCAAGGTGAGTACATAGAAAAGACGTTGGAGAGGTTTAGAATGCAGAATGCAAAACCAGTGAGTACACCTTTGGCCAGCCATTTCAAGCTAAGTAAGGAGATGTGTCCCAAGATACATGAAGAGATATAATACATGTCCAAGGTTCCCTATTCATCATCAATTGGCATATTGATGTATGTCATGGTGTGCACAAGACTAGATATTGCACATCCAGTGGGAGTTGCGAGCAGGTATATGAGTAATCTAGGTAAAGAGCATTGGAAAGCAATATAGTTGATTATCAAGTATTTGAGAGGTACCGCTTCTCATGCATTATGTTTTGGAGGTTTAGACATTGTTCTACATGGATATGTTAATGCAGATATGGCAGGTGATACATACAATGGGAGGAGCACCATTGTGCATGATTTTACTGTAGATGCAACAACAGTAAGTTGGATTTCAAAACTGAAAAAGGTTGTTACACTTTCAACAACAGAAGATGAGTATGTTGCTACTATAGAGACTAGTAAAGAGAGGATTTGGTTGCATAGTTTCATGGAGGAATTGGGTAAGAAGAAGGAGAATAACATGTTGTACAATGACATCCAAAGTTCCATTCATCTTGCAAATAGATCAACTTTTCATTCGAAGACTAAACATATACAACTCAAGTACCATTTCATAAGATATGTTGTAGAAGATTAACTGTTAAAGTTGGAAAAGATACATACTAGCCATAATCCTGTAGACATGTTGACAAAGGTATTGACCAGAGAGAGACATAGTTATTTCTCGGTTTATGTTGGCCTTCAAGTGTGAAAGTGAAGATGAGAAATTTGCCAGGTCTAAGGTTCAGAGCATAGTCTAATAAGTGCAACAACGGTGGAGTTGTTGTGATCAGTCTCCAAGTGGGAGATTGTTGGTTGTGGATCTCGATCTTCCAGATTCAACGATGTTATTGTTCATCCATGTTCGTACCCCATTCTTACTATACACATTGTCCCCTCACGGGGGTCCAAGGGCCAGCGGGCCCTCGAAAGAATTTTTTTTGGGAGGTTTGTTGGCCAACAATTTGTGGGCCCATGGTATTAGGTGACCCATGGTATTTTCCCATAGTAATTACCCTATAAAAGGAAAACATTGTAATACACCTGTGTATTGTATTGTAACATTGTAAAAAAAATCTCTGTGATTATGTGAGATAGACTGTGAGAGAGTGAAGAGGAAGTGTAGTGAGGTTGATGCAGATTGTATCCCTTCATTTTTCTAGATGGTATAATAATAAAGGATCGAAAATTTATGTGTGGACTTATCCCATCTTGGGTGAGCCACGTTATATATGTGTCATTCTTATAATGTGTTTAATATTTGCATCTTGTTTAATTATTGATTTGTTATTGCTCTGCGATCCTGTTTTTCTAAAACCATCTTTCCCGCAAAAGTTAAAGTGGCGCTTATTCTTTTGATCTTTAATTTGGTTCTCTTGTTACCGATGGATGATATGGTTGAATGGGTTTGTGACCCTTGTTTTCCTTAATATTGTGAGGATGTTGCTTCTTGGGATAGTTTTTTTTGTTCTTTTATTGTACCACTAAGGATTTGCTAGATGTATCGACACTGTTGATCACTCGAAGGTGTATTAGCTTATCTTGGTCTCTAATCAAGGAACCACAAAAAGATTCAATAGTGGATTCTATATAGTGAGCCATCATATATTCTTTCATAGAGGAAAGGGTAGATACAAAAAAAAATAGGCAGGACCCAGCTTGGAAAGAATATGAAAAATACATTGCTTGTATTCCCTTTTTATGCTACATTCTTCAATTGAGATTCTAAGGGTTTTGTGCTTAGATAAATAGTCTTGAATGCAACATAAATCGCTTGGATTTAAGGTAACCAATGCATTTTCAAGTTGGTGACCTCGAATCTCATTTTGTTTGCCAAACAAAGTTTCCAATTTTTCCCAAGTCATATATGGTTCATTGATTCCTTGAAGGTGGGATCATAAATCAGTAGAACTTAACATCTCGATTAACCCACAGGTTTCAATAGCACATTCATTGGCCCATTTTATTTTCTTATCATTGTTAATGGGTTCAATTTATTTTCTCAAGGTAATCCGGTAAAGTCTCCTATTTCGTAGGAGGACATCTTCCATACAACCTTTTCATAAGAAATAGTTGGTACTGGAAAGCAGAATATCATATGGAGTAACCATGTTATAATAAACATGTAACATGGCTTAAAAAAAAATCATGATGTCTAGATGTAAAGATCTAAAAAAATAGGTAGTTTAAAAAACGACACTGAAAATGGTCTTTAGATGACGAAGTTATGTCATTTTGAATAAAGGCATAAAAAAATCCAAGGACCCACATGACAGACATAGGTGATTCACATGATGATGGGAGAAAGAATGCAGTAAATAACCCCCCCTTACTAACTTTACCTATAAGCTCACTTTTACTAATAAGTTTCTTTAGAACTTAAAATGAGTGGGAATCACTTTTACAATAAAGTTACTTTAGAACTTAAAGTTACGTGAACTTTTACAAAAAAAACAACAAAAAGAAAGACTTGAACCCAAGCCCTCTTGTTTTTTAAAGCAACTTTCATCAAGTGAGCTAAGAAAAAGTAATAGTAATCGTATGGAGGAGAATGGGGTTGTTGTTGTTGTTGGAAGAACATGCCTACCCAAAAAACATTTCTTTTTGACCTACAAGGCACTTTACACAACCACACACACAAAAAAAACAAATTTCTTAAACTAAAATGTATCGAATTTGGGGTTAGTCCTTGGCTAGCTTTCTTGGAAAATGTAAGTTTTCTCACTGTTTTCAGTTTATTGAGTTCACATAAAGCACGCGACAAAGAGCATACGTAGTAAAGAAAACTATTTCCACCATGTTTCTGATTTTCCAAGTTCGCATAGAGTGCACAACAAAGAGCATATGCATTGAAAATATAACAAATCAGAAATAAAACAAAAACCAGACTAAAATATAAAAGAACATGAGAACAAATTTAAAAAATGTGTAACTGTAAACAATATACCTCTGGATCTGGTAAAATGATTGTATTTTGGGAAAACAAAAACCTTGTTTAGTGATACAAAAAATTTCTCCAATTTAAAGAAACGCTCCTAATGCAATGGAACACCTCTCTTAGCCTAGAAATGCATAGAAGTATTAGAAACATAAACACTTTGATGTGTATGGAAACACCGGTTCAAGATCTTGATCACCAACAAAACCAGAACTTTATAATAGCTCTGATACCATGTTCGATAAAAACATGATATTTACAATAGATTGAACAAATTGAGAAACTACTCACACAAACAGTCACAGATCAACACTCCATGTTTTTACGTGGTCAAAACCCTCAAAGAGGGAAATAGTCACAACCCCAACCAAATAGCTACTTGAGGCAACATTATTATGTTAAAAGAAAAGAAATGTTACAATTGACCAATTGGGTTTTAAGCCACATATCAATGGTCATTAAGATCAAGGTGAAAATGAATCATCAAATCACTATATGTATAGAACATATCATGATTGTCGAATTACACATGTACAATTGCATACTAATACATACTAGAGAAACACACATCATCTAAATATATCTTATAACAAGTTGATGTTATATGGGTTGTATCATATTAAAGTAAAAAATTAAGGTTTCAAGTTTCAAGTAATATTATCATTGGATATTATGGAGAAAGAAAGCATGGAGTGTGGAAAAATAATTGAGGTGATGCAACTAATTTATATACGTAATGAGGAAGAGGTTGTTGGAAAAAATTATTAAGTGAAAAAGATGTTTATGTTTTAAAACCAATATAGATCCATCTTAAATTTCGACCTATCAAGAGTTAAGAAGGATAAAATACCTACAAATGCAATCTTTTTTTACAATGCAAAAAATAATGAAAATTTTGATCATTCTAATCTTTGATTAGACTTGCAGTTAAGATTGATTTACCCTAATAACCTTACTTTTGATTTAGAACACTTTTTTATATATTTAATTTTTTGGTTTATTATCAACATATATTTAATGATCTTAAATAATGATTTGTTTTTAATTATGAGTAAATATGGACCATGTCAAACATTACGCTAAACATTTCCCTCATATTGAATTGTAAAATATGCTTCTTAACACAATATAAAGAGAGAAATACTAATTATAAAGAAATAAATATTATTGTAATAAAAATTCCACAATACATTATAAGACACTCGAGTACTTGAAAACCATTTTGATGGTGAGTACCCTTATGTAATAAAAAAAAAATCTTGGGCGAAAACATTGTTGAAACCTGGTTCCACATGGTCCATCATATTTACCATGTTGGAGATTTTAAAGCTTGTCGTGGAATCCTTGTCATTTCATGATATTGTTATATTCATCATACTAGAAATTCTATCTTAATATATGCCAACTTTATATAATGTTGAAGAGTCTCCATTGTTAATGATGATGTACAATACCTTCAACATTGTTTGCTTGAGAGAAGAATATTTCTAGATTGCTCAAGAAGGATTGTTTCATCCTACTCAGAAGCAAATCTTCAATTTGCTAAATAATTATACTCAAGCATTGTTATAGCATGATTTGTCACACCTTATGCATCATGCCTTGATGGCATTCACTTGTCCCTATGCAGACTCACTATACCCCCCCTTAAAGGGTTGTGTATATGACACTTTTTGTTCTCTTATTTTTACCTCGTTTATGTACTTTTTGATTTGTTCCTATACCACCACTAGCTCTCTTAGCCACATTTAGCAAAGTTTTGGCTCTGGAAAGGATTGATCATGTTTTCCTTGAATATTTGTTGTTTTCTAGAGATTTGGTACAGTTATGCTGTTGTAATTTCCTACTAAAGAAGTGGTGTTCCAGGTTCATTGTTATTACAGTTTCAATTTGCAGAATAGAGTAGCCATGGAGAGATGAAAGACTTACAAATAAGTCTCAATTTTATACACATCATGCAACCAAAATTTAAGTTAAAGCGAATGACTCTCATACATGGTTCGATCGAGGCTCCTGGTTAATTAAATGTGATCTTGCTAGTCATTATACATCATCTTGGCCAAACTACGAAACTATCCGTGGTTCTGTATCCAATCTGGGGATCAGTGATTTTGTAGCTAACTCAAAAATTGCGGAACCCTTCAATGATTAGTAATATGTTGGGTCATCCAACATATATGTTTGCTTGTTCCTAAAAAAATTTAGAACCACCTCCACTTCATGGTACCAGCCCTGGATTGGCTCATGAGATACTTTGGAAATTTACAAATGAGATCTATTTGGAAATTGGTTGTAACCATACACTCTTTCATAATTATTTCCCGTGGGCATTGATGTATAAAAGACTTTAAATATTCTCCAGGGATATTAGCCATCATCTTACATAGATATGGTGAACCGCGTTGTAATCAGACTCTATTATATAAATCTGTTATTTTCCTAATTCTGGATGCATTGATTAATTTCGTCTGAGTGATTGGATTTTCTAGCTCCTGTCTCTGAAGGCAGGCCCCCCTTCTAGTGACAGGTGTTGTTATAGTTAAGATTTTATTTATCCTTGTAGTTTGATATTTGATTCATTGTTTACGTTCATAAATGGTGTGCCAATCATAGATGAGTGTGAGTTCTTAAATTGTGATACTATTGAGTAATGCAATTGTTTATTATTATTATTAAACACAGATGAATGTGTGGATTGTGAATGTTTGATCTAAGAAGATAACTATGTGGTGAAGGGTCGCATTAGGTATTCCCTAGAATTCTGTTGCTGGTTGCAAATGATAGAATCATGATGTTAACTTTGATTAGTCCATTACGATTTAATTGTTGTTAGATGCTGGTTTCATAGAATTTATTTTCTGCAGAATTTCTGAGTTGTTAAATTAGATCCCGCCATTGAATTTATTTTCGTAGCGTAGTGGGATAACTTGTAATCGACAAACAATGCTTCAAGTTTAATTAATTGTAAGGTTTTTTCTCTGTAAAGTGATTTTATTAAAATATCGTTCACCAATAGTTACATTTTTAATCTAGCTCTATCGATTCATTGACTTCTTCTATATTAAAAATCATCCAAATTATAGTGGCTGGCATAAACTTTGTCGGGTGGCTCATAAAATTTTGTAGCCCTGGGTTGATAATTCATGAACAACTTTTAGGAGAATATTAATTAAAGAGGTAAAGAAAATCTCGTCATTTTTGCACCATTGTTGGGGATATGCCAAGGACATTGCAATTTTGGTTGAATGTTTTGGTTTTGTGGGTGTGATTTTCTATTTTTTTCCCTTGAGTGTGTCATGTATGATATTTTCTGAAAACAGTTTATGTGATTTTTTAGGAGAGATGAGTAAAACGCATAGATAATTCCGCTGGAATATCACTTGCCACAGGTCCCTGTGATTCTGAATCATGCCAATTATTCATGGATAGAATAAGAGATAGTACATGCAGGATTGTATATGCATATAATACCCCCTAGACACTAACTGTGTAGGAAGCACATGAAGCTCAATAAGAGGAGGACATATTTGGAGGAGGCCACCTTCTACTAGCATTCCTAAGCAAGAGAAGCTTGAGCATTCTGCTTCTCGCACCGATAGAATGGTTTTACCGACACACGTTGATGAGGACCTTCCCATGACAAAATTTGCTCAGGGAGAAGAATTTGTTCATAAAGGAGAACTTCTCGATCAATTAAGTGTTGATAGCCAGTTGAGCGAGGAACAACAGGTTACCAACTCTCCATTGTCAGCTATATCAACTACATTAGAAGGTTTTTGGGTAAATATGGATGGCATGGGTGAGTGCATCCCAAATAGGGAAGAAACAAATCGAGAAGAGACAAATGGAGAAAAATCAAGTATCAAAATGAATACCTTCGAATTCCCAATTAGAAATTTAGGGACTACACTTACAAACTAGATGAAGAATATACCACATTCGACAATGCCAAATTTAAATGGTATGGAAAGTGAGTACTGAGACACGTTTCTATTTGAATTTGATGTCCTATGTAGGAGCTATGATTATGTTACAGATCAGCAGAAACTAAAACTTTTTCCAGCCATATTGAAGAATCTGGAACTTAGGTGGTTCATGGGGCTGGGAGGGGACAACATCTCAACCTAGGCCAAGATGAAGAAGGTCTTCCTGGATAAATATCAAGAATATTGCAAGGATAAGGATCAGAAGGAAGCGGTTTTTAAAATGAACCAGGAAGAGGATGAAAACTTAGAGGACTATGTCGATATTTTTCAATATAATTTTCAAAGATCAAGACATAATGTGTTAAACGATGATACATTGAAAATTCTAATCTTGTGAGGAATCAAGGATAATTGCATTGAGATTCTGA
This sequence comes from Pseudotsuga menziesii, assembly GCA_001517045.1. NCBI lineage: Eukaryota > Viridiplantae > Streptophyta > Pinopsida > Pinales > Pinaceae > Pseudotsuga > Pseudotsuga menziesii. The sequence goes on along the minus strand of LPNX010715862.1, from coordinate 269,536 downwards.
ACTTAATGGTGTAGGGGATGTGTCTTTGCTAAAGTATGCAGAAATATGTGACCTATGCAGAAGATATTCAAGGAATGCCTCCATGTCGGGAAGAGTGATCAGGGACCCAGTAAACAGAACCACCAAGACTTCAAGGGAAGGAGTTTCAAGAATGGAGATTGGAAACCTTTTGGAGGATTTTAAAACTAAAACACTCGGCTCTCCGAGTTCTCAATTGGATGCACTTACGGAAAATAAAAGGAAAGAAGAGGAAGATTGAGATTTGGTCATTCTTTATCCTAAATCCAAAAAAGGGCATCCCCTCAAGAACTGCCCACTAGACAAAGTGGAAATATTCCTTCTATGCGACTAGGAGCATCCTATGAAAGACTGCCCCTCGCTGACAAGACTTAAGGCTATATATGTGGAAGTAGGGATAGATGCAAAACCTGTTTGATTCATATCTTAAAATCCCCCATGGAAACCCTGACCCTCAGGTATGGTGCTAGATCCTATGCAATCATTAAATCCTTATTGCAATAATGTGCAAATACACCAACCACAAGTCTCACAAGCTCCATAAGTTCCACAAAAATCCCAACCTTGGTATCTTCCTATGCCACAACAAACCTAGGCACCTCCATACTCACAAAAAAACCATGGAAATCAAACTAGAGAAATCCAAGATTTGGGAATCAACAACAAATCCAATCACAACATCCTAGAATGCAAACCCCCCATCAATTCCAATTTGCACCAGTACAGCCATTAATGCAATCCCCTCCACAACCCCAATTAACATTACCATTGAACAATCCACCTTCTATACCACTTCTTCTTGCACAACCCCAATAATAAGGTTGGACAACTTGTAATGGCTGTTGAATTACTAAATTACCTAGACTACTCCATTTCCATGGTAGGCTGCCACGACATCCAATTGCGCTCTGGAAGGAATATCAAGAAAACTACTTCTCCCATAATTACTGATCCATAGGACCTCAACTTTAGTGCATTAAAAGTTTGTTGTAAAAGAATGCGTGCAACAGGTTAATTAAAGGAACAGCATTAACCTAAATTAAATGCTCAGAACAGGAATGAAAAACAAGAATGATAAACAAATGCCAAGCAGAAAACACAGAACCCAAAGTCACAGACAGAAATTGATAACGGAGTTCACCCCCTCCACTGGGCTACGTCTCCGGGCCCCTCTCCAATGGGAACCGATCCAATTAATTTCTTAAAATGGTACAAATGGTTCTGGACTAATCATAGAAACTGGACATCAACAGTAAAGTCTTCAAGACCTCCTCTCTAATGTTACCAAACTGGACTTCAATGGTAAAAAGAAGCCAAGTTATAACTGTGAATAGTCGACTTCAAAAGGAACAGCAAAATGTGCTATGAAGCTTCTCATCACAGAGAAAACATTGCACTGTGCTCCCAACGAACTGAGTCCCCCCAATCGTCCCCATCTTCCTCTATTTAAGCCTCAGAAGTAACGGATTTGCCTTCTTTCACACAGCTGTTACCAAGGAGACAAAACGTAAAAGAAATGCGATTGTTCACATCCCCTGCCAAATTCCCACTCGTTATCATAGCAGGCTGTTCATCTCCGTAACTGAACCAAAGAACCCATTACCAATGTGTGGGTTCCATTCCCTGAAACGTGGCATCAAAACTATGTAAGAAAACCATTTTGAAAATGTCCCCGCGCGAACGAATTGCAGTGTTTGGGTCGAAAGTTTTATTATCTGGGCTTCCGCCGTTGCGGAAGAGTGATACGCAATGGGCTCCGGTGTTTCACTCTACTGATCTCTGTCTCAATCGGATGTCGGCTGGTTTTCGAGTCAGAATTCTTGTTACTTTGGTTTCCACAGTTGCGGATGGCACACCACTTCTTTTTCCGATTTCGTCGAGTTATTTCGTTGATCTTTTAAGTTTTGGGCTTCCACCGTTGCGGCTACTAGAAGCATTGTTCTTTCGATCAAGCTTGTGGCCGTCGTTGCAGACTGCTTATCGCTCTGACTTTCGATCCGTCCAAACGTCTTTAAGCTTCCGCTGTTGCGGAAGGGAGAAGTCTTTTATCTATCCGCCGTTGTGGCTCCCGAATCGCTCCAACTTCCGATCCGTCCGAACGTCCGCTAAGCTTCCGCCGTTGTGGAAGGGGAAAGGCTTCCAAGCCCCGATGTTGCGGAAGGTAAAATATTCCCGACCTCCGATGTTGCGGAAGGAGTTCTCTTCTGACCTCCGATCTGTGTATTTTTTTTTTTTTGCTGTCCGTTTGTTTTCACGCGCGGCTTCTAGGAACCATTGTACCATATTGGATCATTAACAAGGAATGATCCACCGGATCAATCCTCCCCATTGGAGATATTTTGGACCACCAAAAGCCTGAATTATTCTGCAAGTAAGTGAGGGTACATCTCCCTCACTTTACCAATCTCCATCCATCTTGCTTTGCTAGGATGCATTCCTTTCAGCCCCACTCGTAGGCACTCAGCATTCCCCCTTCGTGAAGTCCTTACATTCTTGTCAAGAATAACATCATCCTGCAACTCTCTCATATATTCAGGTGCCAAATCATCTATTGAAGGAATCTGTATGTTAATTTCCTCATCCATGATCATAGGAGGCTCATACAATTTAAGATTCTCAACATTGATAACTGAATAAATTTGCATGTATGGAGGTAAATTCAAGCGAAAAGCATTAGTACCGATCTTTTCCAAGATCTCAAAAGGACCATACCTGATAGGTTTAAGCTTTTTACCTTCACCTTTCATCCTTTCTTTGGTGATGTGTAACCAAACTCGGTCACCAACCTGAAATTGATGATCAATTCGATGCTTGTCATGCCTGGCCTTGTACTTGGATTGGCTCTTCTCCAACTGTTCTTGAACTGCCTGCTGCACTGCTTAGATTCTCTGAATGAACTTTAAAGCTTTCTTTGCATTATGATTTCCATCCACTACATCTTTTCCAAAAGAGAATTCCATTGGTGTTTTTGGCAGATAACCAAAACAAGTTTCAAAAGGAGATATTTTCGTGGAAGAATGAATTGCATGATTGTAAGCATGTTGTATATACTGCAACTGCTCCTCCCAAAGTTTAGGATGCTTACTACAATATCCTCCGAGCAGCTGAACCACTGTTCTGTTCACTACCTCTGTTTTCCCATCGGTCTGTGGATGAAAATCTGTACTTTTCTTCAGTTTAGTGTCCATAAGTTCCCATAAAGTTGACCAGAATCTTCCCAAGAACCAGGAATCTCAATCAGATATTATAGACATGGGCAGCCCAAAATGTACCCAAACATTTTGAAAGAATAAAATAGTTGTTTGTTCAGCAGTGATCTGCTTGTTACATGGCATTAAGATACACATTTTGCTGAACCTATCCACAACAACATATAGGTAATCATGCCCTTTTCTAGACATAGGTAGTCCCCCTACAAAGTCCATAGAAATACTTTCCCCAAGGATGAGAAGAAACTGGAAGAGGAGTGTACAAACCCAATTTCCTATTGCTAGGCTTACTTGTTGCACACATAACACAACCCCTTATATATTTAGCTACGGTTTCTTGCATTTGAGGCCAATAACAATGATTCTGCAATACAGACAATGTTTTACTTACACCAAAATGTCCTGCAATCAATGAACTATGTGCTTCTCGAATCACATGCACTCTTTCTTTCTCTGGAATACAAAGTTTACCGAGATGATACAAGAGTTGATTATGCACATAATAGTTCTCTTCCTATTTACCATGTATTGGTGATGCATATACTTCCTTAAAATCTTTATCTTCTGCATACTGTTCAATATAACTTTCATGTGTTAATGAACTGTTCTAAAGAATGATTGAAGTATTCATAGGTGGCCTTGATAACATGTCTGCTACTTTATTATGAATTCCCTTTTTGTACTTAATGAAGAGATGAAACTATTGTAAGAACCCCATCCATCTTAAATGCCTACTTTGTTGTATTTTAGTTTGAGATTGTAAATATTGAAGTGGCTGATGATCAGTATGTATGACTGTCTCTTTTCCCATGATATAATGTTTCCACTTCTTCACACTCTGTACTAAAGCATACAATTCTTTTTCATAGGTTGGATAGTTACTTACCATAGTAGAGAATGTTTCTAAGTGGTAACAGACTGGCTTCCTTCATTGCATCAAAATTGCTCCCATGGCAAACCCGCTAGCATCGGTTTCGATCTCAAATGGCTACTGCAAATCTGGCAATGTCAGAACTGGTGTTGTGATAATCTTTTCCTTCAAAGTGTCGAAGGCTCTCTGATGCTTGCCTCCCCACTGGAAAATTTCTTTAGCACTTGTCAATGCATGTAAAGGCGCAGCAATGGAAGAAAACCCAGAAATGAATTTCCTCCAATACTGAACCGCACCCAGAAAACTTCTGATTTTAGTAACGGTGTTAGGCCGTGGCCAGTTTACAATGACAGCAACCTTGGCTGGGTCCACTCGCAGGCGGCCTCCACCAATAATATGGCTTAGATATACTAAAGAAGTTTTAGCAAATTCACATTTAGACATTTTTACATAAAGCTTTTCCTTTCTCAGTACATCTAATTTTTTTTTCACATGTACAACGTGCTCTTCCCAAGTTTTGCTAAACACAAGGATATCATCTAGATATACAATTACAAAATCATCAATGAATGAACGAAAGACATCATTCATGACCCGCATAAAAGTAGCAGGTGCGTTACACAGCCCAAAAGGAATCACAAGCCATTCATACAAACCATGTTTCGTCTTAAAAGCTGTTTTCCAAGCATCATGCTCAGCAACACGGATTTGATGATACCCACTATGCAGATCCAATTTCGTAAAATAATTCGCATGTTTCAATTGATCAAGCAAATCATCAATACGAGGAAGAGGATACCTGTTTTTAATGGTGATTTTGTTAAGGGCCCTGTAGTCGATACAAATCCTCCATGACCCATCCTTCTTTGGAACCAAGACTATAGGAGAGCCACAAGGAGAAGTGCTGGGTCAGATGACCCCCTTCTCAATCAGCTCCTGAACCTGCTTCTTGATCTCCTCATTACAGACATCTGGTACATGGCTATGTTCGGGAGTGGCACATCCCGCTGGAAATGTATCTCATGTTGAATCTCTCTCTTCGGTGGTAACCCCTTCGGATCTTGAAACAAATCATCATACTCAGAAATGATTTCTATCAGTTCATATTTATGCTTAGGGTCACATTCTTCAAAAGATTTAGAGACTTCATCATTTTTCATCTTAACCATCATCAACACAAAGTTCTTACTAGCATTTACCAACCTCTTCATTTGTCCTGCAGAGACTATTGCTAGATTGGTTTTTATCTTATGTGCTCATACAATATATTCCATACCTTCTTTAAAAAGATGATACTTATTTTGCTCTCTATAAAAGACTACTTTCCGGTCATACAAATATGGACTCCCAAGTACAATTCCACAAATGTCAAGTGGCACTACATCTAGTTCTACCTCATCCCTAAACTTTTCAGTAATTGCAAATTTTAATACACATTTCCTTGTAACTTGCAATCGTGTATCATTAGTAACCCAACCTAGAGGATAGGGCTTTTCATGAGGCACAGTAACTAAATGCAATTTCTTAACCACTTCTTCTGATATCAGATTTACTTGTGAACCACTATCAAACAATGTATCAATCTTTGTGTAATTTGTAATGACACGAACATGAAACAGTGCACTTCTATCTTTATCATTTTGCTTAGATGTAGATGGCATACTTGTACTTGCACTAGAACTTGATTGTGCATCAATGGGAAGTGAGATACTTTTATCCTTACCTTGGATTCCGACAGTTGTAACCTTTGTTTCATCACCTGAGTGGGATCCCAGGTCTTGAATAACTGTTGCATTAGCTTTTTATTTTCCTTTGTCTTTGTTTCCTCCGTACTTCTTTGGACTTAACTCCAGATGAAGTTTCCAACACTTAGAGACATCATGTCCCTTCTGACAATGCAAACACGTAGGCTTTTCACCCTCTTTCTTAACAGTAGCCGTATTCTTTTTCCCCTTATCTTTACCTTTTGATTTGCTATCAAATTTAAATGACTTCTTCACAAAAGTATCATTAGCATGCTTACCCCTGGCTTCTAAATGGGTAGCTTGAACAAATACATCATCCAAATGACTGGGATTAAACATCAACAAGGTATGTTTCAAATAAGAATGCATGCCACCAATATACTTAAGAAGAGTTTCCTTTGTATCTAATGAAACATTCAATGCAATAGCCCTCTTTCTGAATTCACGAGTATAATCTTGAATGCTTTGTCCTTTAGCTTGTCTAAACATTTTCCAATTCATGGTTAATTGCTGCATGTGACCTAAAGGATAAAATTGCTTCCTCAATACTTCAATGAATTCATTCCAAACTGAAATTATTTTTTCCATTCTTTCGAAGATCTTGTTGAATCTTGCTCTCCCACCAAGTAAGAGCCATTCCACTCATTCTCAAAGTGGCCAATTGGATTCTGGAAGGGTCATCATTAATGCCCTGCACCCTGCAATATACTTCAAGCTGCTTGATCCAATTGTCTAATTTTTCAGCATCTACATCTCCATTATAAATAGGTAATTCAAATTTTACATCCAATTTGAAATAAGGCATATTAGGACTTGCATTATGAGAAGTATGAGAAGAAGAAAAAGTCTGTTTAGTATCAGGAGGATCACCATCACCTCCTACTCCTTTACCCTTTTCTTTCGGCTTCACTTCTGCATCTCTGGATGAAGATCCTTCTTCTTTCTTCTTCCTTCCTGCTCACTCATCAAGTAGAATTTCCATCATGGCTTTCATGCTCATAAAAGCCTCTAGAAACTCAGTTTCAGAAATGACAGGTTTTTCCCGTTTAGTATGTCCTTCTTCTTCCCCTCATGGAGAAGACATGGTTCTTGAGAATTTTCTCCTGGAGCCAATCTCAGGATCTCCTTCAACTAATTCTCCTTCACCAACCTTTAACCTGGACCTGGTAAGCATTCACAAACTTGCACAACAGTCAACCAGCTCTGATACCAAATATGATCCGTAGGACCTCAAATTTAGTGCATTAAAAGTTTGTTGTAAAAGAATGCGTGCAACAGGTTAATTAAAGGAACAACTTTAACAGAAATTAAATGCTCAGAACAGGAATGCAAAACAAGACTGATAAACAAATGCCAAGTAGAAAACACAGAACCCAAAGTCACAGACAGAAATTGATAACGGAGTTCACCCCCTCCACTGGGATACATCTCCGGGCCCCTCTCCAATGGGAACCGATCCAATTAATTTCTTAAAATGGTACAAATGGTTCTGGACTAATCACAGAAACTGGACATCAACAGTAAAGTCTTCAAGACCTCCTCTCTAATGTTACCAAACTGGACTTCAACGGTCAAAAGAAGCCAAGTTATAACTAAGAATAGTCGAATTCAAAAGGAACAGCAAAATGCGCTCTGAAGCTTCTCATCACAGAGAAAACGTTGCACTGTGCTCCCAACGAACTGAGTCCCCCCAATTCCCCCCCCAATCATCCCCCAATCGTCCCCAGCTTCCTCTATTTAAGCCTCATAAGTAATGGATTTGCCTTCTTTCACACAGCTGTTACCAAGGAGACAAAACGTAAAAGAAATGTGACTATTCACATCCCCTTCCAAATGCCCACTCGTTATCATAGCAGGCTATTCATCTCCATAACTGAAACAAAGAACCCGTTACCAATGCGTGGGTTCCATTCCCTGAAACGTGGCATCAAAACTGTGTAAGAAAACCGTTTTGAAAATGTCCCCGTGCGAACGCATTGCAGTGTTTGGGTCGGAAGTTTTATTATCTGGGCTTCCACCGTTGCGGAAGAGTGATACGCAACGGGCTCCGGTGTTTCACTACGCTGATCTCTGTCTCAATCGGATGTCGGCTGGTTTTTGAGTCAGAAGTCTTGTTACTTTGGTTTCCGCAGTTGTGGATGGCGCACCACTTCTTTTTCCGATTCCGTCGAGTTATTTCACTGATCTTTTAAGTTTTGGGCTTCCGTCGTTGCGGCTGCCGGAAGCATTGTTCTTTCAATCAAGCTTGTGGCTATCGTTGCAGACTGCTTATCGCTCTGACTTCCGATCCGTCCGAACGTCTTTAAGCTTCCACTGTTGTGGAAGGGAGAATTCTTTTATCTATCCGTCGTTGCAGCTCCCGAATCGCTCCAACTTCCGATCCGTCCGAACATCCGCTAAGCTTCCAAGCCCCGACATTGCGGAAGGGAAAATCTTCCCTGCCTTCGATGTTGCGGAAGGAGTTCTATTTCGACCTCCGATCTATGTATTTTTTTTTTTGCCGTCCGTTTGTTTTCATGCGCGGCTTCTAGGAACCATTGTACCATATTGGATCGTTAACAAGGAATGATCCGCCGGATCAATTACAAAAGAAGAAAATGAAGAGACAGTAGAGACATCACCAGTTCAATTTGAATATAATCTCCCACCCATCCCACCCACGAAACCACAAGAAATAGAGAAAAACCAACACCCACCATATCATGAGCGCTTAATTGTAGACAAAATAATACCTTAGCCAGAATTTGATCTCCCGGGGAATTATGAAATGTCTTTGTGAAGATTCCATTATTTCAAGCTATTAGAGACATTCCCATTTATTCCAAAGTCGTTAGAGAGTTATGTTTGAGGAAACCATGTAGGAGGAGGAAGGATCCCTCAACAGTCCATGTGGTAGGAGATTTGGGAGAATTAATGATGGGTAACACTCTTGCTGATAAGTACTATGACCCTAGTAGTCCCTTTCTCAAGGTACAAATAAATAACATTTTGCTCTCCAACACACTGATAGATTTGGGAGCATCCATTAATGTGATGAATAAACAGAAAATGAAGAGACTAGGAATCACAAATATTTGACAAACTAATACAGTTTTACATCTTGCTAACCAATCTTCTGTAAGACCAGAAGGAATTATAGATGATGTTGTCATTTTAGTAGATTCATGGGAATACCCAATGGATTTTATGGTTCTGCAGAGAAAATAAAACTTGGGAGGCTATCCTTTGATTTTAGGATGACCATGGCCAGCCATAACTGATGCCTATATTGGTTATCGATAAGGAAATGTGCGGATATCCCACAGTAGTTTTTTTAAGGAACTCATATTATATCCTCGCACAAAACCAACGATACAAAAATAACTTCCCTTGTGGCCAGAAGAGGAGGAATCCAAGCAAGCATACAAGGCCTTACAACTTTACATGATTGAACGATCTCTTGCAACAAAACAACCAACTAAGGATGATCCGATCAGTCAACTTATGAAAAATTCCATCCCTTCTTTAGATTTTATGCAATTGTCCAATCCATTGTTTTCTACCCAACAAACTGACATTATCTCAAGCTCACCTATGAACCCTAATACTAATTCCAAGATCCTTATTGATTATGTGATCAAGGAAGTGGAAATTGTACCGGAAAAGACATTAAATACCAACTCCACATTGTCATATCAACAAACAGAGATGCTTGTCTCTATATTAAAGAAACATAAAAATGCATTTGTCTGGGATTACACTGACATGAGGGGTCTCCACCCTGATTTGTGTATGCATCCTATTTATACAAAAGGTGACTACAGACCTATCAGGCAACCTTAGCGCAAAATGAATACTGCATTAGGGAGGTGGTCAAAGATGAAATTAAAAATATGTTGGATGAAAATTTCATTTATCCTTTCTATGATAGAAAATGGGTGTCCCTGCTGGTCATAGTTCCTAAGAATAATATGAAATGGTGCATCTGTGTTCATTATAGAGAGTTGAATAAGGCCATGCATAAGGACCATTTTTCACTACCTTTTATCAATCAGGTGTTGGACATACTTCTGGGAAAAAAGTATTTCTCCTTCATGGATGGATTCAATGGCTACAACCAGATTAGTATAGCACCGGAGGATCAAGGGAAAATGACATTTACATGCCCATGGGGAACCTTTGCATACAATGTGCTACCTTTCAGATTATGTAACGCACCCGCCACATTTCAACGTGTTGTCCTCAACACTTTTGCAGATCTTATTAATGAACCATGCAAGCTTTTATGGATGACTTTACCTCTCATGGTGGATATTTTGAAGAAGCTTTGATTAATATGGAAAAATTACTTACACGATGCAAGGAAGTGAACCTCTATCTCAACAGCAAAAATTGCAAGATGATGTTTACACAAAGAGTTGTTCTGGGTCATCTCATATCCCTAGATGGCATCAAATTAGACCCAACAAAAATTGAGGCAATCCTTAATTTATCAGTCCGATGCACACAAAAAGAGGTACACAATTTTATTGGATATGCAGGTTATTATAGAAGACTTGTTCAAAAATTTTCAAAGATTGCTAGTCCTTTATTTCTGCTCATGTCCAAAAACAAACAGTTTGAGGGGTCAGATTCCTATCTACTAGCTTGGGAAACATTTGAAAGATAAACTATCCACATCTCCTATCCTACGAGGACCTAATTGGTCGCTACCCTTCGTAATCTCAATAGATGCTTCTGATATCACCATAGGAGGAGTATTGGGCCAACAATATGACCATAAACAACATGCCATGTATTTCATTAGTAAAAATTTGAGTGATGCAGAACTAAACTATATGGTAACCGAAAAAAATTCATGGCTGTCATTTATGATGTAAATAAATTCTACCATTACATTATCGGATACCCAGTAATTGTCCACACTAACCACTTTTCTATTAAATACCTCATGAATAAACCCATTACAAATGGCAAAGTCACTTGGTGGCTGTTGTTATTACATGAATTTGATATTTCAATAATGGATAAACCAGGTAAAACTAACTAGGTTGCTGATTTTATTTCTATAAATCCATATATGAACCATTGCAGATGTAGTAAATTATTTGGTTGTAGAAAAATTCCTAAGGCATATGACATCAAAGGAAAAACAAAGAATTGTTCAACGCAGAAATAGATTTTCCTGGATCGATGGGTATCTGTTATATACGGGACCCGACTTGGTGATCCGTTGATGTGTTCGTGATGATGAAATTTACCCAATTTTGAGAACATGTCACGATGGACCATGTGGGGTACATTTTGTAGACAAATGGACAACCCACAAGATCTTTCAATCGGTCTATTATTGGCCTACCATATTTAAATATGCTCGAGAGTATGTACGAAGCTGTGATAACTGTGAAAGAATGGGACAACCAATGTAGTCAGACGAAACGCCACTATAGACTCAGCTTGTGGTGGAACCATTTGAGAAGTGGGCATTAAATTTTGTTGGCCCTATCAAACCCCAATCCAGGAAGAAATCATATATTCTAGTATCCAAAAATTATGTGAAAAAATGGCTTGAGGAAAGGGAAATTCCATTAAGCAACATAATAGGCATTTTCAGATTTCTTATATGCAAATATTTTCACCAGGTTCAGAGTCCCTAGGGAGATTTTTACCGATGGAGGATCATAATTCACATCTAAAATCATCAAAGATATTACAAAATGGTACCATATCAATCACATGGTAAATTCACCATATCATCCATAGGCTAACATGAAAGTGGAAGGTACAAACATAATCTTGGAAATCTATACTCACAAAGGTTGTCTAGCTTCACCAAAGGGACTGGGCTGATAGGCTTCCACAAGCATTATGGGCCTACAAAACAACATGGATAAGAACCATAGGTTTGAATCCCTATCAGTTAGTCTATGGTAAAAAATTCACCCTACAAATAGAAGTTGAAATTAAAACATTAAGAACTGCATTTCAAGTAGGCATGGATCTATCACAGGCCCAACATAACCGCGTGCACCAACTTAACGAGCTTGATGAATTGTGACTTGCTTTCATAGAATGTACAACCATCGTTCAACAACAAAGAGCCAAGTGACATAAACAATTTATCAAAAGAATTTTTTTCAAAAATGTGATTGGGGTCTTCTCTACGACTACAGGCTCAAAAATTTCAAAGGCAAACTTCACACTTGTTGGTTGGGACTATATGAGATTGAAATAGTTTATGATAATGGTATAGTACGACTCAAAACTATTGACGATGAAGGGATGCTCCTTATGGTCAATGATCATCGTTTAAGGCCATATAAGAACCATTTTCCAAACATGCATTCATNTATATATATATATATATATATATATATATCAAGGAGAGGGCAAGCATTTTTTTTCTCTACAACAACACTCCTGAAGGAATATGTGTGAACCTCGGAGATTTTGAAGGCAGAGGGAAGTTTTTCATTGTTTTACATTTTTAACTCTTCCAAGTATGAAATGCAGGCCTACATGCACATGAGCGAAGGTCAGAAGATTTGGAAATAGAAAGCATGTATAGTGAAGAGATGAATTATGGGGAGGAAAACAGAGCACAATCTATCTTCTACACGGATAACGAAGTTGGGTCTGCACAGACGAGGTCATCATTGGAGGCCATGGTGCAGGAGGAGGTACAGTCATACCTTGCTCCAATAAATAAAAATGTCAAACAATAATGACGGTGACGTCAAAAAGCAGGAGGGAGCGCCACCAGAATTTCCAAGGAAGAGAAGGGGCATTAAGCCAAAGAAAGGAGGTTCTAAGTTGATAGTAGGGAAAGAAATCAACCTGGATCAAATCCATGCATACCTCAATTACACCCTGGTTGGACGATTTTGCGGCAAGGTGATGTCCAGAGGCTCCTTGGAATAGTGGATTAAAGATAGTTGGTTTCCTGTATGAGGATACGTACCGTTGTTTCACATTTTTCCCAAAGGTTGGTTCTTGATTAGAACATGAGACATGGAGGATGACAAAAATTTGAAGGAGAGAAGTTGGCAGTGGGGACCCTCAGGATTAATCCTGAAGCGTTGGAATGTGGATTTTAATGGAAAGAAAGCTCCACATAATATTCAACAGATTTGGGTTATATTGCTTGGGCTCCCTATGATTTTTTGGCAATCCAAGATATTCGAGGAAATTGGGAATAAACTGAGCAGGTTTATTGCCACAGAGGAGAATTGGGAGGATAAATTTGATCGTAGGTGTTCCAATATCCTGGTGTAAATGGATATGAAACACGGGTTGTTCGAAGAATTAAAGATAGTCATGCATGGAAGCGTCTGGTGGCAATGTTTAGACTATTGGAAGATATCGTTTAGGTGCTTCAAATGCAGAAGGGTAGGACACATGCAGAAGGATTACATGTTAAAAAACCTAAAACCTTTCTACAAGAAGGTATGGGTCATAAAAGAAAGGTATATGCCTCCTGAAACGCTACACGATCAAATAATTCAAGAACATGGTGGTGAAGTTAATGGAGAAACATAGTTATCAAGGTAACCCAAAAATAGGAGGGCGGAGGCTCAGAAAGGAAAGCTATACAAATAGAAATTCAACCCAACCATAAGACAGGAAACACGGTAGCCTCAGGCGACTTTTCCTCAATGAAGGAAAAAGGTAACATTGTAGCCCCTCCTCCTTTTTTTCCCTTTCCTCTCAACAGATAATCAGTGAAAATTTAAATGATTCAACTCAAAAAGAAAACCAAATTGTGAAACATACAATAAACCCGAGTAAGAGGATGGAAGTTAAGAGAACTTATGAATTAAGATCTAGAAGTAACTCAGTAGAAGAAGAAATAACCTCCACAGGAGGTCTGGCTCTAAACTTTGCTAATAAATTTCATCCAGGAAGAAATTCAATGCTATCCAAGGCTAAAAAGTAAGCAAATTTAGATATTAAATATGGGAAATAGACAACAATTTATAGGGCTCTTTGAGTATTGACCCTCGGTAGGGTTGGGGTGATGATAATACTATATTTCAATGCCTGAGGGATAGGGTGGACCTAAAAAAAAAATCTCTAAAAGGCTGATAAGCCTTATACAACCAATAGTAGTGTTGATATAGGAAATGATGATGGAGGGAACAAAAGTAGAAGACATATTCCATGAAACCGTGAAAGATTGAAAATGGATAGCATTGACTGGGGAGGTATTCTAACATCTTGGATCCCTATGATGAGTCAAATTGCAATATTAAAACATGATTATGTACCAGAGACGAAACTTAGAGATGGTGAGAATGGGATGGAATTTGTCATACTAAACGTTTACAGTCCTTTCTCCAATTGAAAGTCTTTTTGGGAGAATTTTGGAAACTCTGGAGCGATGGGGCAAGAAAATGTGATTTTAGGAGTACGTTTAAATTTAACTCTCTTTAAGAGAAAAGTGTGGGGTGAGAACGCCAGGCATGATGCCCTTAGTTCTTTTTTCATGATTTTTTTTTTGAAAAAAGGGAAATTGGTGGATGTATCTCCTTTAAAACTAGAACCAACTTGGAGAAACAAAAGAGGAGGAACCCAGTCTATTTCAAAACGATTGGACCAGTTTTTGGTTGATGAAAATATGATTGAAGGAAATTTAATAATAATATACGGCTCAATAGATATTGGGGGCATCTTTGATCACAAACCAATCTCCCTTACAGTGAGACTCCCAAAAAAAAAGCCTTCAACTAATTCAAATTCAACACCTTGTGGTTAGAGGAAGAGGAATATAGGGCCCATATACAGAACACCTGGAAACATATTAGGATTACTCCATATCAGTCTGCCCTACAAATTAACAGTTCATTGAAAACCTATATAAGGAAAAGAAAATATTGAAGGAATGGGAGAAAAAAATAGATCTTTCTCGTAGGAAGAATTGAAGAAGGTGGAAAAAAGGATAACATGGATTTATGGGAAAAATGATAAAGGAACCTTCAGCACAAAAGAAATAGCATTGTTAAGACAACTAGAATGTAAAAAAGACTCTTTGCTTTTGAAGGAAGAAAAATTGAGCCGCTTAAAAAGCAGGGCCTTGTGGCTTGAGGAAGGGGATATAAACACCAAGTATTTACATAGGTTTTCTTCTCATAGAAATAACATCAACACCATTTTTGAAATAAGAAATGGTCAAGGAGATATGGTCAGATTCTTCCAGGAGAAAGCAAAAGCAGGAGTGATTTTTTTTCAAAACATGTTCAAAGAATCAGAGGGATGCCCAATATTAGAAATATTGGAAGTTTTAAGGATCTCCCCAAGGATGATAACAGAGGAAATGAATGTCGGTCTTAATAAGGAGATCATAGAAGAAGAGGTAAATCATATCTTGCATACCTTTCAAAAAGGAAAGAGTCCAGGGTCAGATGGATTCACCTTGGAATTCTACCTAAGTTTTTATGACTTACTAAAAAAATATATTCTTGAAGTTTTGAAGGAATCACAAAGGTCGGGTAAGGTTATGGGAATCCTCAACTCCACCTTTCTAACATTAATCACAAAGAAGTAGAAAGCACATACTTTTGATAATTTCAAGCCGATATCATGTTGCAACATGATATATAAGATATTAGCCAACGTGATAGCCCTTCAGATGAAACCAATTTTGAGCGAGGTCATATCAATGGAATAGTTTGGTTTTCTCTTAAATAGGTAAATACATGATGTTGTGTATTTGGCACAGGAAACAATCCATATAATCGAAAAAGGAAAAAACAAAAGTATTTTTCTATAAAATTGGACTTATCAAAGGCCTTTGATCGAGTAAGATGGATTGTTGTAAGACTGTTACTAATCCAAATAGGAGTATCCTTGGAGGTAGTAGAATGGATAATGGGGTGTCTACAATCTAATTCCTTTGTTTTTTTAAAAAATGGATATCCTTCCAATTTTTTTTGACCATCCATAGAGTTAAGGCATGGATGTCCCCTTTCTCCTTTCATATTCCTCTTGATCACAGAAGCTCTAATTTGTGTAATCCACAATGCAAAATAATCTAGGATGATCAAAGGTATTAAGGTCTCCAATACCAAGGAAGTCACACATACCCTTTTTGTTAACAATGTTCTTGTTTTCAAAGAAGCGACCATCAATAATCTTGGGGAATTTTCCACTCTGCTAGACAAATATTATAAATCCACTGGAATGGTAATGAACATTGATAAATTGAATTTGGTACACAATGAGTTCTCAACAGATATGCTGCAAAGGGAAAAAGAGATAGTACCCTACAAGACCATTAAATATGAAATATGGTTTAAATACCTAGGATTTTTTATAAAACCCAATACCTACTCTTTCCAGGATTGGGTTTGGTTATACAAAAAAAAATGAAAGTAGAATCTCTTCATGGACAAATCATTTTCTTTTAAGAGGAGGCAGACTCGTGCTATTGAAGGTGTTTTTGCAGAGCATACCAGTCTATTGGGAATCAATAACTTATATCCCAAAAGGAATTCTCACAAAGATAAGAAATAATGTTTATCTTTCCTATGGAGAACAAGCAAACAGACCGAAGGAATCCCTCTGGTAAAATGGAATGTCATCGCACTCCCTAAAGATCAAGGTGGATGGGGAGTTAAGAATCCATTTTTTTTTTGCAAAGGCCTAGCAGTAAAAACTATATGGAGATTAATCCAGAACCTGGAAAAGCTATGGGGAAGGGTCATGATTTCAAAATAATTTTCATGATAAATTTTAGTAGATTGGATAAGGAACCCAGTTAAATCGCACAAGAATGGCTCGATAGGATGGAAATACCTGGTGTTGGACTTCCCTTTAATTAGGAATTGGATTTATTTAAGTTAGGGAATGGAGAAAGAGTTAATATAGGGGAGGATCCCTAGGCAGGCGATGGGTAAAATTACAAACTTTCAGCACAATTCATACAGCTTCTGAGATCGCAGGGAATCTGTTTCTTGGCGGATGCGTGTGCTACCAATTCTCAAGATAGAGGAAGGAGGGCATGGTAAATGTCACAGGATATTGGATTAGAAGAAGCACAAGATGTGGAATGGAACTGATATGTCAACATACTGGTTACCAATTTCTTCCATTTGAACACAGAACACAATAAACTCATTTGGTCAAAAAATGGAAAAACAGGGCAATATACAACAAAACGAGGATATGAGGTGGAAATTGGAGAACAGTTTCAAGGTGATAAAATATGGTGGTGGAAGATATTGTGGAAGATCCACAATCCTCTAAAAACAAAAGTAACCATGTGGCTGGCTTTGAATAATAAACTGCTCACTTGGGAAATGCTGAAAAAATGTGGTTTTGAAGGCTCAGTGATATGCTTGTTATGTAAAAGTAGTAACCAACAGTCAACTCACTTGTTCGCATGGTGTCCATATGTAGGAAGTGTGTGGAAATATAAAACATGACAGTTAGCAACAAATAATTCTCTTGAAGGCTTAAACGCTACATCGAAACAACGCATGCGGGCTTGGTGGCAAGATGAGGTGGTATGTTGCTATGAATCCTTTCCATTTCTCTTTGTCTACAACATATGGGAGTCCTGTAATAAAACAATTTTCTAGAATAAGTGGATGCCTCCTGATGTAATCATTTCTGTGTTAATGGAAAATCTTCAGGAACATAAGCTCAACCCAACACAAAACAAGAAGAGAATCCTCATAGCACCAACCATAAACAAAGATCTACCATGGGATTTCTTTGATGGAGCGAGCCAAGGAGAACCTCCCCTAGGAGGATCTGGAGCAATCCTAAATATATCAACAATGGAAAAAATATGCATCAAATTTTCTCTTGGTCAAGCAACCAATAATAAAGATGAGCTAGCATCTCTATGGACATTTCTGAAAATGGCAAGACAAGTTAGGAGTATGCAATTTTTTGGTGATTCAAAAATGGTAATAGATTTGACCAATGGTAAACTCTGCATCAGAGCTCCACATCTACAACATATCCTACCAGAAATCCAAAAATTGAAGGATCATTTTGAAAGGATAGACTTCGCACACATCTACAGAGAATTGAACACAGAAGCAGACACTCTATCCAAACAATCTCTTTTAAATCATCCAGGGGTGACAGAAATTGAAGAAATATCAAATGGGAAGTCTGCCCTATCCTATGAAACAATCTAATTTTTAGAAGTCATTTGATGTATAAACAGGAAAATTAAGAAAGTTCAAATGAGTTTTTTGTTGGGAGGTTGAAAGGATTTGGCCTATGTACAAAGAGAACAAGTTTTTCTTGTGTATGAAAGAAGCCAGCAAGGATAAATTTTATGTAAAATCTTACGAGCAGTTCATGTTTTATTCGATGAATAAAAAAGATTTTTTTGTTCGGGGAAAATATATATATATATATCAGACTCTGAAAATCCCTTTGGGATGCAACTCTAAAAATAAAAAATAAAAAAGAATTTTGTTTTAATGTTAATAAAATTATCTCTAATTCTCTGTAGGGACAATCTACATAAACTTGTTTTTTTCCCTTTCTCCATACACCCCCCATATCCCATTCATTTTCACCCCTTTCCATCCCCTTCCCTAGGTTCATCTGGTTATTGATGTCCCTTCCCCCAGAACTGTACGCATTTCCAAGACTATTCATAGAAATTTCATATGTCACTTCATCCATAACACTGCAGAACCCCTTTTTCGTTCCACTACAGAAACCTTTTCCACAACGTTTTAGAACCCCTTTCCATTCCACTACAGGCACCTTTTTTTTCAACATTTCGGAACACCTTTCCGTTCCACTACAAAAACCTTTTCTGCAACGTTCCAGAACTTGCTTTTGTTCCACTATAGACACCTTTTCTGCAACATTCCAGAACCCCTTTCCATTCCACTACATAGACCTTTTTCACAACATTCCAAAAACCCTTTCTGTTCCACTATAGAAACATTTTCCGCAATGTCACTAAACCTTTCTTTCCATTGCACTACACCAATTCTTTCCTTCATGTTACATAATGATTTTCTGTTAACTTACAGAAACTACAACTTGTCACATTGTAGTCACTTTGCTTGTCATAGAAGTATTTCCTCCACGCATAGGAAATTTTATTACTCACTAGTGCCCCGCAACATTACCATCACCAGCACATGGAGTAGCAGCATCCTAGTTTGACATCACACACAACATTGATCCGTTCCATCATAGATTTAGTTTCAATATCCACCCACGGTCACATCAAATCTTACCCGAATTCAACTCCACCCTGGAAAATCATTTAAGACCAACAGCCTGGAAAGGAAAGATATATCAGCACAATACATCTCGTCTACAAAACAAGTGGGGATCCTTCGACCATAAATTTCACCGCCACCATCAACTAGACCTTCGAACACCATGCATTTATTTTTAGGTAATAAAGGAACACAACCACCTTTCATTAGCATTCGATAAGTATGACATGATTGATCATGATTTTCCAAGCCATTCGTTTATCACGAGGTCATGTGTATATTTGGTTGGGGGAAGGAGTTAGAGGTACCTTCAAATATAGTTAACCAGTGCTGAAATAAGCAAATGGGATGAGGAAACTTACCTATTCGGTTGATAATTAACTCCATCATTCATGAGCCACTAGCCAAATCATTACCAAGAACACCACTGCGCCACCCTATGATGCCATGATAACTTACCTCCTGATGGTCTAGGCCCATTTTTCTCTCTTCATAAAATCAATAATTTTTTTGAGGTGTCGAATAGAGTTACATGAACCTAAAGGGAAACAAAGAATTAAGTACAATGGGAAGAGAAATCCAAAGTGAACCCGACAATGTAGACATGGTCTATAGGTACAGAGACGTGAAAACAGTCTTCCAACAGGAAGGATGGCTGAATTATTTTGATAAAATGAAGGAAGGAGAGATTGTGATTGCAACGTATTTCATGTGTACATACGACAATGTAGTTGCAGAAGT
The DNA here is from genome assembly GCA_001517045.1 of Pseudotsuga menziesii. Taxonomy (NCBI): domain Eukaryota; kingdom Viridiplantae; phylum Streptophyta; class Pinopsida; order Pinales; family Pinaceae; genus Pseudotsuga; species Pseudotsuga menziesii. Next base: position 249,771 of record LPNX010715862.1, on the reverse strand, counting down.
AAGAGGGTTAAAAGTTTTCTTGGATGAGTTGACAATTGCAAGGGTCTCTGATTTACCTCAGGTTGGCGAAAAATGGTTTGAAAGGAAAATATCGATGAAGCCACTCGGAGAACAATTCCTGGAACCTGGTGAGGTAGTGCAAGGAACAGAGAAAGGGATGTGAGGAGATTTGTTTCCGGTTCCATGGGATGAGGTGGCTCTCTGTCCTCAACTTCATTACATGCAAAGGCCGGTTCAATTTTCTATTTTCCTATCATTTTAAAATTTTGAGTCATTTAATACATCAAAAATATATTAGGATACCATATTTTCTATGGAAATACCTAGACTTGATGTGTAGAGTGGTTAAGAGCAGTAATAATACAAACACCAGTCTGTCATACCATGGGCTGATCAGGTTATTGGTGGAATATGCCTTGTAAAAGAAAAATCAAACATGGGAATCATTTATTGGAAAATATCCAAGCACTGGGCAAGCATCGAAAAAGAGAAGGAACACATCATAAAATATCCCTAAAACCCCAAGGAAGAAATTAGTTCATAAAGAAAGTAGGAGGAGTTCACAGGCTGAAACCCCAAGCAGCTCAATGGAAGGACCCCAAACCAGGTCAAGATCAGGGAATTAGAAAGAACAACAACATCAAGGAAAACTGCTTAGTCAAAACAATGAGCCTAATAAAATACCGAGAGAGTTGATCACACCAAGAAGTACCAGTAAGAGCCAGGAAAAGCAAGTTGAGTTGCAATACTTAGGGAAACAACAGAAGAAAGGGAAATGGAAGACAACTACATTCAAAGGGACACGAGGTAACAGGCTAAAGAAATTCCAACATTTTCTACTGGGAAAACATCAAAGAGCATACGATGAGCTAAGGAAGGATTACTCGAAATTAATAAGGTCTTATCATAAGCAAACTGAAGAAATGACAACCCTGAAAGTGAAATTGTAGAGACTAGAAGGAAATAAGATGGATACCCTATTGGAAGTTATGGAATTGGAAAGCGAACAAAGTGAACATGTAAGAGAGACATTTAGTGATGGAGGAGCATATATTAGCAGGTGGCAAAATAATATAGAGCCTAACAAGGGGTTTGAAGTAGAAAAAGTAGAGAAAGAGGAGATTTACGAAGATACCCCATCTGATGAAGCCCAAATACAAAAACTAGAGGATATGGTAGCCCAACTGCAAGCAACAATAGGTGAAATGGAAGAACAACTAAATCTTTCCAGGGTCCGGAGAAAGGGGGAAGTGCAGGAAACAATGACATAGCAACTGCAAAAATGTGACTATGTCCTTTCTACAAGGAGAGTTAGTCAAGAGATTGAAAAATTAAAGTTTGAAAATGATTACAAGAACTATTTATCCCATTCTATGAGAAATTGAAGACCTCCTTTGAATATTTATTCTATGTTGTTATAGGATAAACTTAGATATTTTAGGTTGTCAACAGTAACCATGGGGTATAATGACCATATTGAGACAGAGGACCGGTTCAATGAAACCTTTTCCAGAAGTGACAATGAAGAACATGAATTTATTTGTGAATTATATATGCATAATTTGATTATGGTGGATTATGAGCGCCGCGATCCAAATCCTTGTGTGGGGGAATTACAGTTGAGGGTGTTCTTGTCCTTCATGAGAAATAAATTGAAGTGGAATAATGCTGCAAATTTTGTAGACAATATCGAATGGGAAGATGCTCTTTGGGTAAGAGGTTTCCCCTCACCTGAAAAACTATTTACATCCAGGAACCAATTTATGTAATATCAAGCATTTATTACACTTATGGAGACAACTCAGAGTAAATTTGTTCATGAGTGCAGAAATTGGACCCCCTTTCATAGATTGGTAGAATTTCTATGTCTACGAAGAAGAGTTAATTCCTTGAGTCCCAAATTGAAAAGGAAACATCCCTTCTCTATTAGAATGTTTGAACAAGCACTGGATAGAGTACAGACTTATCTCAATTGTTTGGATGTGCATAAAACTAAATGGATTGGGATTAGATTCCATTTTACTATACTTTGGGGTCCTATAACAAATGGAGAGGACAATGAATTCTGGAAAATTGTTACTAAGCAAAGAGCCTTTTATACTGTGATTGAAGAGGGGTATTCTTCCTATAAGTGGAGTGATGAATGCTCAAACGACTCTCCGAGTACACTTGTTAGTGGATCATAGTCCTATTTTGCATGATGAAATGCAAACCTTTTGGTTAGGGGGAGATGAATGGATATGTATATGACACTTTTTATTCTCTTATTTTTACCTCATTTATGTACTTTTTGATTTGTTCATATACGACCACTAGCTCTCTTCACCACATTTAGCAAAGTTTTGGCTCTGGTAAGATTGCTCATGTTTTACTCAAATATTTGTCATTTGCTAGTGATTTGGTATGGTTATGATGCTGTAATTTCCTACTAAAGAAGTTGTGTTCCAGGTTCATTGTTATTACAGTTTCAAGTTGTGGAACAAAGTAGTTGTGGAGAGATGAAAGACTTGCAAATAAGCATCAAGTTTATACACATCATGCAACCAAAATTTATGATAAAGCGAATGACTCTCGTGCATGGTTCGATCGAGGCTCCTGGTTAATTAAATGCGATCCTACTGGTCATTATACATCATCTTGGTCAAACTACGAAGCTATCTATGGTTCTGTAGACAATCTGGGGATTAGTGATTTTATAGCTAACTCAAAAATTGTTGAACCCTTCAACAATTTTGTAATCTGTAAGGTCATCCAATGGATCTATTTTCTTTTTTTGAAATATTTTAGAACCACCTCCACACTTCATGGTACCATCCCTTAGATTGGCTCATGAGATCCTTTGAAAATTTACAGATGACTCTGTTTGGAAATTGGTTGTAACCATACACTCTTTCATATTTTTTTCCTTTGGACGTTGATGTATAAAAGACTTTGAATCTTCTCCGGGGAGATTATCCATCATCTTACACATATCTATTGAACCATGCTGTAATCATACTGTATTATATAAATCTGTCATTTTCCTGATTCTGGGTGTGTTGATTAATTTTGTGTCAATGATTGGATTTTCTAGATCCTGTCTTTGAAGGAAGGCCCCCCTTCTAGTGACAGGTGTTGTTATAGTTAGGATTTTATTTATGTATGTATTTTGATATTTGATTCATTGTGTTACGTTCATAAATGGTTTTCTGATCATAGATAAGTGTGAGTTCTTAAATTGTGATACAATTGAGTAGTGCAATTATTTTCGATTATTATTAAACGCGGATGGATCGGTGGATTGTGAATGTTTAATCTAAGAAGATAAATATGTGGTGAAGGGTCGCCATAGGTATTCCTTAGAATTCTATAGCTGGTTGGTAATGATAGAAGCATGATGTTAAATTTGATTATACCATTATGATTCAATTGTTGTTAGCTTCTAGTTTCATAGAATTTATTTTCTACAAAAAATTTTAGTTGTTAAATTAGATCGTGTCATTGAATTTCTTTTCGTAGCGTAGCGGGATAACTTGTTGTAATCGATAGAAAATGCTTCTAGTTTAATTAATAGTAATTATTTTTCTATAACAATGATTTTATAAATGGACCGTTCACCAACAATTTCATTTTTAATCTAGCTCTATCGATTCATTGACTTCCTCTATATTAAAAATCATCCAAATTACAGTGCCTGACATAAAATTTGTCAGGTGGCTCATAATCCTTTGCATCCCCAGGTTGATAATTCATTAACATCTTTCAAGTACATATTCATTATTGAGATAAATAAAATCTCGTCACCCCTTACTCAGTATAGCCCTTATGCTTCAGTATAACCCTAAAAAGACATTTTTGAAGACACATGTGGGTCAACAACTATGCATCTAGTGTATATGTAGCTTGCATCATTATATGTCATGCATATCAGGTTTTAAGCTAAAAAACAAAAAATATTTGGAGTTTTCCTCTTCAAGTAACGAATAGCTTGATCCTTGTCCTTCCATATGACTGGAAACGCTTTGATTCGACCCTCGATTTCCTATTTGAGGGCTATATATTGAGCCATTGTAAAGCATTGGGAGTGGAGAAAATTTGAGTGTAAGGAAACTATAGAAAAATTTGACCCATTTCCATATGATTGAGTTTACATCCCTTTATCCTTGTTGGTATAAATTGTTATGTTCATCTCCTGATCTCTCCATTGTCTTTGCGAGCTTGCCTTGCTATGGAGGATTAAAGTGGTGGAGGCCCAAGTGGAGGAACTTGGTTTCTCGGTTTTGACAAGTCGCTGACAGAGCCTTTGTCACATTGTATCTTTGTTTTTACATTAATAGAAAGATCCATTTCTCATCCAAGTTTCATGTGTAAATGTTTATATTTATCATCCATGGGCATATTTGCTTTATAGATGTTTATATGGATTATGTTAGTTTGGATGCTAACCTTTAATATATTTTATATGATTGGATATATATTTGTTGTTTAGGATGAATTCTAGAGAACAAGCATTTGATTGCGAGCTCAATGGTGGTCTTCTTCGAATGTCTGGTTGAGGTACGGTCTCTATCCCTTAGTTGTTAGCTTCTTTAATTTATATAGCATATTTGAGAATGGATGTGAATTATGGTGTCATACTATCTATTGTGGTCTACCCCAAGCCATAGGAATATTTTCTCCGTAACATAATTGACTAGTCCATTGGGGAAGTATCCTTTTCGTTGGGGTTTTTGGGTGCATTTATATTAGATTACTATCTGTTTCTCTACGTTTCTATGTCATATTTAGTAGTATAATCATCTATTGACATCTCCTTGGAGTGATTTGGCCTTGAGATTTCTTGTTTACCCTCTTTTCTTTGTATACTCGAGTGACAATGTTTACAGTTGCATATATATGTGGGTTGTCCTTTGGTAGGTCGCGCACATATGTTTTTGTTCTTTGAATAGTCACGTACACCTCAATTTTTGTTTGATATCTTGATTTGAGGAATTGTTGGGTGGGTTGTGAGTATTGATGAGTATTCTAGGACCTCTATACTGTCTGTTGGCTCCTTTTTTTGTGACTGGAAAGCTCTTTTTTATTAGTTTTTTAGAGAATTTGTTCTTGTCATTTTCTCTCTTTTTGTTTTCATTTTAGTGCATGAATAATTGAGTCTTTGTGTCTTGCTATATTTGTATCTTTGTTCTTGTTGAAAAGGCTGATAGTTTAGTGATTCCCTTTTTCATTTTTTCTCATTTATCTTTAAAATAAAAAAAATATTTGTATTATTTCATGTTCATTTTCACTTTGTAGTTTCATTAAAAGAAGCACTTGCATTTGTTTACTTGGAATTGAATTAGTTTAGGCTTTCATTTAGGGTGCACCAACAATCTTAGGTTTTAGAGTCTTGGAATATGATTGTGTGAGTACACTTCTCCAAGACTATAAAACATAAACAATTAGGTGTTTGACTAGGTAGAGGAGAAATCCTTGATATCATTGGTGTTCTTAGGAAGATCCCCTTACACATGAGTTAATCATGAGGAAACACACATATTGATGGCGGGGATATCCCTCCACTATCTTCAATGATCATCGAAGATATTTCCAGTATCCTATTCGTATCTATGGGATTTTGAGGTACCTTTGGAGATTTCGAGCTTCAGACTTAATTACCCTGCCCATATGGTGGATCCCTCCTGTGACTGTCTGCATGAGCATTGGTTATATTGAGGTGACCTTGGTTTCTTCTCCTAGGTATCGCAAGGGGTACATGCAGAGGTTAATCTGTGAGTGTCTTGTCTAGGTAGGGGTCAGATGGCACATTCTATTTATGTATTGAATCTGAAGGCAACTATAATTGGTCACACACCTCTACTTTTAGTGCATGGGAGTCTCAAGCCTCTCCTAGGAGAGACTTGTGCCTTGTAGAGGAAATCCTTGTAAGATTATTTAGGAGTGGCTGACCCAAATGACCCTAGTATTGTCAAGTTTGAGACTCATGATGTCCAGCCTCACTTACCTTACCATGTGTCTTTTCAACTCCATGTGGAGTGTTTGAACAACAACATTAAACGCACGGTTATTGATGAAGATTTCATTACCTTTGTGACATATTTTCCTTGTTGGAATGGCCTTGGCTCTCTTCTGTTGTCCAATTCTATGACTATGCTAACAAATTTTGATGGAAAATCCTTTAGAATGCATGGAATTATTCCTTCCCTTTAGGTCTAGTTGGTGGGGAATACCATGCCGATCAAGGTTGAGGTGGTTGATACGCCCCTTGACTATAATATTTTACTGGTTTAGAACTAGATTTACACCATGAATGAAATCATGTCGTTGGTATTTCATGTCATGTGCGTCCCCTACTAAGATATAATTGTGATGATCAATCAATTATCATTTGATAAATTGGGTTCCTTAGCATCATTGGGTCCCACTATCCTAGTAATTGATCATTCTCAGCCGACAGCTGATAACATTGGTGTTGATATGTATCCTTCATTTATGGGAACTTTTAACTTTTTGGCACCAATCTTAGCTATTTATTCCACTCCCTATGGTGTTCCATCGCCTTTTAGTAAATTCTTGTTTCATACCTTGTATTTGAACAACCCTTGGAATCTCCCTTCTCTGGTTGATTATGGAAAAGGCCATTCACCCACCAACGTGGATACACCATTTTCTGCAACACTAATTTCCTACCAAGCCATATTTCATGTTACTGTAGACCCTGATCCTTTGTCTTCACAGACGAAAGAGGAATATCTCCTTGTACCTCCTGCTTGGGTGGTCAATTTGTCCTGTTCTCATGACTTCCTCGATGACACTTTTCCTTCAAATGAAGCTATTATCGAGGCCATGAATGGTCCATAATATCCTTGGGAGTAGATGCATCATTGATCTTACTTCCACCTAAAGCTCAAACCGATTGAGCATGATGTATTTCAGAATACCTTAAGAAAAAAAGTTGTTCTTCATATGGCCCCATTAGGTACTCATGGTATATATCCCGATGGAAACATGGCTAACATATCTCCCACCATTCCAATCAACATTTATTGGACCCCTGGTAAAGTGGATAATTTTACATCTGTGCATATTGTTCACTTAAATAGATTCATACATACACCGAGCTATTCAAGGAATTTGACGATGTATTTTCTTGGTCTTATGAAGAAATACCAGGGATTGATCCCCATATTATCGATCATGAAATAAAAAATTATCCTAATTCCAAACCTGTTCGATAGTGTTTACGTGCTGTGAATCCCCGTAAGGTGCTTGCCATTAAGGCTAAGGTAGAAAAGCTGCTTAAAGATGGCTTCATCTATCTAGTTCCCTTAACCTAATGGATATCCAATCTCATTCCTATATATAAGAAGCAAAGGAACACCCATGTGCTCACTGATTTAGAGATCTGAATAGGGCATGTCCTAAGGATAAGTTCCCCACTCCATTTATTGATAAGATTTTGGATGAGTGTGCGAGAAACAAGATTTTTTCATTTATGGACGGTTTTTTGGGCTATAATCAGATCCAGATTAAAACTGAGTATAAACATAATACTACATTTATATGTCCTTGGGGTTATTTCACATACCGAAAAATGCCTTTCGGCCTTAAAAATGCCAGAGCTACTTTTCTGCGGGTGATGATCTTCACCTTTCACGACCTTAAATGTATCATTGAGGTGTATCTAGATGATCTCGTTGCTCACTCTCACAAGAGACTAGATCATCCAAACATCTTCATTTGGTCTTTTAAAAATTCTATTATTATCAGATTCGTTTGAACCCTCAAAAGTGCATGTTTTGTGTTAGGGTTGGTTGCTTATTGGGATTCATTGTGTCAAAGGACGAGATTATCGTCGAACCGTTAAATATTGAGGCAATACTTTGGTTGCCTCCCCCACGCACAATTACACAAATTCAGAGTCTCTAAGGGATGGCCAATTTCTTGCTTCAGTTTGTTCTGAATTATGCCAATTTGACCAATGGTTTTATGCGTTTATTGAAGAAGGATACTCTGTTTTTATGGGATGAGTTAGCTCAAGTGTCCTTCGACACCCTTAACAAATCCTTGGCATCGGACCCTTTGCTTAGTTCACCAGACTATAGTAGATATTTTTTTCTTTATATGGATGCATATCAAGAGACAATTGGTATGGTTCTGGTTTAAGAGGATGAGAATCTCCATGTATGGTTCTAGTTTTGATGTCGAATCTGCAACTAATAAGTTCTTCCACTTGATGAAGTACTCAGTAATGGCCTGATTTCGTAGCTGTTTGTTCCATGTTTTGATGATTGGTTTAGGTTCCTGTATGATTTTCCCTTCTTCAAAACTACTTTGAAGATGAAGTTGATCTGCATGTCGTTTCATCATGTTTTTTTACATATTCAAGATTTGGATAACTCCTTGTTAGTGGTCTATGTGATCAACCCCTTCTTGAACTATATATTTTCCTATCATTGCTTCAACTATATGATCCATTTCATTATTGTGTCCATGGGGGTATCAATTAGGTTTGATGCTAGAAGGAACTCGTCTTGGAATTAAGTCAATAGAATGGTCCATATATCGAATAGGTGGAAGACTTATTGGAATATATTCAAATACCTTATAAGGGTTATTAAGGACCCTTTGGAAATATAGAGTTGAAAATCTAGTGAGAATAAATGTGTAAATACACCTTGTTTTCCTTAATTTAACAATTTTATCATACCATTAGAGCTGATCACCTTGCCTGGTTTCCCTGTGATACCATTTAAGACAAATTCATCTCCTTCCTAGGAAAATTCATGAAAAGCTTCTGAAAATTAAAAGCCATCATTCCCAATGATTGTAACCATTGAAACCCTAATACAACATCAGCACCACCCATTGGGATAGAAATCATGGGGCTATTCAATACATATTACCCCATAGTAAGATTGATATTATGACATTTCCCTAAAAAATTGATGGTTCCTCCATCTACAATCATTACTTGAAATTATGGTGTTGGATATACAAAACAATTGAGATCTTTGGCAACTTTATAGTGAATGAAATTACGAGTACTACCATAATCAATCAACATTGTTACCTTTTTATTTTTGATATATCCTTCGAAATTGAGAGTGTGAGGACTGATGATTCCACCCATAACATGACAATATATGGTAGGAGTAATCACTTCTAGTTCATCCCCTTGCAGTGGTTCATGTTTTTTTTGTTCTTCCTCTTCACATTCTATGTAGAATAATTTATTTTCTCCACACTTATGTCCCTTACTATACTTGTTGTCCAGGGATGATTTTAAGGAACCAAGGCTTATTTAAAAGTGTATAAATGTTGGCGAATATTACCAATTCTTAAAATGCCAACTATAAAATGATTGGCGATATTTTTCATAAAATATTTTAATTTCCAAGAATTTTATATCATTTATATAATAATTTGGAGAATTTTAGGGTGAAAAATTTTTACCCCATCAAAATTGGGTGAAACAGGGCTTCAAAAAATGCAAAATGGCGAATCTTTTTGGGGAGAAAAACATGGAAAAATAGCCCACTGGGCTAAAATTCGCCCCTAAAATTATCCCTGTTGTTGTCACAATTAAATCATATACCTTTCGCTCTTATTTCCTCTAGTTGTTGAGGTGTCAACCTATGAGGTTGGTTAGAAGAAGGAACATCATTCTCTCTATATGTGTTGGAAGTGGTATTTCTAGTGTCCCTCACCGTATTTTTACTTTCAACCTTCCTTGCCATCATGGAAGTCTTCTCCAATTTTGGTGGTTCAAAGAGACGTACCGCATTTTGAATGTCATCATTCAAGGTTCCAATAAAGATATCCAACAAATTATCTTCTGAAATATTCTTCACTTTGAGACTTAGCTACTGAAATAGCTTGATGTGCCATGTAACTGGACCTTTTTGCTTGATAGTTACCAACTAACTAAAGAAGGTATTGCTATTTATATCCCCATAATGTGCAATAAATTTTTCTATGAATATATACAAAGAGATAATAGAGTCCTTTTTATGGCCACGAAGTCATTGGTACCATACAAATTGATCAAGTTCTAAATATAAGGATACAATAATTACCTTTTGCAAAGTTGGCACCCGGTGTAAATCAAAGAATTGCTCCATCTAAGAAATCCATGTGATTGGATCCTTTCCATAAAACTTTCTCATGTCAATATTGGGAATAAAATAGTTCCTTTGACCTAAGTTGAACCCATGATGATGTAGTGAATCATCACATTTCAGTGACTCCAACTTATGATTCTCCAAATATTTTTCAATTTTCTCAATACGTGACTGGAATAAGTCTCATTTTCCCTCCTTATCCTCTTCTATAGTAAATGAATGAGGAATAATTATATTCTTTATTATTTCTTTCAATTATTGAATATCTTATTTACTAGACATCCCCTTGAGATCATCTTTACTAGTCATCCCTTTAATCATATCTTTCAACTTGGACACCCTAAAAGATATTTCTTCACTTTCATCATATGTCAAAGATGAATCCTCTGGTGGTTTGAGAGGAGTGTGGTTTGGTGGCATTGTGAACAATACAAATATGTATTTCTACTCAAACTTATTCAAATTTAAAATGGTGTACCTTTTTCAAACCTTGATTGGAAGACTATTTTAGGGCCAACTTGTAACTGCTATCAATTTGAAATTTCGGCTCCTGCGTGTCTAAATTTTTTTCTTGATGTATAGTGGTGTGTCCTCTTTCCAATGACGTAGGTCTGACATAATTTGGATATGTTCATAAAATGTTATTTCAAATAACCCAACACTACTTATTTGTGTCCTATTCAGAAAAGAGAACTTGTATGGTATGCCACGTGTCCAATATTTTGCGTCTATAGCTAAAATACCTACCAAAGATACCCCAATCCATCCTCTTTCTGATGCAAAATGTGTCACTCAATTGGTCTCTCGGATGCCTCATATATGACCTTTTTCCCCATAACACATATTTTAGACTAGGTTTTGGACTAGTAAAAAACCCTAGATTCCTCTCCAAATATCTCCAAAACTCTATTGTATTAGGATTTGAATTTTGGAATGGAGATATCTCGGCTTTTTTTAGAAGTGGGATTTTATCCTCGATCTCTGAATCCTTCTAGAAAAAATGTTGTAGTGAAAATTACAAGATGAATTGTTTTGCAAAAGCCAATCCCAAGGAAAGAGCTATGATACCAAATGTTATGAAACCAAGTCCCAGAAAAAAGCATAAAAAGAGAAGAAATAGAAAAGAAGAGAGTAATACACTCCTTAATAATGAAGAACAGATAAAAAAAAATCCTCTTTGATTGGAGAACCTACTTACACATCATAATGAGTACACAAGAAAATGCACGATACAATGATGACTAAAATGAAAATATCTCCTTCCTATGTATAAGAAGCATAAGTGCACAATAACAATTGATATACACACTAATAGACCCTAGCTGACATCAATAATATTTAATACACCACAATATAGGGGGTAATACACCACTATATAGGGCGGAATGTGCCCAATATTTAGGGATTTAAATTTGATTTGTCTCTACCTAGTTGTCAAGAAAAACATTATCACTTGAATGTATGTTATCTTTGATCCAGTTCGTGCCCAGGTGCAGGCTGGGGACAATAGTTCGACTGAAGAAGTCAAGCACTGTTATGGAGGAAGCATAAAAATAATAAGTAAAGTAGGAAACACACTACATAGACAAAAAGTATGTGCACATACAATATGCAAGAATTTGAACCAATTATTATTATTACTTCTTCTCCATGAAGGTTGATTGATTGATCGATTGATATATACTACAATAGTGTACATGTTTATATAGAATGATGAGATTCTTGGGTGACTACTAGTTACGTTTAGTTACAAGAAAAGTTATAATGGTTCAGAAGTTCAACCATCACAGACGACTGGAGGATAGAGAGCCAACCTGTCGATGTTCGAGAATCGTCGATGCTAACAAGGCATGTCAAGATGTTGTATGTCGAGCAAGAAACCTGTCAAGGTTTTTGAAGTTGGTTGTGTCGAGGTTCGGACTTGTCGAAGCTGATACTGAACCTATAAAAGTCAGTTGTGTCAAGGTTGATACTTTTTGAATCCGATACTGAACCTGTTGAATTCGGTTGTGTCGAGGTTCGGACTTGTCGAAGCTGATACTTAATGTGTTGAAGTAGTCTAAGTGCCAAACTTTGTCCAAGTTCGACAACATGCCAAATGTTGAGTGGATCATTCCTCCATCCTTAAGAAACTATCGTCTCCATTGTATGCTCATTCATGTGAGGAAACTTGGTGGTTAATTCAGTAGTAAAGTACCACTTTCCTTGCATGGGAAGTTGTCCAGATTTAGCCACTTGAAACAAGGGAATGGAGTTCATCCTTGTATGGTGTATGCATCATCCCACAATGGTGTCACAAAAGAATAGGTTCCTGACCATTTGGATGGATGTATTTGGGTTCTGCTATTTGCAAGTCATTTTGTTCCAACAATGGTACATGATATGGTCGAAGTAAGTCTACATTGAAGACTGGATGTAGGCCAAGGAATGCAGGAATGTCAAACTGAAAAACATTTTCTCCAATCTGTTTAAGGATACTGTATGGACCATATTGCAAAGGTTTAAAATTTATTTATTGGCCAGTGAAGCACTCCTTCTTTAGATGTAACCAGACCTGATCCCCAATTTGGAATGAATGAGGAATATGATGCTTCACTAGTAAAAAATGAAGAATTAGCTACTATGTGACTAAAAATTCTAGTAACCACAGGTTTTTCAAGTGATTTACTACTAAATATGAGCAACTTTGATTGACCCAACTATAAACGACTAAAATTAATGACTAATTTAGTCACCAGTTAACAAATATGACTAGATAATAAGTTCCAGAGTTAAAAATGACTAACATAAATGACCAATTTAGTCATGGCATAAACAAATGACTAGCTAGAAGAATATGAACTAGTCATTTATGTTATTCATTTTTAATCGTGTCACTCTTACAATATTGGAAAATTGTAATTGTGACAATGAAGTGTTACAATTTAGTAGGTTTTGTAAATTGTCTACCTTCTATCTCTGACCATGTGTAGGTTAGCAATTTTGAATCCAAAATGGAATTTGTGGGGTTAGGGATATCTTGTTTTCTTTCCAAGTGGGGATAGTGTTATGGTTTTGTGGATTATTGAAGGATATGTGCTTTAGACATTCATGACCCTGAAAATATAAAATTGCAAGTTTGACAATGAATTTGTACATTTTAGTGAATTTTAACACTATAAATAGATTCAAGCAGTCCCTGAATCCATTTGTAGTGAAAAAAATCACTAAAATTGTACTAATTCTCATGTATATTGATTCATGAATGACCCCCCATCTCACTTTACAAGTACATTTTCTTCTTTCAAGACATCTAATGTAATAGAGGCCAAGTCGAGTTTCAGAGATTCATCATTTCCTGCTCTATGCATTTTCATGTCTTGTTTTTTATACCATCGCATTTAGCTCATCACACTGGCTATGCCCGTATCTCGTTTGACAAAAACCATCATCGTTTGACCCTTTCGATAGTCGGTTGAAATTTCGACATGCAAGAGTCTTTTACATCTTATTAGTGAAATTCACCAAGTTTGAGTCCTTTGTTAGTTCGTCGGTTTTACCTGTTTGCTAGTCTTATCATCATGACTATATATACAAGTTTGGTAGGTGCATTGAATACATATATTAGTAGAAGACTTCATTGTTTATATTAGTTATGTGAGATGTTAGTTTTTAATTGTTTATGCTAGTTGCTTAGTATATATGTGCATAAAATACATATATTGTCACTATGGTCACATTATGAGATTGAGCGGTTAGGGGATTTAGGGGTTAGGGGGGTTAGCTGGGGATTAGGGGGTTACATTTAGGTGGATTAGAGGCTTAGTGGTATAGGGGGTTAGGGTTTAAGGGATTAATGGTTAGGTAGTTTAAGGGTTATGGTAATAGGGGATTTGGGATTAGGGGGTTGGATATGATTCCTTTTATGATATTTATTTATGGTCGTACGCCCTTTTTCTCTTCATTTGTCTTTTTTTCATTTTTTATACTATGTCTGAAGGGAACAAGGAAAATGAATAAGCATTGTATGCAGAGACCCTTAGTATTATTAATTTCTTTTGCACACTTTGGGATAGATTTTGTATTATTATGTGATGTACTTATTATGCTTTATATATATAATATATGTCAAACATTTTACCTTTAAGGGAAGTGTGACCCGATTTTTGTTGAACTAGTGGAGTTATTTTTATTAGATAGGACACATAATTTTAGTTAGGTTGATATTAGCTTATATACAAGGGATATATATATATATATATATAGCCATAAAATATGGAATAATAACAAGCATATAATGTGTATTTTTCTTATTTTGCAGCCTCAAATAGAACTCATTTGTGGAAAGACGGGTGATATATTGAAGATGGTTTGTTGGGTTTAGATGGACATGAAGCTAAAAAATGAAACACTTTTATTGACAAGTTGAAATTGAGTTTCATTTACTCAAATGAGGAGGAAGATACCTTGGTCTAGTCATGGAAACATACTAGAGATTATACTGGAAGCCTTCAATACAAGGCCATGTTCTTGAATGAGGACTAAGAAGTAGAGTAAGTGGTGTATTCCTTTGTGGAAAACCACTACTCCTCTAAAAATCAATTTTTTACAATGGATGGAACTATATAATAAGGTGTTGACTTGGGGTATATTCAAGAATATATCTTGGCATGGAGCACATTTATCATGTTTATGTAAATTATTGGAGGCATATCTTTGAAAATTTAATTTTTACTAGGCTAGTCAATTTTTCCCTATAAAACCAAATACCTTAAAAAATAAAAAATAAAAGTATTCACAAACTGAAATTAACATTATTTAATATTTCTATATATTATTTATATTATTAAAAATACTTAAAATCATAATATTAAAATCATTTTACCGCTCAACAACAATATGTGTATACCAATGGTGGTTCTACAAGACCATTTTGCTTCAGGATTTGAACCTAATCTATAGAATGCTTCCGTGGACCAGAAGGATATACTCGAGATGGCGGTGGATGCCAATCATGGTCGAGAGTTTTTATGCAATGAAGTGGAGCTCCATTCAGTTTCTAGCTTATTGAGGCCAATGGCATCACTGTGGATAAGAGGAACTGAGAATGGATCAGATAATTTACAGGGTAGGGAGACTAGGAGATTCAGTATGATACTTTGTGGCTTTTTTAGAGTGGAAAGGAGGCTTTTGGCCACTGAACTTAGAAGAAGATGAATGCGTTTCCTTGGGGGAAGGTTGCTTTTGGGATGGAACCTGATCGAGAGGGTGTTTATTGGAACTAAACGACTATGTTGGCCTTGAATCCTTCTTATGTGTCGCGGTAATGAATACTAAAGTAAGTCAGAGCATCGTAAGTTAAGTCGGGGTTTAGGTAGGGTTTGATAAGGCAGGGCATCTAATTCACTTGTCTGGAGGGTTGGGTGATGAGAGAACCTAGCTTATTTGGGAACAACAGGTTGGCCTACTGATTGTTTAAGTGCATTCGTCTGAAAAAGAAATCATATACAAAGAAATTATATGCCCATTCCTGTTTATTGGAATAACCAGAAAAGATATTGGAGGTTGAGCCTACCCAAACCTATTCCCATTGGTAGAATAGTAAGGGAAACTATAGTTGGAAAGATTGAGCCCAACATTATAGTTTGTTTGGAGGATAATTCTGAAGAACGTGTTGAGGTCGAGGCCATGGCCACCGAGAATGGAACCCTTGCCCCATTATACAAATCACAACCCTATCCTACAGTGTTGAAGACTTAGGCTAAGAGGACCAGATCTAGTAGTAATTTTTCTATATCTAAGAAGATGCTTGAAGACGCATCTAAGAAGAGTAAATGGAGTTGGAGTTCAGGAAATTATAAACATGGTAATGAAATTGGTGTCGATGGACAGAAATTAAAAATGTCAAATATTGGCATTGAGATTCATGTTGAGCCTCCACTTCTATTGAGCTTCACGTTGAGTATCCACTGCCTCCAGAATGGCATCAATGTTTAGACCTTTAGTTTTGTCTCCTTCTATGTTTTTCTTGATTACCTATTGTTTTTTTCTTTTATTCATGGTTTTTTTCGGTGTTGTGGATGTGGTGGAGATGAAATGGCTCAAATATCCTTGCAAGTGTGAGGCACGAGTTGTCCAGGGGAACTTGGGAAATTCAATGTGATAAATAAAACCAGAAGTTATTGAGGAAAAGGGAGAAGGGAATGGGAGATTTTAATGTTTCCATGCATGCGTTATTTCACCTTTGGGGTAATTGATCACTGCACGGTGTTGTTGTTTCTCATTGCAGTCCTCAAAGGATGTGGAGAAAGTACTACTAGTTGTAGAGAAAGTACTATTAGCCTAAAGGTAAGCACTGCTTTCTTAATTCTATTTCCATAAGTTACACACTGGACTATCAGCCTTATTCCGTAGAGTAAGCTCCTTCCAGGTCTTGCACTCTATATTTCCTTAATTAAGGTCTTTCTTTAGTTCCATGTCAATGAGCCTATACTAGCTTTTCGTCTTAGTTTGAGTTCCATCAACTTACATATGCTCATTAATTTATTACGAATCTCATGTTCCATTAGACTTACCCTTTAATGGTGAATCAACGTAAGTAATCTAAAGCATGTGATTTATATCGATTGGTGTCTAATGGCATCTGTTGACTTGGATCTTGGCTTATGTCTGGTTCCAAGGCATCTATCTATTGGACCTAGTAATTCTGGTGTACTTGGAAAAAAGTAAAAGGTTGATTCCTTATTAGCCTTTGTCCATGTCAAGAAGCCTTAAGGTACTAGCTCTAGTCATTGCATTAGCTGCATGGGGACTGCCTTTTAAGAATTAGAGAAAACTTCATTTAGTTTGTAGCTCTAGCTATCTATTCTTAGTCTATTTTTCTTTTTTCATAATATCTCCATTCTACTTATATAGATGGGAATTGTATTAAGGAAGGAAGAGAGAAAGGAAATATCAAAAAGATGGTTGAATCCTAAGGTTGGAAGAATCCAAATCATCTAGCTCCTGAAACTCCTTCCTCCCTAATATTCCTCGGTTGACTACTCTTATCAAAAGAATCCCTCCCAGTAGAAAATGCATCAACCAGCTTGCTTCTCAGCATTAATTGGACTCATCAGCTCTTTCATTAGATTGTTTAAATCAACATAAGTAATATCTCTGGATGTTTGTAATGAGGTAGCTTGTTAGAAGTGATCTGACTGATTCGAGGACAGGGGTAGCCAAGCGGAGTAGCCCAGTCGATTAGGGTAGAGCCCATCGGGTTGGATCATGATATGTAGGAACGCATGTTACGTATGCGCATGCACTAAGAACTACTAGTTGTCTTACTAGACTTACGTATTTGTATCAATGCTATTAGTAACTAGTTTTATCTTTATAACTATAAAACTAAGTTTTTGTTGTTGTAGTTCAACTCTTATAGTTCTAATAGGTTGAATTATTAATGCAACTTTGATATCAATTTGTTGTAGTAGCTCTCAGCTTTGAGTCCTGTTGCAATAAAGATAAATTAGCTTTTTTTCAAGTTGTGTATCCTTTGAAAGAAGCACTATTCCTAAGTGAGACTCTTATGTTTGCCTTATTATTAACTTAATTAGTATGAGACTTCTTAGCTGTCCGTATTCCCATTGTTTTGTTTTCATCTACTTAATTCAATTTCATCTACTTAATTCAATACTAGTACCAACTATTACTAGTTATGGAATGATAGTAAGAGTTAAGCCTAATATCTAAGACCTAATTACAATGGGAGAACATATTACTAAGCTAAGCAATTTAGTGTTACATCGGCTCTACACTAGTAGCTATGAACATACATATTTCTTTCTTGAGTCCCAATGGTTTCAATTCCAATGACTAACTAAACAAATATGCCTTAACATTAGTGTAAAAGAAATAGAAGTTCTATATTTAGTGCATAAGAAGAAGAAATCTCAAAAAATATCTTTGTGATTTCCAAAACTATTACTTCTAAGTTTTCTATATAACTCCTATTTAGCTTACGCTAAGCTTCCGCTCAGCTTTAAAAGAGACTTCTTAGGTGCTCTTAGTTTGTCACTAACTCCCTATAGTAGTGAAATAGTTGTTCAATAGTTCATTCCATAGTCCAACTATCCATGCATATATTAGGTTGGTCCGGGCGATAAAATAAACCTTCCTAAATGTGCTTTTGAATATATTATTCACCCTTTATTTTTAAGAGGGTCTGAGAGGCATAGGATATTCCATCAGGGGCGAGAAGTAGTTCTGAAATAAAAGAAGGCAGTTTCAACGATCCAAGCCATATATCCACTTTCAGTTCCATAGCCGTATAGTCCATATAGTCCATGCAATAAGGTATAGCCTAGTACACTACTAGCTATACTTACAGTAGGTAAGGTAATAACCATATAGTAAGTACTAATAGCCTTATAGTCCACACTCTGCCTTAATTTGTAAGATACTAGATTCAGTCTTACTTGCCTTAGTTCCATGGAAATAAGCTCCATGGAGATTATCATTCCTTTATACTTGATTTAGCCTTAGTAGTAAGGTCAGTACTAGACTTAGAGATTGCCTTAGATAGCCTTATTGAGAGTAGTAGTTGTATAGTAAGGCCTCTTATTGCCTTAGCCTTAATAAGCCCAAAGTGAAAGCCAGAGAGTGCCTTTTAAGCCTTAGTCCATGTCAATTAGATAGATATGCAAGTATCATGTAGATATACAAGTATAGTTATATAGAAGAGATCCCAACATAAATAATATAAGGATTGGGAATTCTCATATATCTATATTAGACCGGTATGAGCTCTTAGTGCATATGGACGAGGCTATTTCTAGAAGATATGCTCAGCAAATATGTGTTAATGTTTCTTGTTTAGAACAAAATAGATACAATAATAGATACATTGGTTAGTTCCAGTAATTATAACTAGTCTAGTTATGTAATGACAATGAGAGTTTTAAGCTAATACCTAATGACAATGGGATAACATATTACTTATACTATTTAGCTTATGCTAAGTCTGAGTCTCTCTATATAGATTTCAATCTTTATTTAGTACAAATAGTAGTTCTTTATACTAATTAGCTTTAGCTAATCCTGGTTCAACTAGATTTTATAGAACTAACAAGTTTTTATTATATTTGGATAATCCTTCCCTATCCTATTAGAATAATCAACCCATAGTTACCCATATTTGACATTAATTAATAATTTTTGTCTTATTCCTAGATTCCTCTCTATGCTAGTTGTCTTCCACATGATCCTAGAAGTCAATACTTGCTAAAATGGGTCATAGAGTGCTTTGGAATCATCCTGGAAACTCTTTTATCAAGTCTAATTTTATTCCTGGTTCCTAAAAGCACAGTTCTTCTTTTTCTGAAAGCTGCCTTGATTTACGTCAGTTTTAAGGCATAAAGGAAAAGCTAGTCTAGGGGAACTTGCCTTGTTTTTTTACCACATCATCCTCCTTCCTTTTCTCCAAAAAAAAACATGAATGATTTTTCTTTCCATCACTTATTATCTTGACCAACTGCTTTATCCAATTCATGAGAATCTTCATAGATTTGGAAAGTCTTTCTTGCACCTATGGGGGATTTGAGTAGATTTAGTAAGCCTGCTTTTTGACCAATTCGAATATCAACCTAGTTATTTCGAATATCTCATGTAATTATATATTTTATCAGTCTATTACTTCATATGGTTGGCTTATGTACACTTATTATATACACGATTAAGTTATGCTCCAATTTTAGTCTCCTTTCGTATGAATTTTGCATGTTTGATTAGCAATTTTGTGAGTGTAATTGATCTATCACTTGGGTTCAATTTCCACATTGTATCAAAGACTTTTTAGATCAATTTATCTCCTTCCAAATTTTTATTTCAGGTTCGACATCACTGACTGGGAGCGCATTCTGCTGACTGAAGGGCACAAGAGCTGAGATATGGACCAATCTGAAAGATCATCTTGAATCCATTCAATTTCTTCGAATGGAAATATGAGATGGAGATATTGTTGAGAGCGAAAGGTATCTACAGGGTTACCATGGATACTAAGGTAGAGCCTAATGCAGCTGCAAAGAAAATCAAATGGCACAACAGGAGGGATGATGCCTATGGTCTTTTGTGTCTGAGTATTTCAAGAGACCTCCTCTTTCATCTTGATTCATTGACATCTCCTAATGAGATGTGGGATAATATTGAATATATTTTGGAAAGACAGATGAGATGAGAGGACGTCAAATCGAGAATGAATTGATCTCCTTAAGTCCCAGTAGCTTCAAATCATTGCAACTCTACTTTACCAAGTTTAAGGCCCTTGTTTTACAGTTAAAACAACGTGGGATTGAAAAGAAGGAAGAGAAACTACTTTTGGTCATTCTCTCTAAGATTGGTCCTGACTATTCAGTGTTTGTTTCGACCTTCCATGCCACTAAATTGGTAGCTTGAACCTGGAAGATGCCTAAGCTTGTTGAGTTCATGGAATCCCTCACCCAAGAGTAAGATAAGTTGGTGATGATGGGCACCATAAAACCTTCCAAAGACCAAGATTTGGTTGTTGGAGATTCAAAGGTGGTTTCAAAAAGTAAGAAAAAAGATAAAAAACCACCTAAGCAAAAGAGAGACAAGTCAAAGTCTCAAGAGGATCCCTCCGGCTCCAAGAACTTCCAGAAGAAGAACAAAGGAGAAATGAGCAAGTGTGCATACTGTAGTAAGGGCTATCATCATGAGAGCTCTTGTATGAAAAATAAAATTGACATGTTGACCCAACTCCTGGAGAAGAACAACATCTCCCTTCCTGATTGCTCAAAGAAGAGGGAAGGAGGATCAAATTTAGAAGACAAGGAGAGACTACATGCTTTGGTTGTTGGCACCTCATTGATTCTAGAGCTTCCAGACATATGGTTTCGACAAGCCTGATCTTTTCCTCTCTTGACATGTCGAAAGGTCCACCAATAGTTTTGGGAGATAACTCTTTAACTGACAGTATGGGGAAGGGTAGGATTGATATTGAACATGGTAATTTCAATAATGTGTTGTATGTTCCAGGTATTTCCTCTAATCTCTTGTCAGTGTATAAGATGACTCACACTGGGTCTCCAAATAAAGTTATATTCTCCCCCAATGAAGTTGAAATCACAAAGACTTCGAATGGTAAAGTCTTAGCAAAAGGTGTTGTTGATCACACTTCGAAGGTATACAGGTTTTCCTATTTTCTACCCTACTCAAACCCCTCTACTCTTCTTACTCATGCTAATGAAGCAATCAATATTTGGCATGAAATATTTTTCCATATTAACTACAATTATCTTTCTGATTTGAGTGACAAATATATGGTAATAGGGTTACCAAAGATCAAGTTTTCTAAAGGAGTCTGTCAAGGTTGTATCCTAGGAAAACACCCAGAGCACAAGTATGAGAGAGCTAGTCATGAGAGAACCTATACACCCCTTGAGTTGATCCATAGTTACATTTCTGGTCCATTCCATCACATGTCCATGAGTCAAGATAAATATGCAATCCTCTTCATAGATGACTTTTCTAGGTATTGTTGGGATTACTTCCTAAAGCATAAGTCTAAAGTTTTTGACATTTTCAAAGTCTTTAGAGCCTTGGTTGAGAACCAGTCTGGGAGGAAACTCAACATCCTCAGATATAAAAATGGTGGAGAGTATTTCAAGTCTAATTTCATCCAGTATTTCAAATATGTAGGTATCCATATGCAACATTATATTCCTTACACACCACAGCAAAATGGTGTTGCTGAGAGAAAGAACACATCACTGAAGGAGATGGCAACTTGCATGATGGAGGCTAAAACTTTGACACCAAATTTTTTGGCTGAGGCTATAAAATGTGCATCCTATATCTAGAATAGGGTGCCACATAAGCATATTTATGGTATGAGTCCTTTTGAATCTTGGAGTGGGCACAAACCAGATGTGACCCATTTCAGGATTTTTGGCTCAAAGGCTTGGGCTAGAATTCCAACTGAAAAGAGGAATGCTTTGCAACCCCAAAGCCAAGAGTGCCTATTTGTTGGGTATTATAAATATTCAAAAGGGTACAAGCTGATAAACTTGATCACTAACAAATATTTCATTGAAAGAATTGTTTAGTTTGAAGAAGAGCCTTTAGCAGCAGTTGAAGTTGGAGAGTCCTCTTCACCACCACAACCATTGATTGTAAGTGAAGAGACTAATGATTTTTTTTATTCTGATATGTATGATAATGATGAATTAATTACATATCCTAACATCCCTACAATACCAAAGTGGGCAGAAAGTACCATTCATGCAGCTAGGGAACTAGCTGGAAATCCTAATGACACTAGGAGGACTAAATCTCAATTTGAGAGTGCCCTTTGTGTGAAAGATCCACTCTTTGTTGAGAAGTTTTATTTGATGATATATTATGATCCATATACATATGAATATGCATCACATGATCCAATATGGAAAACGACCATGAAAAAAGAATTCAACTCACTCCAGAAGAACAACACATGGGAACTAGTTGATCTCCCCCGAGGGAGAAAGCTAGTGAAGTGTAAGTGGGTTTTTAAAACTAAGTTTGCTTCTGATGGTTCAACTTTGAAATATAAGGAAATATTGGTATCCAAGGTCTACTCTCAAATACGTGGTATTGACTACAATGATACCTTTTCACCAATGGCAAAGATGGACTCCATAAGGCTAGCTCTAGCCATTGCTACTTCAAAGCAATGGGAAGTACATCACATGGATGTGAAGTGTGCTTTTATAAATGGAGATATTAATGAAGAGATTTATATGCAGCAACTTTAAGGGTTTATTTCTAATCCATATTTAGTTATCAGGTTAAAGAAATCATTGTATGGGCTCAAGCAAGCCCCCGGGGCTTGGTATGCCAATATTGATGGCTTCCTAGTGTCACTAAGTTTTGTTTGATGCAAGTCTGATCATAATGTCTATTTGAAGCTGATTCATGGTTCTTTAATGATTATTTTTATCTATTTGGATGACCTATTGATTATAGGAAGTTCAAAGAAAGAGATTTCCTCCTTGAAGGATGCAATGAATTTGCATGCATTTTCCATGACAAATTTGGGGTTGTTGAGCCAATTCTTGGGTCTCAAAATTGCTCAATCCAAACATGGAATCAAATTCCATCAATCCAATTATGCTTCATATTTTCTCACCAAGTTCAACATGAAATATTGCAAGCCAAGCAAGACTCCATTCCTTTCAGAAGTTAAGGTTGAGGAAGCAGGTTCTTCTCCTTTGGTAAATAATACACTGTATAGCAAGTTGATTGGGTGTTTTCTTTCTATTACACATACTCAACCTGAATTATATTATGCAGCTAGTGTGGCTTCAAGATACATGGATCAGCCTCATGAGATCCAATGGAGAGAATCCAAGAGGATCCTAAAGTTTTTTCAAGGAACAAGGACTCATGGGATTTTCTACAAAGCAAAATATGACTTAGAGCTAGTTGGATTTACTGACAGTGATTGGGAAGGTGAGAACACAGATAGAAAGTATACCTCAGGATATTTGTTCATGCTTACAAAAGGACCAATCATCTATTCAAGTAAGAAATATAGTGCCATAGCACTCTCATCTACAGAGGCAGAGTATAGAGGAGTTGTGAATACATATACTCAATGTTTGTGGTTGCAGGGGATACTTGGAGAATGTGATTTCAAATCAGAGTTTTCAACAGTCATCTATTGTGAAAATCAAAGCACCATTTGAATCTCCACTGATCTAGTTCAAAGGAAAATAACCGAACACATTGAGATCCATATGCATTATATCAGGGAGCTTGTGCATGATGCTACCTTTGCTTTACTCTACTACGCATATTCGAAACAAGTAGCAGATATAT
The DNA here is from genome assembly GCA_001517045.1 of Pseudotsuga menziesii. NCBI lineage: Eukaryota > Viridiplantae > Streptophyta > Pinopsida > Pinales > Pinaceae > Pseudotsuga > Pseudotsuga menziesii. The sequence goes on along the minus strand of LPNX010715862.1, from coordinate 225,832 downwards.
TTACCAAAGTATTATGTGAGAAGATATTCGGTAATATCAAATCACTTCTGGGGATTTTTTATCATGTGGTGAAGAATTATTGATAACAATATTTCCAAAATTTTGTTTCCTGTCCATGTTTAAGGGAGGGTTTTCCCACTAGGTTTTTGGCTCTTTCCTTGGTTGTATGGACATGCAGTATGTAAAAGGGTGACTAAGCCTTGTTGCTAGGCCCTATAATTTTATGATATTTACTCATAAATCCAGGATTAAGGGGGTGTGTTAGAATAATCAACCCATAGTTACCCATATTTGAAATTAATTAATCATTTTTGTCTTATTACTAGATTCCTAGATTCCTCTCTATGCGAGTTGGCTTCCACATGTTCCTAGAAGTCAATACTTACTAAACTGGGTCATGGAGCGATTTGGAATCACCCTGGAAACTATTTTAGCAAGTGTTCTTTTATTCCTGGTTCCTAAATGCACAGTTCTCTTTTTCTAAAAGTTTCCTTGCTTTACAACAGTTTTAAGGCATAAAGGAAAATCTAGTCTAGGGGAACTTGCCTTGTTTTTTTCCCACATCATCCTCCTTCCTTTTCTCCAAACAAAAGCATGAATGAGTTTTATTTCCATCACTTATTATCTTGACCACTTGCTTTATCCAATTCGTGAGCATCTTCATAGATTTGGAAAGTCTTTCTTGCACCTATGGGAGATTTGACTAGATTTAGTAATCCTGCTTTTTGACCAATTATAATAGAAAACTAGTGCTTTCGAATCTCTCATGTAATTATATATTTGAGCAGCCTATTACTTCATATGGTTGGCTTATGTACACTTATTATATACAGGATTAATTTATGCTCCAATTCCAATATCCTTTTGTATGAATTTTGCATGTTTGATTAGCAATTTTGTGAGTGTAATTGATCTATCACTTGGGTTCAATTTCCACAGATCCAACTAGTGTAGTGTAGTTCAACTTGTTGCTTTTATATTGAGCTAAGCAGTTCACAAGCAGTAGTTAAGAAGGAATTTGTAGTGAAACTGAAATGAGACTTATAATTAGTGCCACTTTGAGTCCAAAAGATATATATATATATATATATATATATATAATATTCTATTCCCTTCTTAGAAATAATAATGGATATCATTATATATGAGATTATGAAATTATATCTTACATAAGAATAGGTATATCTATTATATATTTTATTATTTTGTTAAATGATTAAGAAACTAGCCTTAGTCCCATGCCTTAAGGCCATAGAGGAGAGTTCAAGTTGTTGTATTAAGATGTAGTGTGTAATACCTACTGGATAGATTTATTGATTTCTTAAAGATGGATTTCACAGAACGTCTAGAGTCTAGATCTATATATTGATATAATATATAAATTTATTTACTTCCGTTCCCTCCTCTCACCACTCCTCCCAGCCATCTACAACATAAAACTCCAATCTGTATCGGTACACACCTCACAAAGAAAATAAAAGTACTCCCAGCAATGAAAACTTGCTCCAGCAATGAAACCTGCCGTGGGATCCAACAAATTTTGTGAGAGAAAAATTTGGTTCTTCCTTTGCTAGTATGAGGCTCAAATCTCTTTGGTTAGCGAGGTAGGAAGGCTTCTTGGAAAGAGAATGAAAGAAAGGCTATTTCCTTCATTCTATGTGTGTATGTGGTATGTGTATCCATATCCACCTCTATAGGGTGTATTCCATTGATTAGTTGTGCAGGACCCCAGGATAATTTTGAATAAGGTTTGTCATACACAGTAACCACTTACATGATACTACAAGCCTTAGTCTTGATAGTCAGTGTACTACTTGCACTTTAGACTAGAGTAGCTTCCTCTGTCAGTAGAATAATTGGACTTACTAGACCTTAGAGTAATAACTACTATCCCTTTAAGAATTACTAGCAGCTTGAGTTTATGCAGTATGTATACTTGCTTTAGTCCAAATGTAGTAGAGACTGTTGTAGATTTGGCCCTATGGATGGGACTAGTTCTAGTCCCTAGTCTCTCTTTAGTCTCATGCCTTAAGCCTTAATATACAAGCCTTAGCCTTAACCCATGGACTTATCGATGGACACTACTTTATTTCTTACTTTCCCTAAGGCCCGTAGAGTCAATATTTCCTTTCTTTCTTTTTCCTTAGTACCATACCTATTACCATACCCCTAAAGGAGACCTAAAGAGAGACTGCCTAAATAAAGATCCATGCCATAAGCTCCCAATTAGCCTTTACTAAGTTCTGGACTTGGAAACCTGGTGAAAGGAACATGGCTAGCTTATGGCTATAGGTTGGATGTATAAAGAAAGGTTCGGAGGTTCAAGACAAAAAAAAGTATTATTTCTTTCTCTTTATGTTTACTATCCTTCCTTTTTTCTTCTTGCAATGAAGGTTGCTTCTGTGTCTGGCTTCAGTTTCCTGGTGGGTGAAAGGAATCCATACGTTAAAAGGCTCCTACAGGCTGCTTATTTATGGTGGACTTGTATTATACTTGGCTAGCTAAAGGTGAAAGAGGAAAATGGCATCTGTTTAAAGGAAGGTAAAAAGAGAGGCACCTTCCTGGTTTTAAAAAATAAATAAAGGCTCCTTCTCTGGGCTATTGGATAAAGGGAAAAAGCAGAAGGATTCTTTCTGGTTGACTCATTCCTTCTATGATACTTGTTGGACTTGGTTCTGTTGAAAGGCAAAATGAAAAGAAGGGATTGGTGGTATACCCTATTCCCCTACAGGAAATATCATGAGTGACGTAGCTGATGAATAAGTTTTGTTGTTCCTATTCCTCCTATGTATTTGTGCTAATGAGCACTGTTGTTTTCTAGTGCCCAACACATATATCCAAAAACACGTGTTCTTCTTTCTGTTGTTACTTGATTGTGCCTCCTATGCAACTGTGAATGAGAATGTGTTGGTCTTGGTATTCGAGGTCTGCAATGCATAAGGGGAATTTGTTGGGTGTGTTTTATATCATGGAAGTTATGGGTATTTGAGAATATCCCTTATTCCATTTTTTCCTATAATATTTAAAAATCAGATTTGGCTGGATTTGTTGAATAACCCAGTGGTGCATTAGTAGGATTTATACAACTTAGGTCAACGGAAAATAAAATATTCACGTTGGTTTGCGAAGGAAAGCGATAATGTCTCAAGAACATGCCAAAAACAAATTTACTTAAACTGGATCTAAGGGTTCCTTAATCATATTTTCAAACTTATAGGAGTTTTACTAGACACAAAAAAAATGAAATATGTTGCAGAGTAATTAAAAATTTACTAAATCACTACACATTATGAAGACAGGAAAAAACCGGCAAGATATACATATATTATATAAATACACCAGTGGAAAAGGTTGCCTCGGTCCTGGTTACAAAATACAAGATAAACATTTCTTTAAATACAAATGAGGCACCAAATGGGAACCATAAAATCTAAGTCCTAGACCTGTTGTTTCCTAACCCAAATACATTGCCCAGAGATTAAGCTTTTAGAGATAAAGATAATGAGAATAAAATAGGCTTGAAAACAATGTTGCTTAGTCCTTCAAACCAACCCAAATAGATCTATTACAATGTAGAGAATAGTCTCTTAAAATTTTTAGCAGCATCACAATAATACCACCTTTGCAGGACTCTCCCCAAGCAGTGTAAACTCAGAAGGTAGGTATAACACATTGGATGTATATCCATAACGGTTCTCTAGAGTTTTCTCTAATGAGTTTTGATGGGTGTGTTTTCCCATAATGTTTAGTTGTGGGATTTGTTGCATTTGTTGCTCTAATGAGCATTAAGAGTATGTTGATTGATCCACACAAAGTAATGGAGAATTGGGATATCTGTGATAGTATTCAAAATGATTTTCCTACCTCTAGCAGTTTTTCAAGCAATTTGACAAAGACTCTAATTTCTAAACATGAACTTGATTACTCTTCAAGTTTCCTACATGATATTTCCAGTATAATAAGTCAGATGTCTGATTTCTCTAAATCTATTAGCCCTAAGAAAAGTTTGAATTCAAATATCCTTGTCACTGATGTATCCCCTGATGAGAATCTGTTTGAGCAGTCTAAAAGCACTAAGATCCATATCTCATATGCTTCTAGTTCTAAAACTTCTATGTTGGATTCCCCGAGTGATATTTCTTATCTGGATCTTCCAAGTTACACAAGTTTTGTTGCTAGCAATGTCTCTAGTTCTGGGATTTCTGGGACTAGTTCTCCCTATCTAAAGCATTCAAACCCCATTAACTCAAGTTCTACCATAAAATTTAAAAGCCATGATCTAAATGAATCTAATGCTACAATTTTGGCATCTGAAATTCAGGGCCCAAGGATTTCTTTTTCCAACAGCAAATGGAAGAGAAATTCTGGAATTGATAATCTACATTGCTCTCCACATAGAGAAAGGGTTTATGTTTGCCCCATTTTGGGAAAACACACTAGCATAATAGAAGGAGACTCATCAGTTGCAGTGCAAGATGAATCTTGTCATCCTATTGTTAATGGTTGTTCCAAAAGTTGTGATATCACTTTCTCTAGTTCTGGAATTGTTGGGCCAAGTTCTCTCTATCTAGACTTGGTTCCCTTTAATTTAAGCTCCACTAGTTCATTGATAATCAATGATGATTTTTTTAGTTCCTCACTCAGTACCATCGAATTTCAAAACTATGAGACAAATGAATATAATGCTACAACTTTGGCAGTTGAAATTCAGGGTCCAAGGGTTTCTCTGTCCAATAGTACGAGGAACCAAACTTCTGGAACTGATATTACATAGTCTTCTCCACACAGAGAAAGTGTTTCTATCCACCCCATTTTAGGTGAACATGCTAGCATCATAGAAGGAGAATCATCATTTATAGTGCAGCTTGAAGGTTCTCATACCACTATCAATGGTTTGAAAAGATCCGAGGAAAAATCTACAAAGCATCCAAAATTTTCAAAAGGTTCAACAGGGAAATATTCAGGAAGAATAAATGAAATTCTAGTAAAATCAAGTGAGGTAATTGAAAAATATGTCTTTATCATTAAAAAACAAAATTCTTGTATGAGTATTCATTGAGTACCGATTAGACACACTATATTTCTAGGATTCTTATGTTTTCAACAATTTTGTGGGTCAATTGTTAGGATTTTAGCTTGAACTGGAGTGATTTTAATCTCATCTTTACCAATGTTCTTTGACATAGCTTGATTTTATATCAGTTATTCTTTCCATATGAGTACTTTCCCAAGATTTTCAACTGGGAAAATCTGGAATTTCCACGTCGTGGATTGATAAATTGTGGAAACAAGTAATCTTAGCCTACACCTATGGCACTTATAATAATGCATCACTGTATTACATGCTTCCTATATATTATCATGGAATGTATGGCATCAAATTCGTAGTCTCTGTGGATGGTTTTCTTAGTGTGTGGTCTCCAAATGCTTTTTGAGATGGAATTCATATTTTTAAACTAAATATATCATTCTAGATATTATGCAATTTGATGTTTCTACAGTCATGTTGATTATATCCCAATAATAATTCCTTATTTTGTTGTTAAAATAGAGCTTATCTTGTCAATCTGTACATTGTTCTGTCAAAAAATTCATAGCCAACAGATTTTATAGTTTGGGATTAACAAAAACACATGTTTTCTTAAATTTGGAAAAATCTAAAATTAAAAAATTCGATGTCTTTTCCTTTTCCTTGCAGGGTTATCAGGAACTAAAGACTACTATAAGAAATGTAGTGATTTCACTGGTATGTTCTTGATCTCAGCCAAGCTACAAATAACATTAATTTCTATTGATTGACAATTCATATTTTTTTGGTTTTACATGATTTTTAACCTTAGATATATATTGGTTATGTTGATTGTCTTAGATTAATCGGGAACATGAGGGAGAACAGATAGATCGTGCTCTATTGAAAAATGTTTTGGGCATATTTGTGGAGATTGGGATGGATAACATGGATTACTATGAGACATAATTTGAATCAACCATGTTGGAAGACAATGCTGCACACTACTTTCAAAAGGATGCTTCATGGATTCTGGAAAATTCATGTCCAAATTATATGTTCAAGGTCTTCCCTAAATTCGTTTTTTGTCATGCAAATTTATATGTAAACACTTGTTGAAATGAGCTATAAACTAAAGAAAAAATGTATATCTTCCTACAGGCTGAAGAATGCTTGAATCTTGAGAAAGAAAGAGTTAGTCATTATTTACATGCAAACAATGAGCAAAAATTGATAGGGGTAAGATTCCATTTGTAAGAGCTCTTGTGAGTACATAACTTGTTGTCAAACAACTTTCTCATTTTAAATATAAAATTCAATCACTCATGTAACAGAACACCAAAATTGTTTTGACTGTTTCAGTTCAATCTTCCTCACTTCATTTTTGGTTGTCTTTTTGGATATTTCTGTTGAGAAAGTAGAGCATGAACTCCTTTCCCAGTATGAAAATCAGCTTATTTTGAAGAAACATTCAGGGTGTGATTCCTTGATAAAGGATGGGAAGGTATGAATTTGATACATGGTTTTGCAATGTGCAAATATGAAGTCCCTAGTATTTTTTCTTCTAATTAACATTATGAATTGAAAGTGAGTATTCACTGCAAATGGATGACCTTTCAAGAATGTATAGGTTGTTCTGTAGGATAAAAAAAAGTCTAGAACCAATGGTCCAATTGTTTAAACATGTACTTGTTTAAGTTATTTTTTATTTGCTACTTTATGGAAAATTTCCCTATATGAGATGTTTTTTAGAACTCAAAATGATGTTTTGGGAAAATAAGACCTTCTTCAGAATTTTTTTTCCTGACAATTTTCTATGCCTTTTAGCATGTTACTAATGAGGGAACAACTCTAGTTAAACAAGCAGAAGATGCATCAAGCAATAAGAAGGTAACATATTTTAAAAGGAGTATGAAATTGACACCTAATTTAGTAATTAGGTGCATATGAGGCATAAAATATTTCTAGGCTGTTACACTTTCACATGTGTCTTGACAAATCATAGTTTTAAATTTATGCTTTCAGCTAGTTGCTTGGGAATTTTGAAAACATCTTCAACACTTATTATATGATCATCCTCACCTGAAGGATTTTGTGATGCAGTCAAAGAAAAATGATAAATTATTCTACTAGTGATTCATGGGGGTGGGGACATCAATTTTCAAGACACAAGAGAGGTGGATTCTAGGGGCTCACTGACCAAGCTCCAGCCTCCACCACCCTAATAATCAATCAAGTGGGGAAAATGATCCATCTTTTCCTACACCTTTTGAAACTGGATGGATATCTGCAGGTGCAAATTAGCATAGATCACTGAATTGTTATACTACGTGAAAGTACTCTCATCCTTAACATCTTTTAACATTCATTCCTTAAATTTGAACATTAAAAAAAAGATTCATGTTGAAGATGCTACCAAGATGTTTTGAATTCAATGGGTTGAGGAATCTTATCCCCCAGGAGGACTGCTTTCCAAGAAATATGAAAATTAAGTATTCAACTACAAAGAAGGTAGGCCCATTCCTAGGATGCTTGATAAAAGACATAGTACCAAAAAAAACATGCTCGATAGTCTCATGTTTTCCACAGAGCGGGAACTTGGGTTGTGATATTCGCAAATAGTGCAACCTATTTAGTATTTCCTAAGCCTATGCCCAGGAACATTAGGGACCAAGCCAATATTGTAACTTTTGTCTCAATGAAATATTTCCACAAGGGTGAGATTCAAAATAACCATGCATTTTTTATTTATTTAAGACACCAAATATTATTGAGCCTATTGTCAATTATCAGCTTTTCACACAACTAGTTATAGCCATGAGAAAACTTGTAATTATTAAAGGCCTTAAACTTGTTCCAGCGGCAGTCTCTCCACCAGGGAATGAGAACATGCAATCCAATTTTAATAAAGAGATGTCAGGGACAAGCCTTTTAACCTTGTCCAAGATTAGCATGTCAGGATTGGCAAACTCTCTTTCAAGTTTGGCCATCTTTTCCAATGTCTTGCCTGGGATTCAAACATATCAGTGACCTTTTGCATGCCTTTCTTGAACAATCAATTGGAAAAAAAACCAAGTTGTTTTAGGTGGAGGGATTTTATTGAAGAGGAAAATAAACGACCACCAAAGGACATGATCATTGAAGGATATTTTTGAATGAAGACAATATTTCCAATGGAGACTAGAGTTGATGGAATTCTAGGCCTTCCATATGCTATTGTATATAAAAGTACCTTGAAATACTTTGCATGCTTCTGCAACAAATTATCTAATCAATTGTTCTATACCTTTGTTTTTCCTATTCATGTGGCCATAAGGGCTATCTTGGAAAGATATTTTTTTGACCTGATATTGTTGCATTCAAATTTTTGTTTAAATGAATATTAGTTGTTTCTCTATTCCCTCTTTGTTTCTTCCTCAACAAGCACTATATCCAAGGAGGTTCAAAAATAGATGTCATGTAAATGTTTTGGAAATAGAGATAGAAGTTCCATTGGATGTAGCTTGGTCATTTAAGATTCTAGATGGAGTTGGGGCAAGTTTGAACTGGGGAAGAGAATATTCCAATACTTTTTTCAATATATTTCTTGTATTGGTCATACTACAATTATAATAAGATCTGAGGACTATGGTAGCATCATACCAAATTTTAGATATATCTTGTATCCAACCCTTCAAATTTGTAGTATTTTATCATTATGAAAATCTAAAAATGTAGTAACAAAAGGCCTTCTTTCTAGATCATGGACGGGAAGAAAAATCATGATTCCTGAAAGGAGAGACATGGAGTATAGTGACATTACCAATAAAACTAGGTTTGTTGCATTCATATATGAAGCATGGTGACATTAAGGTCATGGTAACATTAAGCTCAAGCTCCATATTATATGCTAAAGGTATTCCCTAAAATTTCCCATGTTGATTTTAAACTCTTTCATCCCCCTACAGTCAACAACCTAGGATTTCAATTTTTAACTTTTAATACATCATCAACATATGCTTAAGATGTATAACAGTCAACAAGCATCTCTCATGTCCAATAACCATACAATATTAGTATCCCATCCTATGTTTAGAACTAGGATGTTGCTTAAAACCCAAATATTGACTCCTACATTTTGCTAAATGTGGGAAATCATTCAAGAAGATATTTGAATCTGCAACAAATAAATGTAAAGTTAAAATAGTATAGAAAATAATAGGGAGAAATTTTATAGTTAAATTCAGGTCTAGTTATAAAGGGTTTATCCCTGCCAAAGCTCATATTTTGATAGCTTTAAAGTTGAAACCACATTCAAAATCAGGTCTAGGACTGTAGATATATCTAAGTATAGAAATTAAGGAAGGAAGGTCTAAACCACATTGTTTTCTTCTTTTTGCCCATTTATAATTTTATTGTGTGATCGTAATATATATCTGAGTATAGAAATTAAGGAAGGTCTAAACCACATTGTTTTCTTCATTTTGTCCATTTATAATTTTATTGTGTGATAATAATATATATTTGAGTATAGAAATTAAGGAAGGTCTAAACCACATTGTTTTATTTTTTTTACCATTTATAATTTTATTGCATGTGCTTGACTAATTATGTTGTACATTAATGGGACTATGCATCCAATAGACATGCAGAGTAAATGATTACTTTCATGTTTTCAATTTCTTTTTGTTTTGACTAAACAGTGGCATTCCAAATGGGCATTTTGGACAAAGTTGAACAGTTGTGGGAGATTTTCTAGTTCTCTTTCGAGATATAAATGATAGAGGCATTGGCATAGTCTATCTTTAACTTTTATTTTATTTTGTTTATATATAAATTTGAACATGGTTTCTTGCCTTGATTGCAGGTTCGTGGTTGTTTAAGTCACCTCTGAATAAAAGATCATGTAAGTATTCATACTTTTTGTCAATACGCAAACTCGAAGGTATTGTTGCTAATATTTCATCTCATTTCATTTCCGTTTATCTAGTGGTTAAGAGTACTTGGATTTAATGCCCATTCTTCTTGATGTGAAATGGCATTTGTTGTATATTTATTTTTACTATTCTATATATATATTGGGTGATGAGTTGTTCCATTTTCTCATCCTTTGCTTCTACATAAACTAAAATTCTCTTTTCCATGACATCATCCACCACTATCTTCAAGTTACTTGTGAATTTTTAGCCAAATTCAGATATCTTGGAATGACTCTAGATGACTCGATAGATAGTTTAACATTGGATGCATTCTTGTCATTCCTATAAATTTTTGGGATTTTTGCATTTTGCATCATTCAAGCATACAAAATAAATATTATCAAGTTAATATAGATACATAATGGTTTACCTTGTAATAGTCTTTCAAGTCTTTCAAATGCATTTATTAAGTGCAAGAAGGACTTGAAGGACTAGTACAGGGTAAGCCATTATGACTTTATAGTAACTTGATAGTCGTTATTTTGTATGCTTGAATGATGCAAAATTTGTTTGAATACCATCATTATCAAGCAATAAAAACTTCTTAAAGGGTTCTAGCTCAATGGTATATCACCTGCCTAATTATAGGTAGGAGGTTGGTGATTCAATTCCTCTGTGCCCTATCATAAATTTGTGACTACAAAAATGACAAAATTCGCATATATACGACTATTAGTAGCTAATTTCCCATATCTTATAGCATGACTAACGTTTAGTAATATTTATATTAGTCATTAATATGTTATCATATAGTAGTTTATATAGTCATATATTTGGTCATTCATTGTTGCAATCAGTGACTAAATCCATGACTAACTCAATGACTAAATCAATGACTAAATCATTGACTATCAATGACTAAATCAATGACTAATAAGTCAACCTATTAATGACTAAGTGAAATATGACTAAGTTAGTCAAGCTATAAGATAGTGGAAATTAGCTACTATTAGTCGCCAACTCAAAAATAGTCGTTTATAGCCATATTTTAGTCATTTTTTTAGTCATTAATTTCTCATTTTGTACTAGTCCTTGTCGCATCGGGCCTTAGATTTTGCATTATCTTGCTGCAACATTTCTTGCTTCTATATGTTGTAGATTTGATCTCTGAAATTCAATGCTTTCTCAACTTATCGTTCTTCGAAGTCGGTGTCATTCAACTATGTCTAGGAGCCAATAAAGTCAATAGGCACTGAGGGTTGAAATCCATAACATATCTCAAATGGACTCTTTCCCATAGAACTACGTTGAGAACTATTGTAGATGTGTTGTATGTATGGGAGGATTTAATCCCATGTTCGGCGATGCTTGTGGTCGTACATGCAAAGAAATTATACTACAAAGCGATTTACGACTTCCATCTATCCATTTGTCTGAGGATGGAAGGATGTCGACAAAGAAAGTCTCGTGTTGAGCTACTACCAAAGAGTTTTCCAAAATTGTTTGATAAATATAGCATCTCTTTCGGAGATAATGGTTTTCGAAAGGTCATAATGTTTCTAGACATGTTCTAAGAAGAGCTGAGCAGTCTGCTGCGTTGTCGTATTCTTCTTGCATGGTATGTATATCCATCTTGGAAAATATGTCCACTACTACTAATATCACATCATGTTGATGTTTGGTAGTAGGATATCCCTTCAAGTATTCCATGGAAATAGATTCCCATGGTCAACTAGGAACTAGTATGGGTGTGTACAGTCCTTATCGTCGATTCAGTAGTTTAGCAATGGAAACAACCATGCACGATTGAATGTAGTTTCTGATGTCATATTTAAGTGAATGCTAGTAAAATTACTTATGGAGGATAACAAGTGTTTTTGCGACTCCAAAATGTCCTGCAGTCTTGTTGTAGTGCGCATCCCAAATGAGCTTATGTTGGTGTTCACCGATCGGTACACAAAGTTGTTCAAGCTTGTACATCAAGGTGTTCTTCAAGAAGTAGTCGGTAGTAGACAGTGTGTTGGCCTGAATCTGTCAATATATGTCAAAAATGCAGATAAGTTGTAGTCTACCGAATACAATTGTGGCCAAGTAGTGGTGTCATAACCCTGCATACTCATCACTGTAGACAATGGAGTAATGGGTGGTTGGTTGAGACAATTGGCTATGACATTGGATATTCCTTTCCGATATTTAATTACCAACTAAAATTGTTCCATGTAATTAATCCACTTGATTTATCGAGTTGTCTGTAGTTTTGAATGGTACAGGGTGAACTGTAAAGGCTTATGATCAGTGAGAATGATCGTTTTCTTGCCAAGAATGAAGTGTCTCCATTTCTTAAGATATTGCACAATGGCGTACAATTATTTTTCATATGTTGAATACCTTCTAAATGTGTCGTTGAAAGTTTCAGAATGAAACGCGTCTGGGTGACCTGAATAAGTGATCATTATTAGAATTGTTGTGCCATTAGATAATCAAGCAATGAGTGTAATCAGATTCTTAATTATTATGCAGTGAAAGAGGAGTGAAAAATAAACACTGAACAAATCAAATATCATAAGAAACATATAAGTATTGCTCAGACAATTACAACATCAACTTAATTAAAGAATCCAGTGTTACAATGGTGTTACATAAGGAGGAATTCGAATCATTAGGGATGAATTTGAATCCACAAACTGACTCTAACTATATTTGAATACGTGGATAACCAAATATATCTAAATCACTATTGGAGTTCAACTGGATAACTCCAGATGTCAAATATAGTCTCTCAATCAATTATAATTAGTTAAACCAGTCTAATTGCAGCGGTAGGTGAGAAGTAGGTGAGAACCAATGCCTTCCCACATGCATCTATGCATAACTGGAACTAAATGAATTGGAGGATATCTAATTGAATGTAACTGAAGAATAATTAATCCTAACAAGTTACTAACTCCCAGTTATTGAAGGAGGTTGGTGTTGGCACTCCCAGTGGCTCCTAAAATGTAGGGATTGGTCTAGGAGGCACCTAAACTGATTCATGCAAGTGAAGTCAGTTTGAGTTAGCCTCTATCAGTGTTCCCCACACTTTAGTGATGGGTACATGTGGCCCCATTAGGCCAAGTGGACCCAATAATAATTAAATGACTCCTAATTTAGGCTAATATAATCTAATAGACAGTTCGAATAAGGGAGGATTATAAATCCTAACACCCCCCCTTAATCCTAACTTGGACAACTGTGGGCCCTAGAAATAAGGCCAAAATTCACCCATATACAATCTAAAAGATAAAAAAACACTTCTTAATAAACCAAGGAAATAGGGGGAAACCTCATGGGAACCCCCCCCTCAAAATAAGCAGGAATCGAGAAATACAAGTTAAAAACGTGCAAAAATATTTGTTGCAATTTGCAGCAGTATGTAGTATTTTGGTTCTTATGTGTAGCAGTATCCTGAATATGTGCATGTGAACCTATGAATCCAAACAAAATTATTATGTTTGGATGAATCTTCCTCTTTGGAAGAAGAAGAATATGCTCAACTGAATCAGAAATATAGATAGTTGCTAGATGAAAACTGGACCCATGTAGAGGAAGCGAAATCAACTGATAAGAGAGAAAAGGTGCTTGATCTCTGAACCATATGAGGAAAAAACAAGAAAATGATATATTTCATCCTTTAACATTGAACCATGTGAGGTAAAATCATCCCCAAGTTTTAGGAGAAAGTGTCCAGGCGAATGCATGATATCTCCATCTTTACTAGTTCTGTGAGGAGATGAGCATGTGATCAAATAGATAGGTAGAGAATCCCTGGGACTATGGAGAGTGAATGATTGAGATCCATAATCTGATATAGCTTCATAAATAATCAATTATTCACAAAATATTATATCATCAAACTCATAATAGGAAACTATCATCAAATCCCCAACAACAAGTTTGAAGGAGACTTGCGGTACTTGATTTGTCACACCAAAATTGATGAAACCAGCTACAAGAATGAATGGAGGCTCATGGAACTTAAAACTTGAACCAAATATCATATCATATCCAAAAAATTTCATATCATATCCAAAATTTAGGAATGTTATCAAATCCCCAACAACAATTTTGAAGGAGACTTGCGGTACTTGATTTTTCACACCAAAATTGATGAGAGCAGCTGCAAGAATTAATGAAAGCTATTGAAGCTTAAAACATGAACCAAATCATATCATATCATATCCAAATAATATCATATCAGATCCAAATAATTTCATATCAGATCCAAAAGTGTGCCCCACCAAGATGATAGATGCACAATTTTCACCTTCTTCAAAATTTTGAGTATTGGTGCATGCAATCATGTAGGAATTTGCTAGAAGCTCTAGATCAATGATAGTGAATGGATAAATCCTAAAATATGATATTATTTCAAAAATATCCATGGTATTACTTATCTTCACACCAGAAACATCATTAGAGATAGAGAAATCAAATTCCTCTTCATATTCTGAAACAATCACCGGTAAACTATGCACATAATTTAAAATAGAAGAATCATTGGAGAATTTTTGCATAGAATGGAAGGAGAGTTTTTCTTAAAAAAAAGAGATTCAAATTTCTTCTTCTAGTTCATCCATGTGAGTATATGAGATATCAGATATCTCATAAACTTCCTGAGCAGTAGAAGAAGGAGTCACTCCAAGGATACTTTCTTCAATTCAAATTGACTGTGTGGAAGATTCTACTTCTTCTTCAACTTCATCAATTTTCTTTCTTGTAGGAGAGGGAAAATAGAGTCCATTATTGAACTCTGCATGATGGATTTTATCTGACCCTTTCTCAACAACTGGAATTTTAGAGTCATCTCTCATATAACGTCTAGGTCCTCTTGATATAGGGAAAGTGATGAAGGATTCCTTGGAGGAAACAATGTGGTTAGATGCTCCAAAATCTATCAAATAAGCCTTCGACAGAGTGAGTCCTACATGCAATGCATGGAATATCTCATGTTCTTCAGTATACACTTAATCATCAAACATCTTTGCACCTTTTGGAAGGACAATATTGTTCTATATTACACATAGATATTTCAACAAGTCGAGGGTATTCTTCATGAACAAGTCTTCTAAATGAAAACCCCTCAATATACAATAGGGACACTCTTTCTTTTCAAATCTTTTCTTCTTCTTGAAGCCCGAAGCTCCTTTGGAAGTCTTCTAATTCTATTTAGGATTCGAATCAGATATTTTAGGCTCCTTCCCCTTATGCCTCCCTTTATCTTGTGCTTTGGTAGAGTATGTCACTAGGATAGCTTGATCTTTGGAGTCTGGATGACTCCCATCTGGACCAACTTCTCTTGCTCATGTATTAAGGACTCGACAAAGGAATCAAGTGATGAAATATTCCATTTGGGAATGGAAGCTCTTCCAGAATGGAATATTGAGACAAATACAAAAGACTCGGTACCTAGTTTGCTGAGTATGGAGAGCACATATTGCTCATCCTTTATTTCTATTTTCCAATGTCTGCATTAAAGTGCAAGAGACTTGAATTTTTTAAATAATTGGTGTATGGTCTCAAAACTGCTGGGATGTAAGGCTATCAACGCATTCTCCAAAAAGCGTCCTTGAAGCTCATCTTTCTTGCCAAACAAGACTTCAAGCTTCTTCCAAGATTCTTTGGAGTCCTCAAACCTTCAAGGTGAAAGAGGAGGTCTTTGGATATGTAAGTACATAGATAACCAAAAGCTTCATCTAAAACTTGTTTTTCTCAGCTGGATGATGGGGCTCAGCCTCCCTTCCAAGTATTATCCTAAAGAATATCTTGTTGTGCAAGGAAACTTGCATATCTGCCCTCCAATCAATATAATTGAAGGGTGTTAGGATTCGATGTGTGGAGGGTTGAGAATCCATAATTCTCGTGCTGATTAGACAAAATATTCAATCAAGATACGTAGCACATGTGCAAAAATCACTGCAAAACCAAAACCATTCGCACTATGTTAGAATCAATCCTTCCCTCTCTACATGTACACTTTTTCATGGTCTGTCATGCCCGCACTGCCACTTTGAATAAATTCAGAGGAAGAAAGGCACTCTTTGTGAGACTTATGTGGAAACCCAATTACTTTTGGTGTACAATGGAGAGTAAACATACTTGAATCTTTTCTGAGATGGCTCTGGTACCATATTATAATTTTTGTGCCATTATATCATCAAGCAACAAGTGCAATCAAATTCTTAATTATTATGCGGTGAAATAGGAATTAAAAATACACACTGAACAAATCAAATCTCATAGGAAACAGATAAGTATTGCTCATATAATTACAGTATCAACTTCATTAAAGAATCCAGTTTTACAATGGTGTTACATAAGGAGGAATTCAAATCATTAGGGATGAATTAGAATCCACCAACTACCCTAACTGTATCTGACTGAATGGATAACTAAATATGTCTAAATCACTATCAGAGTTCAACTGGCTAACTCCAGATGTCAAATCTAGTCTCTAAAACAATTATAATGAGTTAAACTAGTTTAACTGTAGGGGTAGGTAAGAAGTAGGTGAGAAATAACACCTTCCCACATGCAACCATGCATAACTATCTCTAATTGAACTGGAGGAGTTCTAACTAAATGTAAATAAATAATAACTAAGCTTAACTAGTTACCAACTTCGAGCAACTGAAGGAGGTTGGTGTCGACAGTCCTAGTGGCTCCTAAAATGTAGGGATTCGTCTAGGAGGTGCTTAAACTGATTCATGCAAGTGCAGTCAGCTCTAGTTATCCTCTATCGATGTTCCCCACACTCTAGTGATGAGTACATGTGGCCCCATTAGGCCAAGTGGACCCAATGGTACTAGTGGACCTAATAATAATTAAATGACTCTTAAGTTAGGCTAATATAATCTAATAAATAGTTTGGAAAAGGAAGGATTATAAATACTAACGATCATTGCACCATGGGAATAGTCCAATGCATCCATCTCAATCTCAAAGGGCATACACAAATTAGGTAACACAAGTACTGGTGCAGTACAAATATTTTTTTTGAGTTGTTCAAAATCTTAGTGTTGTGTCGGTGTCCATTTGAAGACAATTTCCCCATTTCCTTTAGTAAACTGATTCAAAGGACCTGCGATGTGGCTGAAGCCAAGTATGAACCATTGATAGAAATTAGCCAAACCAAGAAAACTTCTAGTTCATGAATGTTTTGAGGAATGGCCCAATGTTTGAGGATATGTACTTTTTCTGGGTCGACATGAATTCTTGCAGAGTCAATTAAATACCCCAATATTTGATGTTGGTCATCACAAATGAGCATTTGTCCATGTTTAGATATAGTCGATGTTGTTGGAGAGTGTCGAAGACTTGTTGAAGCTCTTTGACATGTTCTTCCCATGATCGACTGAAAATCAAAATATAGTTGAGATAGAAAATGACACACTTGTCGATGAAAGGTCGTATAAGGTCATCCATATATCTCATGAAGGTTGTAGGTGCAGTGGTTAAGCTGAAAGGCATGACTCACGATTCAAACAATCCTTCCTTGGTCTTGAAAGTTGTTTTCCATACATCAATGGACTCGATCAGAATTTGATGATATCCTGATTTAAGGTCAATATTTGTAAAGAAATTAACACCTTTCAGAATATCGATGAGTTCATCTATCTGTGGAAGAGGGTATCTATTCTTTACTGAAATCTTGTTGAGAGCTCGATGGTTGATGCACATGTGACAAGTCCTATCTTTATTTGGAACTAGGACGACTGTAATTCCAAAAGGAGAGGACCTAGGGAATATGTGACCTTTGCTGATCAAATCCTATATTTTCCTGTGAATTTCTTCATTCTCGAGAATGGATCTTCTGTAAACAGATGCATCAGGTAATGAAGAACTAGGAACAATTTCGATGTAGTGTTTTACCTTACAATGCAGAGGTAGTGTGTTTGGATCTTTGAATTCATTTTGATATTCATTGAGAATATGGTCGATCTGTTACTGTTGTTGAGAGTTGAGTTGTTTGATGAGTCAACTCGTTGCTGCAGGATTTCTAGAATTTTGAGGCTTTATCATAATCAGTGCAAAATTTTGGCCATGTTTGATAAGCTTATTTGTTTTTTTGGCAGATATCATAGCAACTGTTGATGTGGGTTATCGCTCTGGTATGTTGTACCATTGATTTCAAATTTTGGCAATCACCTTATGTGGTCGTGACTAATATGTATCATGTCGATCGCACAAGTAAGGTTTCCGGAACAGGTCATAGGCTACGGAAAGTGGTGCCACGCCATAAAGTACTTCATATTCAAAAGGATTAATGAAGTAGGTGAGTCTACATAGGCAAGTGATCCTTAGTTCCTATCCATCCTTCATCCAACTAATATTGTAAGGTTGAGGATGTGGAGTAGTGACAAGACCTAATTTCTTCACAGGATATTCAGAAACTAAGTTCTTCTGGATACCATTATCCACAATCAGATGTAATATATTTTTTGAACCCATATCTGTGTATGGAACAGGCGTTCTCGTTCCTCCTCATCTACAATGGTCGATGATGTCAAAGTGGTCGATGTCGAAGCCAAGAGGGTCGATGATTCTAGGTCTAATTCTACCAGGGTTTTTTTGGATAAGTTAGAGGTTGAATTTTTTTCCAAAAATGTATTCCGAGCTTTGCATTCTGACGTATCATGTCAGGATGAATTATGATAATTACACCATTTCCTGGTAGGATCTTTTTTGATGTGATCCTTATTTTCTTTCTGGAAGTGCTTCTTATGATAATCAGGATTTGGTGGAGTCGGTTGAGAAGGGTGCTTTGACTTTTCAGAGTCGGCTGATGACTTCTTGTCGGATGATCGACCTATTGCCTTGTTCGCAAAATGTGATTTTCCTTTTTGTTTAGATTCAAGCTTGTTGGCGTAATGAAATACATCCACAGGCATATTAAAAGTCATCAAATCCATTTCTTGTTGAATGTATGGGGATAACCCACTGACGTACTTTAGGACAAGCAATTTCTCTTCTTCTTGGACACCAAGTCTAGCCATGAGTCAATAAAACTCATTGATATAACTCTGCATGGACTGGTCTTTCCATTGACTTAGCTACTACCACTTGTTATATTGTTTTTCAAGATACTTGGGCAGGTAGAACTCCTTTTGGATGTACTTGACAAATTTTACCCATGTGTCTATGGGGCCACCTTAGTTTTCCATATTTGTCGATAAATTCTCCCAACAACAATGTATGGAGGTTAACATCTATACGGATTCAATGGTGATATTTTCTTCTTTGAAGAGTTTATTCACAAATTAGTATGATTCTAGTTGTTGTACCCAATTGTCGACAAATTCCGCGTCAATCTTTCCTTCAAGATTCGGTATGTCTGGATTCATTTGCACTTTGAAGGGGATGATTTTATCGAAGTGGGGTCTCATCGAGTATTCTTCAGATATCGAAGTAAATTTCATGAGAATCTCGCTGAACTGGGAAAACATTTCAGTTCGATGGTGAGCCAGTGCCTTTTATCTGAGTTTCTTTGTCTCGCTAGTTGTATGTCTATTGTCTACTTCTTCGGCCATATTTTCTAAAGTCAAATATAGTGTATTCTTGTTTTGTTGAGTTTGCGAGCGTGTTTGAACATGCATAAGTTAAATAACTTTGATGGAAGTCCTTATGTAACTCAAGCTCTGAATAAGATCAAGCTCAAGTTTTGATACCAATGATCCAAGTCGTGCCCAATTGCATGCTTAGGAAAACAACTCGAATGAATAATTTGAGTACTATTATGGCGGAAGCATAAAAATAATAAGTAAAGTAGGAAACACACTACATAGACAGAAAGTATGCGCACAGACAATATGAAATAATTCAAACCAATTTCTATTATTACTTATTCTCCATGAAGTTTGATTGACTGGTATATTTATGTATACTACAATAGTGTACATGTTTATATAGAATTTTGAGATGCTTGGGTGACTATCCATTACGTTCAGTTACAAGAAAAGTTATAATAGTTTGAAATTTCAACCACCGCAGACGACTGGAAGACAGAGAGACAATCTATCGATGTTCAGCAGTCATTGGTGCCGACAAGGCATGTCAATATGTTGTATGTCGAGTGTAAAACTTGTCGAGGTTGTCGAAGTCAGTTGTGTCTAGGTTCGAACTTGCCGAAGCTGGTACTAAACCTGTCGAAGTTGGTTGTGTGAAGGTTCAAACTTATTGAAGCCAATACTGAACCTGTCAAAGTTGGTTGTGTTGAAGTAGTTGAAGTGCTATACTTTTTCAAAGTTCGACAACATGCCAACTGCTGAGTGGATCAATCTTTGAGTAACCTGCAATTAGTGGTCAATAGAAATGTATACTATCATCAAGCATGGAAAAAATAAACCATTTGCATTGTTGATTGTGTCAAAATATTCCTCAAAATATACGAGGCTTAATGGTTAGTTACTTCAAAAGTGTAGAGAAACACACGTTTGACATGCCATACATTTATTTTAAGTTGTACAATAAAATTATTGTCCCTACTTGGATAAAACTTGACCCATGTCCAAAGAGGGGTGGTGGAAGAATATTTAAAGCTTTCAAAGAAGGCACTGGTAATATGATTATCATCCCCTAGTTCATCTTGTTGGAATGCATGTAACAACATTCCCTCTATGGCACTTGTATCTCGTAATAAATCAGCCATACCAATCTATATTTCATTGTTTTTATTTCCAACATGTGAAAAATCAATGTTATTGTAAATATTTTTACTTGGTTACTCGGGATGTAGTGGGAATTCAATAGGTGGTTCATATAACCATACTTAGTATGATTTGGTCTCTCTAAGCTGCACTCATTTTGTATCCTTATATTGATTTGAAATTGTAGTGGGGTGCAATAGAAAATGGTAGACAAGTCACTTTCCCTTAGAATTATGATTGTAAAAATATCTAACATTACATTGATGATATTAGTAAAAACAAGGAATTTAATATGTTCAATATTTGAACCATGTAAGTTTTTTTCCAATGGTACATGTGCAATCAACCACTTTATAAAATAAAATGTCAAATTAAGCATTACAATTACATTAATTCCATTGAAAATAAAAATACAATTACTTAATGATATTTTTCTTATTCCTCAAAGGGATATATAAAGGTAGTTCTAATGTTAGGTAGTTCTAAAGGTAGTTCTAATGTATTGCATGCACAACAACAAATATAAATTCTTTTTTTACATAAAGAACTCCTTGTCAACGGAGTGTTCCTCAAATGAACAATTTGCACTACATAATGAACAACTACAACTATTTATGAACTTTCCAAAGTCCCCGTGAGTACATGGAAAACCATCAATATAGAATAGGTTCTTCATTTCAAGGTTTCTATAAGCATAATAGTTCATGCAAATACTATACATAAAAATTATATGTTTGTAATTAACAATATTCAAGTAATCAACTTGACAATAAAGAGGACAGCAAATTGGCATAAGTGATACTATTTGGAGGAACAAATATATTCGAAAGGATAAACAACCCAATATTTTCAACATATATTTTAGTTATTTTAGACTTGGAAATAGTATACATATTACCATAGTAGGAGAATCCAATCCCAACATTGGGCACATGTAGAGAAGATGACCAAGTGCTATACAAAATGTGGTTGTAATAGGTTCTGTATTTAATCATTATATGAAAATGAAGAGATAAGTCATTAATAACCTTACCTTGGCGTGTACTTGGACATATTTTCTCTTAGTTAATACAAATTTTTGGATCCCATAGAAGAGATGTTTTGGGTGGTACTGATATCATACTTTGATTCACTAGAACCTTTGGTTGACTCAAATAATGAACATGGGTTGGTGAATTTTAGATGAAACCTAGTTTTTTTGGATTCCAACTTTTCAAAAAAGAAGCATATTGAAGTGTTTGTATGTGTATATTCTATCTAAACTATTGTAATTTTGATCATATTTGTAGGTATTAGACCATCAACATTGGGTAGTCAAACATTAATATAATGGGACAATATAACATGATGAGGTTTCTCCTCAAAACTTTTACATTTTGAATAATAACAAACTACTTGGGTGTCATAAAATAGTCTTGATGGTGAAGTGCCATTGAACCAGGATGGTGGTTGGAAGGTGTCATGATATAATTGGCAAAGTGAAGTGGCTCTCCATTTTTTCCTACTAGATTCTTGTGGTATCCTTCTCCTGATAAGAACTTGCAGGATTTTTCAGTTGTTGGAATATTTTGTGCATATGAACTCAATCCCAAATCAAGATCTTGCAAAATTCAATGCATATTTATTCACATGCATATTCATAAAAAATAAATTAAATTAAATAATAAAAATCTAAATAAAATTGAGACTTACTGCAAAAGGAAGAGCAGAATTTGATGAAATTTGAACAATAGACTTGGAATGAATTGGAATTTCAAGAGTAGGTCATTTGATAGTATAACGTTTTCTCCTTGCATTGAATCAAATCAACAATCAATATGCGTATAAATTATTAAAGAAAGTTTGAGAATATTATAACAATCTAACTTCAAGTAGACTTTCAAAACCATTTTTTAACTATATAGTATGTGTTTAAATGACATTTGTATCCTATGGAATATTGTAATTTTTGTCTCTATATTCTCAAAAGAAAGTCTAGGATGTATGTAGCATTTTAACTCCAAACAAACATTTGAAAGTTTTTTTTATTCTAATATATGTGTTTATTTTATATTAACACATTCATGTATGTATAAAACTAGTGTGCACTAGTGCACCAACCTACAATAAGCATAAAAAGAATCATCCACAACAACTTCCCCATAAGCAAATACCTACTAAATTTTATATCAAATATTTTCTTTTGTATTTTGTTGTAATATATTAGAGTGGTATTTTTTTTATATATAAGTGGAACACCAATACTCGTTAATAGTATAGGTTCAGCAATTTAAGAAAAACAATGCACATGTTTTTCATCAATGAACTGAAATATCCAGCAAAAAATGATCATGGATTTCATTTTCTAAAAGTGAGTTTATAATATAAATCCTACTTACTATTTCATTCTTTTATCAAAAGTTTGAGAAGAGACTTATGCAAGAGAGATTTAACAGGGAAGACTTTGGAGTGACCAAAATTTTCTTTTCTTTTGTCAAAAGTTTGAGAAGAGACTTATGCAAGAGAGATTTAACAGGGAAGACTTTGGAGTGACCAAATTTTTATGAAAAGAAAAATTTGTAAGGGATCATATCTCACATACAACTTTGTAGATGATAAATTTTAGGTATCTAACTTTATACTATTGATTTGTAGTTTCCCTTAACTACTTAAAAAAATCATTAATTTTTTTTATGTTTCTAGATTAATATTTATAGTGCATTCTAAAGAATTTTTTTTTCATAATTTCCTTTCAGCGTTGAAAACACTAGATTTTGTTACATACCTAAATAAATAATAAATAAATAAATATAAACACATAATAAATTAAATATTAATAACTAAATGTAAGGAAGAGACACCTTATGAAAGGTTATGTCTCGTCACCAAGGTAACCCCTGTGTGGATATTTATAAAATCCTCTCTTTCATTGTAATATCATCTTTCATCAATATATTATTTTCTTTATCACAATGTGGGCTATCAGATATTTGTGGGAATTTTAGATTTATTACGGGAGTTAAGAAGTTTTTATGCTTCATTGGTATCAAAGCAGCGTTTTGGTCCAGGTTTTGGCTAAAGATTCAGACATTGTCTGGTTATTTTCAAAAAATTTGAATTTTGAGGTCTTTGACCTTAAACCAACTCCTCTCGTTCACACTCATCCCTCCCTAAAGAAAATAAAAACGGGGAGAATTAAATGAAAGAAAAAGGTAAAATAAAAACAATAAGAAAGAGAGAAAAGTAAAATATAAAAAGGGAAAAGTGAAAACAAAAGAAACCACACATGGTTTAACTTACTGCTTTATTAATGAATGTGCCATTTAGTTAAAAGTGGGAAAATAATTGGAAATTTTTATATTATATATTTTTACATTAAGTGAGATAAAAATGGATTTTACATAAAAGTGAAAGGTATAAAACAAGATATAAATATTTGAACCCGGTTGGGAAGGGTAACAATCATTCCTCCCAACCACCCAGTCTACATTTAATATAAAAGAAGTCTTAAAGTAAAAAAAGTAATATTCAAGAGTATAGTATACTATATGTAAGATAAAAGATGTCTTTCTTTGATATATATTGGGATAACAAGAATAACAAAATGGAGTCTCATGGCAATAAACAAGGAATATTCCCGCAAACTTTTAAAAAACATGCACACCCCATTTTAAAAAATGATGGGCTTATTTAAGAGAAGTCTTTTTGCATCGCTATTTGCCCGATAAACAAGAAGAATTGTATAAACATTGACTTAGAAAACCAATTAATGCTTTCATAATCAGATATAATTAACAATAACACAATTCTTTCTGATGTGAAATATGAGCTTAAGAACCTATAGCTATATGTTGATGATTACAAGGTCCTAACTCAATTCAGTATTGTGTCAGTGGTATCATTGAATCAAGACAAGGTTGTTATAATTCTAGGGTCGTCCTGGTTAGATACATTGGGTACCTTCATGTTCAACACAAGGAAAATTTTTTTGACATTTCCTTTAAAAAAAGAATGTCACATTTCAGGATGTTACATTGAAGTCAAGTTCAGGAGTTGTGTCATCTGAAGAATTTAAAGAGATCTCGAAAGTGCTTTCACAAGAAGATCATAAATCAATACAGAAGATGTAGAAATAATTTGATAAAGTTGTCAAGGAAAAAGAAGAAGAGACCTATTTTCTAAGAGATCATAATCAGAATTTTCTTCTTCAAATCAAGAAGGCTAAGGATAATGCATAATACAATCAAAGGCTAGAAGAGGAGAATCAAGATCTTCAAAAGAAACTATTAGAAAATATCAAAGAGAATGGTCACCTTAAGAAGCGTAAACAAGATATAAAATATCATCTTTAGAAGCTTAAAGAGGATGAGAAATTGCAAGAAGAAATGATCGGTAACCTTAAGAATGATAAATATTTGTTGGAAAAAGAAGAAAAAACTAATACGATCCTCATCACAATTCAAAAAGAAGTCAATTCAGTAGAAAAGCGAACAATCAAAAGTCCTTATCAACACAAAAATTATAAAAGTCATTTTGACCAACGATAAGGTCAAAATCAAGGAAGTTATGATTTCATATGCAGAAGAACACAAAATATTCAACCTAAATAGAAAGCAGTAATATTTATCCAACAAAGCGACCAACAATCAGCTCCGATAAAGGTAAATCTTGAATGGATCACTTCCCAGGAAATGCAACATTTCAGTTCAGGGATTCAAAAATTGTTTCACCATGTTTCATCCAGTGTTGGAGTTACAGTTCAATGAGACATGAGGAGATGTTACAAACAAAAATAACTGATAATTCCTTCACTAAAACAAAGCTTTGAGGACAAATATTCCCTTAAGGGGAAGGCAATGTTACATACCTAAATAAATATAAACACATAATAAATTAAATATTAATAACTAAATGTAAGGAAGAAACACCTTATCAAAGGTTATGTCTCGTCACCAAGGCAACCCATGTGTGGGTATTTATACAAGTCTCCCTTTCATTGTAATATCATCTTTCATCAATATATTATTTTCTTTATCACAATGTGGGCTATTGAATATTTGTGGGAATTTTAGATTTATTACAGGATTTAAGAAGTTTTTATGCTTCAGATTTCTTGTTGTTTCCCCTTTGTTTTATGTGGTTGAAAATCTTAGCATTAGGATTTTACCTTCTCTAATATTTCACAATAAGAATTTTTTTCTCGGAACTGAATATTTAATGTCTTTGTGCATCTATATATTGTACATTGGGAATCTATTGCAATGGGACCACTTATCTTATTGGATCCCAAAACATGTCCATGTCAATTTAAAATAAAAATGATTTTGTAGTAATTAGTGTGTATTATAAAGTATATCACGTTGGTGTTTTTTTATAAAACATACAACAATTGAATCCATGAAGGTGGATAACACGTTTTGACCAAATTTGGTGATGAAAACCTGATTTTTTACTCATGTGCTAGATAGAAGCCCTTGAAACGCATATATGCCATGTGAATTTTGACTTGTAGTAAAACAAAAATTGTAGAATATTATGTTGGCTTCCCAATGATATATTTTTTAACATATTTCAATGTCATTTAATGTGTGAAATTTCGCATTTAACGAACTGCGTGACCTTAAAAATGTGAAGAAGTTAATAAGTGGCTCGTGTCCCACCCCAATAATTCAATCTTACATTAATAATTTAAATATATATATATATATATATGAGCATTATCTACACAAAATGCACTATGGTATGCATATTTTTTTGTTAATTTATTTAGCAATATACAATTATTTATTATTTTTCGAAAGTGACCACATCTGATTTCAGCATCATTTTATACACATGTGTGTCCATCCCGACTTTTTTTTCACTATTTTCAAAAATTGAAAAACCAAAGATACTCTTTTGAAGAGGACGCGTCGATGTGTGGGTTGTGCATTTTTAAGAGATTTTTGGATGTGTATTTTTTACCCTACGGATTTTTCTTTGAGCTGCTTCGAAGTTTTTGTTAGGTTTTCTAAGTGTAAGTCTTAGACGAATAAAAAAAAAACATATGAATGCCAAAATGCATGCATGATACCTCAGTGGATAGAGGATTTGGTGATGAATCTATCGGTACACACTCCACTTAGTTATGTGCCATGAATGGTAGGGTTTACACCCCTGGAAGACACAGAGAAACATTGATTTTCCTGTAAGAGGGATAATTCTCAGTTTTTCAAGCCCTCGATAGAGGTATGTAGCTCGATAGAGGTATTCAAATCCCTCGATCGAGGTTTTAACAACAGCTTGATTGAGGGTCTAATAAACCCTTGATCGAGCTACTGTTAAAACATCGATCGAGGTAGTTCTGAAAAACTTGATCGAGGTCCTGTTTTTGTTAAAATCCTTAACAAAAATGCTTGGGAATGAAATTAGGAATTGATGGCATTAATTCCATTCCAACTACCTTCCCAACCACATTTCCCAACATAAACATGTTACTAATTTTATCCTTCACATTTGACTAACTTATTTGAAACAATGCTTGTGTTCTAATGCAAATTTAGCATTGTGTATTGTGTTTACATATTGTTGCAGGTATGAATTTGGATTGTTGATAAATCACAATGGGAAGCAAGAAACGTCGAAGTAAAATATTTACTTGGAATCAAAGCAACACCAAAGAAATAAGAGAGAAAGAAAGAGGAAAAAAAGAGAAATCTTTAGAGGATAAGAAGTTGCAAATTGACCTATGATGGGAGAATCAAATTCCATTGCTAGCAATATTGGTATGATTTAAAAGTTATGCAATTTCATATTCAT
>LPNX010715862.1:147134-197248 GCA_001517045.1 Pseudotsuga menziesii | reverse complement strand
ATACACATGTTAAATTGTTTAGAATTTAATTGTAATTTTGTAATTAATTCATAAACTTATATACATTTTATGTGCATTTTGTCATAATTGTATCTACATTGTATAATTTCGTATTCACATATTCATATAATTTCATATTGCATATTCCTATATTCAATTTCGTAGTGTTCTAGTTCATTATATATATGTTAAATTGTTTAGAATTTAATTATAATTTTGTAATTAATTCATGAACTTATATACATTGTATGTGCATGTATTTATGCAACCTTCTAAAACCACTTATGTACATGTGAAAGAATGGAATGTGTTGTGAAAAAATTGAAAAAAATGTTTAACCACTACACTAAATTACATATATACAAAGTGTATTATAGTATGAGTAACTAGTTGTCCAATGAAATTAGAGAATGGTTGATGAATATATATAATTATAGTGCATAATATTCTAGCATAATATCTAGTTCTAAATGAATATGCATATATCCATTAGCCTCACATAACCTCACATACAAACGACTTTTATAATTTGATAATATAGTTTAAATGAATTATAATTTGATAATATAGCCTCACATATATATAATTTTTATGTTAAAAATTACAAAGATTGTTCTCAATGGGTATTGATTGCACCATCATAGGTTGACTTGCATCTTCTCCTCTTAACATTGCACTTATTTTCCCCATCCTTTCTATAGACGTATCTCTCATTTCATCGAGTTTAATATGATTTTAATTTCATAGTAATATATTCATTTTCATAGTGTTCAAATTCATAATTTCTATATATCCTATTACATACTAATATTTCATGTTGTATGCTACACATTACATGTTCTATGTTACACATTGCATATTCTATGTTACACATTACATGGTGTATGTACTATGTCAATATTTCATATTGTGCATTGATGAAAATTATTTCAAATTTTCAAATTTAATTAAAATAAGTTGGTTATCACTCATATTAATGAACATACAAAAACATTTCCATGGACCTCCTATAATGATGATAATTAACATTACAATTTGTATTTAATATAGAAACTAATTGTTCATAACAACTCACATAACTTCAATAGTTGTGTGTACAATGATTAATGAAATATAGTATATGTAGAGTAAATGGAAAGCCTTTGTAGAATTTGGTTCAAGGCTTTGTACACTCTAAATAAGATCATGAATAATTTATTGTTTGTATTAAATATATTGCATATTTAAATTTATTGATATTTTTGGTGACAAACTAACTTACAAGTGACACACTTGATTGAACTTAAGTAGTCGTCAATAATCATGTACAAATGAATAGGAATCATATGGATTTATACATTGATGACAATGATGATCTCAAAGAAAATCAACAACTATGCCAAATTCAAGAATTCATTAGCCTTGAATATGAGATGTAAGAGACCATTGTAAAGATATGAAAATCAATACATTTAGAGAATATTCAAGCTTGTATAAATATTTGCTATTTTTTTAACAAACAATGACAATATGATAAGTAAAATAAAATGTTGTTAAAGCTTGTATTTATTTGTTAATTTGTTAACAAACAATGGCAATATGATAAACTTAAAATAAGATGTTATTCAATCTTGTATAATTTATTTGCTAATTTTTTAACTAACAATTGCAATATGATAAGTAAAATAAAATGTTATTCTTGAGCTTGTATTTATTTTCTAATTTTCTAACAAACAATTGCAATATGATAAGTAAAATAAAAAATTGCCATGGAGATATTAAACAATTATCATTATTTCATCAAAATATTATAGTTTATGAAGTTATATTTTTTGCTAGCACGTTTATATGAAGATATTATTTTTTTACAAAAAGAGAATTGATTGCAAGCATACACAAAGATTGTCCATTCTATGATAACGTAACTAGTGGACCAATGGATTTTATATCAAAGTTTGTGCAATGAATTTCATAGGTTGCATCAAATACAGGCTCACATAAGTGTAAATTATATGCATAAGACACCATGATGATAATCATTTTGATCTTTTAAATGATCCAAAACTCTTTTTAATTTATACACCATCTTATCATATTGCCTTAAGGAATATTTTATTGCAACGACATTTAATTTTGGTGCTTTAAAAACAAATCTTCATGCATACTGCATTTGTTTAAAATTTTCTAATTCACTTATTTTTCATTGAAAGACAATGAATTGAACAATGTAAAAGTCATTTATTTGGTCAGAGAACTAAACAATTTCAAAATTCAATTAACTTATGCAGGGATAGATCCTAGCCAGCCATCACAAGATCATGCACCCTCTGATTTCTCAAGAGTAATTAGGAGCTTCAATGACGTTGGAATGGCTGCAAATTGCTTAAGAGGGTTGGATGATGCCATGTAAGAAGAGTTGGGTAACCTGACGCCTGATAGGACAATCAGAAAAAATGCATGTGAGAATGTAACAACTGCACTATCTGCATTTGGAAAGTCAAGAAAAACTAATATCAAAGTTTATCGTAAGGAAATTACAACTTCTATTATGGCACAAAGCACCTCAAGAAATTGAATGGTCGCAACAATGTCAAAGCTACTCCACGTTTCAAGAAAAACACTACACAAATACACTAAATTTAGGGTAAAGATAGATGAAAATGATGAAGCTGCTTGTTGGGATCTTATTTGCAGAGAAGCATATCAAGATAGGATGGAAGAGGGAATCAGAGAGAAGGTGATAGAGTACTGGGACAACCATTCTCATGCTATACCAAATCGAAAACATGTATTGCGACAACGTTCTGGCAAGGAGCATTGCAAGCATGTTATGGAGATGATAGGAGTTGCTTTATTCGAGGAATTCAAAGAATCAAATCCTGATGTGCAGATCTCATTTAGCATGTTCAATAAGTTGATATTGTGGTATATTAGGCCGAATACGATTCGAGACACTTGTTGTTGTCAATACCACGTTGAATTCCAGTTATAGTATGACACTTTTGTGGATTTTTACAAAAAACTTTGGGATGGTGAAACAGCTCCTCACACAGTGCGGGATTTTATTTCTATGATACTATGTAATAGGAATCCTGAAAATTTGATTTTCATTAAAAGTTGTGTAGGTGGGAGAATATTCCATGAATGTGGTGATTTGGCATCGCTCCATAGGAAGTTTCCTATCGATCCAACACACCTTGGATTGTCAAATATCACAGTTAAGTGGAAGAGATATGAGTATGTCTCCATGAATCCATCATCTTCTTCACATGTTCCATCTAAGAGGATCAACTTGCTCAAGGATGAGATTCCTATTTCAGACTTCATAGACAAGTTTCAAACCAGATTTATAACATACATTAAACACTCCCATGGGTCTAGGTGGAAAGATTTAGAATTTAAGCATTCTCGTGAGGATTTTTGAGCCAGGCACAATCTTATCGGTGGTAGACTTTGCTGAGAGTTGCACATTTTCTCCTCAGAGAGAGATACAAAGTGATTATTATCACTGTGACCAGGTGTCCATCTTTGTACATGTATTGTATAGACATGCTCAAGAGAGCACTTATGGTAGGGATAACTCTCCTCAATCACATGATGTGATCAAGCAATACCATTTTTATGTCAGTGATGATCGTGAGCATGACACGTTGTTTGTTCAACACTACTTTGGGTTGATTTATGATTCATTCAAAAAGAATGGGATGTCATTTCCAGAACACTAGATTTGGTCAAATGGATGTGTGGGCCAATTCAAATTGAAACGCTCTTTTATTGGTTGAGTCGCCTTCAAGGCGCACGTGCATGTGTGAAACGAGCACTTCGGAGGTACCAAATGAGTCATAGTGTATCGCGACTCAAGTGCTTAGTAGAAGTAGTTGATTGGTTCAAACAAAATTTCGGTCACCAAGGTCATGAACAAGAAAGGTCGATGCGTAGGTAGGAACAATATATATATATATATATATATATATATATATATATATATATTTCAAAAAACAACAACTTAATTGGAATTTAATAAATGTGTTTGTATTATATATATATATATATATATATGTACATGATGTTTTTTATTCGATGCAGGTTTTTCTGGGATGCTTCCCTTGGCAATGTGAATAGATCCATGCCATAGTATTGCGAGACCATACCTAGTACAAGAGAACTACATTCAATTCATAGTAAATACATGGGCGACATATTTTCCATTGAAATGAGGGAGTATTCATGTTTCTGAGAGTTCTACATTGACACCAATGGACTAGGGGTTGATCATTGGGTGAACGATGCATATGTCAAACAACGAAAATATGTCCCTCTTAATCCAAAGGGGCCACATCCAATTTTGACATGGAAAAAGATGCAAACTAACAAGGCAGTCGTTTCACTAGATCATGATCGGGTTTCTGATTTGGTTAAGCAAGGTACATGATTTGATTAATGGATTCATTATGTCGTTCACACATTCAAGTTTCAAATAGGATTGAATGTTTAAACTTCTAGTCTTGTACACATGCATATATATATTTAAGATTTTTTTAATATGTGTTAATCTTGATGCATGTGATGTATTTTGTGTAATTGCACCACCGGGAAATGATGAGCATGTGGCATAGTTTTATATGCGTTGTACACAAATCAAAAGAAGGTTGGTGCGGCCCTATGTCGATGGAGAGTTCATGTACCAGGTTGGTGACCTAGTTTTGATGGGCCACTTTTTTGAAAAAAGTGAGAAGACAAGGTGATTATATTATTTACAGAGATTCCATGCCTGAATATATACCTTATCAGTACAATAATTTGGTGGCGGCAGCTTGGATACATCTCATTGAAATCAAGGTGAAGAAGGGTGAGCCAAAGAGATGGAAGATGTCAGTAGTTGACCATGATCGTATTATGGAGACGCGCATTCCTATAACCCGTTGGCCGAATGAATGGAATTTATATGCCACTTTTGATGTTGACATAGTTGACATGCTTTTGAAATGCAGAAAATCAAAATTTCTTCTGAAATATATCATTTATATTTAAATGTAATTTTTGTAAACTTATATATGCGAGTGTGTGCATTCACATATACTCTATGTGCATTCACCTATACCTAGGAATACCAGCAATGTCCTAAGGCCATGTTATGGAAGCTCAATTTTGTCTATGTAACTTTTTTTTGGTATATTTGTGCAAATACATGTATATCACACTCTATTTGTGCAAAGTTCTAAATTACATGTTACATTGTAGACAAGTTGTAAATTGTAAACTTGTAAAATTTTCCAATGTATATTAGACTAGACTAGAGATTGTAGACTAGCTTGCTTCTCCTAACATTATCATTATATGATGCATATTTTGTAGTGATATTCAATACAAAGAACAACGCATACATTTATTGTGTCCTCATTAAATCCACCAATTGCAATTGATATTAATTTATTTTACCATTTTTACCCTATTTTCGTCTCTGCGCCTTTTTAGTCTTTGTAATATTCATTTGTTGTAATTGTAAACTTGTAAACTTTAAAATTGTAACTTGTAAACTTTAAAAAATTGTGAATTTTAAACTTGTAAGCTCCTTGTAAATTATTGTAGATGGGTAAATTTTGTAAATTTGTCAATTAAATTAGATTGAATTGTAGATTTTAACTATAATTGCAATTGTAATTGAAAATTGCAAAACGTGATTATAGTTTAGTTCGATTGTGATTTTTGTAAACTTGTAAATTATTTTGCAAATGAAATTAATTTTATTTTTCTGTAAACAAAATCTAATTTTAAATTGTAGTTGTAATTTAAAATTGCAAATTGTGAGTGTAAATTGCAACCAGCAGAATACATTGTATAGTTGTTAATTTTGTAACATTTTTATTGTAAGTATGTTAAATTGTAAGTTTCGTTTGATTGACAATTTTGCAAACTTGTAATTCTTTTTACAAATGAAATCAAATTTAAAATTGTAGTTGTAATTTTTTTGTAAATGAAATCAAATTTTACATTGTAATTGTAAATTGTAGCTGTAATTTAAAATTGTAAATTGTGAGTGTAATTTGCACCTAGTAGATCTTACATTGTAAAGGTGTAAATTTTGTAACATTTTAATTGTAATTTATGTTAAAAATTGTAAGTTGCATTCGATTGACAATTTTGCAAACATGTAAACTTGTAAACTTTGTAAACACTGTAAATTTTGTAAACTTGTAATTTATTAAATTGCAAAATTGTACAATTTTGTAAGATTGTAAAACATTAATGATTGTTAAATATGTTAAATTGTAATTGAAAACAAACTTTAAACTATAACTGCAAATAATTAAAACATTTAACAGTCCATCATGTTCAAAAAAAAATATATATATATATATATATATATATATATCGATAATCATAAAGTACAAAATAATAAAGTCCACAAATAACATAGTCTACAAATCACCCCTACGCCATTGATCGAGAGATCGACCATCATGGCCACTACCGTCAGCTACACTATGCCCCTGGCCTTCCTCATGCACATCACAAAGAAAACGGCCCAAGTCTGGTAACTGCAAAAGTTAAAACCATGAACTTTACAAGTGAGTTACATACCAGATATTTAAATTACATGTACAATGTGACAAAAAATTAAATATATATGAAACACATATCTATGAACTCACCTCGCTCGAGTTGAGTGTCAGGTTTGTGAGGCTGTCACCTATCTTCCTAGACGAGCCTTCACCAGGACCCAGATGATGAGCGCCAACCCACTCATATGTAAACATCACGGTGGATTCAACGCCCTCATCTGCAGCTACCTGTGTCTGCATCTGTTTCCATGACATGAAAATAGTTATATTAATGAATTGCAATTTGAACTTGAGAATTACAATTTCAACATGTAAATTATAATGTGAACATAAATATGCAAACAATTCGAACATAAATAACTAGTACCTTATCGACTAGCGTGTAGTGAGTAGGACTCGGGCGGGGTTGTGTAGAATCCTGTGCAATGCCCTTGCCTCTATCATGTACAATCTGAACAAGATAAATGATGAAAGTTAGAACAAACCAAAGTATTACGTCTACAACAATTGACTCATTTATAAATCCAAATTTAGGATGATAGTTAACACATACCTCATCGACGTGGGCGGACGAAAATGTAGCGGGACCTCGAACAGATGCATCACTGCCAAAAAGGACCTCCATGAAACTGGGCTCCTGCATGGAGGTCTAACACAAAGCAAAGTATTAGTTTACAAAATGATTTATTTTAGGATACATTACAATCAAGACAATTAAGTGATGACATATAATTTGATAAAACATTCAAAATAATACGTAATTGTATAAATACATACTTGTCCTGTCGGTCGAGGCCTGCATCTGTCATGCAGTTGAAAATTTGCATCGCGGGCTGTGATAGCATACTGCAGTATTATGTCATGATCAAGAAGACAGATAATATCATCATCCACCCACTGTAACTCAGGCTCTGTAGGTGTAGTGGATGCTCTACTTCTCTCCACCTGCACAACCACCATGGTACCATGCATTGTCATGTGTGTCGTCTCTACTAGTGCACTTCGCTCCTCAATCGCTAGTTGAGATGACTCGACTACATCCTGTGTCCTAACCAAGGTCCTGTTAGGGTGACCTACTAAAGGCTCTGCCTCTAGCTGAGCTCCAAGGTCTCTCCTATCCCTCGTATGTGCATGAATACATCCCCCACCAGCACCATAGAAGCTCAAGGGTGTGCTGGTGTAATTTGGGTGCATCCCTAGGAAAAACTCTACATATATATGTTTTTCAAAGTACAGTGGGACCTGGTCATGGTGGGGAAACATGCCCCATGCTCCAATAAACCTGTCATAGAAAAAAGGCGCTGCAACCTCTAGCTTAAACTCCCTGAGTCTAAGCGGTTGACCAGCGGGGCGGTCAAGAGGGATATCAAATAATGTTCCCTTCACATCATGGTCATTTGTTGCATCTCTCACTGAGGGCTATTTATCAGGACCCATCACTGTGGCCCTTCTTCTCTGACATGTTATGGCCCAAATATAACTCAATGGTTCAATGGACCTGTATATCTTAAGTAGATTGTCTACTACCTCTAACATCATCCACATCGAACGTGGTGGGGGACAGTGGTATGAAATGGAGCAAACATTAGACCGCAAACAGTCACACTGACTAGTAATGTCCTGCAGCGTGATGTGTGTGATATCATCCTCCCATGGTTCTTCCTTAGGAGGGTCGAGGCCCTATTTTGCAATAGTGAAACCATAAAATTAGATGAAAACATAAATGTCAACCAAAATACATACATCAACTGTAGGTGAATTTGAGATCAATAAAAATTAAAGGTACTAATAACTGAACCTCCCCACTGACACTAGCAATATATGCATTTAATGTACCTGTCTCGTGGGGAACCTCCCCACTGACACTAGCAATATCCTCCTCGTTGCTTGTATTCACAAAGCGGATTCCAGAGTGGCTTCCACTCGGCTCCTCAACAGGAGCGTGTGTCGACGTAGGACGCCTAGGATAACCTGTGAAAATAGAGACATATAAGTTGATGATTAAATATACATGTGAAACAATTTAATTTTATGTAACTAACAACAAAGAGTACATCATGCACAATTGTATACTTACGAGTCCTCTGCCGACCTCCGAGGTGAGGAACGGTCACAGATCTGCTAGTGCTCTTCCTTCGACGAACTGAAGAACCTGGCTGTGTATATGCATCTGCATGAAATAAGGCATAATAAATGCAATCAACATACAATATAAGATAAATGATAAATATGTTAATAGTAAATATGTGTAAGAGATAATTATAATTTTATTAGCAAAGTAAAATAACAAAGTATAAATAATTTGATACTATTTCATACTATTTGGGGTTTCCTAGTTTTTCAATAATTTGATACTTAATAGTTTGATACTTCAGACCCTTTAACATAAATTAATGTTGGTCTAAATAAAAATTCATTTTAATCTATGGTCTAAAAAGGCTTTCTTTGGTCTAGTGGTGAGCTATGGTCTAAAAGGGATTTCTTTGGTCCAGTGGTGATAATGAAAGGGTTGAGAGTTTGATAAAGCATAATTGATTCATCGAATTGATGAGAGAGATTCATTAAGAATTTGTTTTAGCACTCACTTGTGGATTTAGTTGTTGTCTTTGATATGCATGTTATTATAAAGGTATTTGTGCCCGATGCACATTACAGTGGTGAATATTTGGCACAAATTAAAGTTGGGAAGTAATGTTGTGGTATAAACACACTAGTATTCTTTGTCACACACTTGTGGTGTTGTGACCTAGTTACATAGGCATAAATTTCAATCATATGATATGCATTACACAACATAGTGCATTGCAATGACTCTTGTTGTAGACATAACGTATTGATGTAGTTGAGGAACTCAACAATTTGAAATGTTTGTTTCCCGATGATAAATGACATATCATCAAATTGTGAATACTTGTATAGTTGGTTACTTGGATATTTTGCTCAACTTCAAGTTGTTCATACCTTGTAACACATTGTCAAAAACTTAATGGGAATTTGGAGTTTCTTAGTTGTCAACATAAACATGCTAATGTTTGTGTGAATGAATATAATATATTTTTAATCAGTTCACTAATTAATTTGAACAATATAGTGAATAAGAAATATAGTTATTGGTGTATGTCATGATTCCTACTCATTGGTTGGCTCAACAAGAACAAATATTTGTGTCTTAGGAAAGTGCAACATGGAGTTGTATGGGACCTTATTGGCCACGTTAATTGAAGACCCACCATTCCAAAAGGATCCTTATGAGTTGTGTTGATAAATGAAGGATCAACCCTAGAAAGAGTTAGCCAAGGGATTTATTGGGTGGTACCATAAACTTATATTATCTACACACAAATTTCTCTCATTTTTGCAACATATCGAAGTTCATTTCAATGTTTCATTTCCCCCGCTTTTGGGGTATGCTAGTTATGATGTTGTTTCTAGGTTCACCAAAATTCATCCTATTAATACATAAATATTAACTAATCATATTAATATAATATAATATAATTTTACAATAAATTTTTAAATATTTAAAAATGTATAAATATATATTTATTTTAATTATAAAAATATTTAAATTAAAATATATGGGTTGATTAGATAAATGCCTCCATCGGTTTAAGGTTCATGATTGTCTCGCATCTAGGGTTTGTATTTTTCCCAATCCTCTGTGTATACTTGGAGTATTGAAAAAAATTGGGCAGCATTTTTGCTTTCCCCGCACACATTTCAAAATTAAACCGGCAACATAAATGCTTCCGGTTGATAAAAATATTTATAAAAACTATAAATTTAATGTTTAAATTTAACAAATTTAAGTTAAAATTTTATGGTTCATTAGGTTATGTTTACTTGGTGTCTAGGTCTAGGGTTAATTAATTGTCTTTATGGTTCATATAGGTTCTATTTACTTGGTGTCTTATGGATTTTTTTCAATCCTTCATGTATTCTCGGAGGATTGAAAAAAATTGGGCAGCATTTCTGCTTGCCGAGCACACATTTAAAAATCAAACCAGCAACATAAAGGCTACCAGTTGATAAAATATATATAAAACAAAAAAATTAAATTTTAAATAAATAACAAATTTAAATTACAATTTTATAAAAAATCGGCAGCATTTCTGCTTACCGGCACACATTTCAAACATATTTAACAAAAAAACCTAACCTAAAAAATGTATAACAATGATTTTTTTTAATTTTAACCTAAAATTTTTAAACTTTTAAAAAAACGTAAAATTCGATTTAAATTTCAAAAAACTAGTTTAGGATGTTACCTCTCTGCTCCAACTCCATCGTGGTGAACGGTAGGTTGTGGTAGTGTTGCGTTGTATCTCGTTCAATGTCCGTGGGTTGTGCTAGCTCGGTCTAGGTACCTGTGTCCCCGCGGCCTTTTTTATAATTTTTTTTGCACAGGGTCCTTGATCGAGGTATTAATATCTTGTCGATATTTTCTTAAACCCTCAATCAAGCTTCTTCAAAACCCTTGATCAAGGTTCTGACACCTCGATCAAGGGTTTAGCAGAATCTCGATTCAGGGTTTAAGAAAAACTCGATCGAGCGTTTGTTAAACCCTCGATCAAGGTGTTAAGACCTCGATCGAGGGTTTAAAAATTGCTCGATCGAGGTATGTTTTTAGTGTTTTTTTCGAAAGCGCCTTGCCAAAAAGTGTAACCCAGCTCCATGGATGCACCCTAATTGAAAAAAATACCCATATACTGATGCGCATTCATATTTATGACTAACTAATGCATTTTCTTGTACAATATGCACCAATAAACCCAAAAACATTTTTAGTTTGAAATAATTTACTTTATTTATAAAATGTATTTCAATATTTTTTTCTATTTTATCATGTAGGTCATTTATTTGTCGAAGGTGCCTGATAGAATAAGGAAAATAACTTGTTGCAATGAACACAATGCGAACACATTTCCAAAAGATAACAAGACAAGTTTTTTAAAATTTTAGTATAAAATTAATATATTTGTTGTGTTTGTAAGTTTAAATTATGTGTATTGGCTTGTATGTGTCATGCAGAGAAAAAACTTGAATAATAAGATTGTTTGCAATATGAATGCAAAAATAGTGTAAAAGCTTGATAGAAATGTTGCAAAGAGATTAATTGGTGAATCAAAATGTAATCAACGTGAATTTTATCTTTAAATTTTCAGTAATAATGTATCTATTAAGAAGAGTTGCTAACATATTTCAAACACTCCACTTCACATTTGTTGAATGTTGTGTAGGGACCAATAGTGAGGGAAGAGAATGCCATACTAAGAAGATTTTAAAAAGGATGTAAATGTTGATGAACTGGTCCTTAATTCATTTGAAGTGGTGCTGGAAATCAATGAAAGGGGGAAAGTATTTTATAAAACTATGAGGGATATAGTGAAAAGAAATTATAAATGTAATTTCCACTTACATGACTCAAATAATCAGATTATATATAAACTATAATAAACATTACTAGATCAATGGTCATTGTGACCTGTTGGACTTAAAAAAAAATAACAAAAAAATATTTAAAAGGTATTATACCTAAACATGTTTTTCTTAAATATGTATATATACTAGTAACAAATTAATATTTCAACTATATTTTTTCGAGGAAAAACCTCGCGGAAAATCCTCGAAGTACTTCCCCATGATTCATAGATGGTAAATGGGGTACAATGTTGGCCCTATTTACGAAGGTTAACCCAGTGGGGACATCGAGTGAGGCCTTCAACATTCACATATATATGTGATAGATACCCAACCCGAGGACCTGGCCTTGCAACCTCCCACTTGTAGATCAATAGAATACTCAACCACTCAAGCTATTCCACCGAGCTATATTTTGACTATATTTATTTTCATACTAATAGAGATGTTTTTTGAACTTTTCATTTTTTAGAAAGATTATGAAAATTCCAAACGATGAATGTGGTGATATCCAAAGCAATTCGGTAGAGATGTCCAATAAAGTGTATAAGGAGAAGGTCAAAGAAATAAACATAATCGCATCACAAGAGGAGCCATCTCAACAACAATGTGCATCAAAAAAAATTTAATAATTGGTTTTTTATTTTATGAATAATTTAATTTAATTATTGCATGAAATATTAATTTTTCATTTTTTGTTGTACACAATAAAAGAAAAAAGAACTTGTTCATCACATAAGACAAGACGAAAATGAACAAAATAGTTGATCACAAAGTTTGTGAGTATATATAGCTTATGTTTTCCTTAAGATTATAGGGGGAGAGAGAGAGAGAGATTAATATTTTAATTAATTTATACTTGTCCTTAGATGTATTCTAATAGGTGATATCATACAAACAAGAGAAATTTGAATAATTGATTAACATTGAGTTAAGTATGGGTTGTGAGTATATGTGTAGTATCAAAAGTTGATTGAGTAAATTGTAAGCAACTATAATTTTTTACTTTCCTCATTTTATAATTAATGGAACAACAAGGATCCATGATATAAATTATATCAATGTTTTTATCATAATGTATAAAACTTGCAGGAAACAAAGTATGGAGTGGAGCCACCATAAGAATTGTCGATAGACAATATGAGGAATGGAATTGAAATAGTCTATATTTTTTATGAATAATTTATTACTATAATACACTTTTCATTTTACATAACCATATATATTATATTATACATGTAGATAACTCATTACACTTTATTTCTATGTTTGTAAATGGAAAAAATAAGATGTTGGTTGTGGAGCTTAATCTTCCTTATTGAGAGATGTTATTAGTTCATCCATGTTTGGATCCCAACACCTTGTAAAATGTTGCAATTTAAGAGTCATGACTTGGTCAATAATAGAAGATTTACGGGCCCATGGTTTTGGGCATCCCTTGGTATTTCCTTGTTGCATTCCCTTTATAAAAGAAAGGCATTGTAATACGGTTGTGTATTGTATTCTAGAATTGTAAAAGAGGTCTTTGTGATTGTGTGAGAGATACTTTGAGCGAGAGAAGAGGAAGTGAAGCAGGTGTGCTGCAGGTTGTATCTCTTCATTTTTTTGGATGTATAATAATAAAGGACTGGCAATTTCTGTGTGGACGTAGCCCATCTTGGGTGAACCACGTTCTATTGGTGTCTCTCTTATAATGTGTTATTGTGTTTTATATTTGCCTCTTGTTTATTGTTATTTCTTTGCTATCATGTTTTATAACAATTGCTATCAAATACACAAGATATATTCGGCTGGTAAACTCACAGAAAAGAAATGTTCCTCGTTCAAAAGGAGCAACGGCAAAAAAAGGAAAGTTTAGGGTCAAGAAAATCAACGACAAAAACTACCATTTATGGAATATGCAAATGGAGGACTATCTATACCAAAAGGATCTGTTCCTATTGTTGGGAGAGAAAACAAAATAGTCAACGATGATGAAGGATGAAGAATGGGAGGTTCTTGACATAAAGGCACTAGGAACAATACGATTGTGCCTAGCTTCGTCAGTGGATTTCAATATTTCAAAAGGAAATACAACAGAGGGTGTGATGAGTGCATTGGCTAAGATCTATGAAAAAAACTCAGCTTACAACAAGGTATTTATAATGAAGTGTTTATTTAATATGAACATGTCAGAAGGTGGATCTGTTGTTGACCATTTAAATGAATTTAATATGGTTACTAATCATCTAAGTTCTATAGGAGTGAAATTTGATGAGGAGGTTAGGGATATTCTAATACTGTGCTCATTTCTAGAAAGTTGGCATGGATTGGTCATGGCTGTAAGTCAATATGTCGCTGGTTCAGAGACTTTTAAACTTGATGATGTTGTTGGTGTTATTCTTAGCAAGGAAATGCAAAGAAAAATCACAATTGAGATATCAGGTAATGCATTGACCATGGAGAGTAGGGGAAGACAAAGGGAGAGAGAAAATATCCTAGGTAATTGCATCAAGTACAGTAAAGGGCATATCCAATTCCACACTAGGAAAGATAGAGTGTTGGAACTATGGTAAGAGAGGACATCTAAAGAAAGACTGTATAGATCCAAAGAATAAAGGAGACAAGAAACAAAAGACTACTTAGGAAGCTAATGTAGCAGGAGATGTGTTACAAGATGCTTTGATTCTTGCATTAGATAATACTAGTGATTACTGGGTAGTAGATTTAGGGGATTCATGTCATGCTACACCCCATAGTGAATCCTTTCATGATTATGTTTCGGGTGATTTTGGACATGTTTTATTGGGGGATGATGAACCATGTAAAATTGTTGGAATGGGTAAGGTATGGATTAAGTTAAATAATGGAAATGAATGCATAATAAAGGATGCAAGGCATATTCCTGTTATTAAAATAGATGTACTCTCAACAGGGTAGTTGGGAGATAGTGGTTGTTTGTCTACATTTGGAAAAACATGGCAGAAGATCACTAAAGGAGCATTGGTAATAGAAAAAGGAGATAGGATAGATATGTTGTATTTATTTCCTCATAATATTGATTATTCTATCTCTGTAGATTCCATAGAAACATGTGCAGCATTATGGCATCATAGGCTTGGACACATGAGTGAGAAGGGGATGTAGATCCTTCACTTAAGGAAATTGCTTCCATATGTGAAGTAGGTAAGTTTGGAATTATGTGAGAACTGTTTTTATGGAAAATAGAAAAGAGTCATATTTCTCAAGGTTGGGAAACAAAATAAGAGTGAAAAGTAAGAGGTTGTATATACAAATGTATGGGGACCGTCTTAGGTACAATCTTTTAGTGGATCTCGTTATTATGTTACTTTTATTGATGATGTACCTAGAAAAACTTGGGTTTATTGCACAAGACATAAATATGATGTGTTTTCTACTTTTAAGAAATGGAAATATTTGGTTAAGAAAGAGACAAGGAAAATATTGAAGTGTCTCAGATCTGATAATGGAGGTGCATAATGCAGCAAGAAGTTTGATAGTTATAGTTCATACAATGGGATTCATAGAGAGAAGATAGCCCCATGAACACCACAAGAAAATGGTGTGTTAGAAAGGATGAATAGGATGATCATGGAGTGTGCAAGGTGTATGAGATTGCATGCAGGGCTTCCCTTACATTTTTGGGATGATATTGTAGACAATGTTGTTTACTTAATAAACAAACGGCCTTTGAGTGCTTTAGATGGTGAAATTCCAGAGGATACATGGACAGGTAAAAAGGTAAACTACTCATTCATGAGAACTTTTGGTTGTGAATAATTTTTCCATATTAATAAAGAAAATAGAACAAAGCTTGAGGATAAATCCAAGAAATGCACCTTTATTGGATATAGGGTGATAATTTTGGCTATCGCTTATGGGATTATGAAAATCATAAAATCAATATGAGTAGAGATGTAGTATTCAACGAAAAGGTTATGTACAAAGATCAATTGTGGGGAAAGAAAGAAGAAAAGGAAAACACAAAGTACACAGTGCTTGATGAAATAAAAGAAAATGAAGCTCCAAATGTACCAAAAAATCAAAGCAACATGAGGTACCTGAAACTCCTGCAAGTGTAAGAAGATCTATCAGGATAAGT
Source organism: Pseudotsuga menziesii (assembly GCA_001517045.1). Classification (NCBI taxonomy): domain Eukaryota; kingdom Viridiplantae; phylum Streptophyta; class Pinopsida; order Pinales; family Pinaceae; genus Pseudotsuga; species Pseudotsuga menziesii. The sequence continues at coordinate 181,183 of LPNX010715862.1, read as the reverse complement.
AGACCCCCTGAATCATTCTCTCCTTCATTGTATTATTTATTGATGACTGATTCGGGTGAACCATAATGTTATGAAGAAGCAATGTAGGTGGAAACTAGAAAGAAGTGGGAGCAAGGCATGAATGAGGAGATGGAATCATTAGAAAGAAACCAAACTTGGGATTTGGTTGAGTTTCCTATAGGTAAAAGAGCATTGTAGAATAAATGGGTTTATTGGTTGAAGGAAGAAGGAGGCACGAACTAGTACAAGGATAGACTTGTTTTGAAGGGGTTTGCACAAAAGAAAGGTATATATTTTGATGAAATATCTTCTCCTATTGTTAAAATGAATTCAATTATGACTATTTTAAGTCTAGTGGTGATAGAAGATTTGCATCTTGAACAGTTAGATGTAAAAATGACTTTTCTCCATGGGGATTTGGATGAAGAGATTTATATGAAGCAACGACAAGGTTATGGGGTTAAAGGGAAGGAGAATTTGGTTTGTAGATTGAAGAAGAGCTTGTATGTCCTTAAACAAGCTCCAAGATAGTGGTATTTGAAATTTGATAAGTTTATGACAAAACATGGTTATAGTAGATGTCATTCTGACCACTGTGTTCATTTCAAGAAGCTAGATAATGGAAGATATATTATCTTGTTATTGTATGTGGATGGCATGGGTCTAACATGTAGGATATAAATGTGCTCAAAAGGAAACAAGCTAAATCATTTGCGATGAAGGATTTGGGTGTTGCAAAGCAAATCCTTGGTATTAGAATAGAAAGAGATGTGAAAAATCGCAAATTGAAAATGTCTCAGGGCGAGTACATAGAAAAGGTGTTGGAGAGGTTTAGAATGTAGAATGCACAACCAGTTAGTACACCTTTGGCCATCCATTTCTAACTAAGTAAGGAGATGTGTCCCAACACATAGGAGGAGATATAATACATGTCCAAGGTTCCCTGTTCATCATATGTTGGCAGCTTGATGTATGCCATGGTATGCACAAGACCAGATATTGCAGATGCAATGGGAGTTGTGAGAAGGTATATGAACAATTTGGGTAAAGAGCATTGTAGGGAAATACCTTGGATTCTCAGTTATTTGAGAGGTACCACTTTGTTATATTTTTATCAATTTGACAATATGATCTTAGGATCTTATCTGAGAGAATAATATGCACAACAATCAATCAAAACAGACAATAGACACAAATATTTATCCTCGGGGAAACCATAAGGGAACCCTGCAACTTCCTCACTTGAGAGAGCTCCTGAAAATATTTATGCCAGCAATAAAACCCAAATACAGAAAGATGATCTCCAACAATTGTTATCTCTCTCACTTGAGAGAGCTCCTCCTCTCTCACCTATGCGCTATAGCTGGTTGAGTGTGTGTGTTAAATATAGAGAATCACTCTCTATTTATACTAGTTCCTGACTTGACAATAACTTACCAGGGTCGACTTCTCTAGGAGAGTTTAACAACCCTAGCGCCCCACAATTGTGGGGACTTTTCCCCCTGGTCAACAAGGAGGGTTACTCTCTATGACTTTACATGACTTGATTACATTAATTATACTCCCTATAGGAACATGAAATATACAAGTGAATAAATTCTGAAGTTTCAAATACATCAACAATCCCTCTTAACTAGGAAGGTATTCTCTAGACACAATTCATTAGCACAAGTCTTCATCACTGTATCATTACTGGATCATCATCAAGTCTAGATCATCGTCAAGTATGGATCATCACTGGATCATCATCAAGTATGGATCATCACTGGATCATCATCAAGTTTGGATCATCAAGGGTTGCTTTCGCTATCTCGATCAAATGATGCTATCTCTCAATTCTACTCATCAGAGGAAGTTCTACAAAGCCAACCCTTTTTCATGTTGGTTGTAGGCCTATCCTCCATGTAGGTATTCATCAACAGAGCCAACCCTTTTTCATGTTGAATGTGTTTCCTTTCCTTTACAAGGACTTCCCCTATGGAGCCAGTCCTTTTTCATACTAGATGCACCACCTTGCCACTTGCAAGGATTTCCCCTACAGATCCAGTCCTTTTTCATACTGGATGCAGCACCTTGCCTCTTGCAAGGATTTCCCCTATAGAGCCAGTCATTTTTCATATTGGATACAGCACCTTGCCTCTTACAAGGATTTCCCCTACAGAGCCAGTCACTTTTCATACTGGATGTAGCACCTTGCCTCTTGTAAGGATTTCCACTACATAGCCAGTCCTTTTTCATACTGGATGCAGTACTCATCACTTATATCCGACCATGGGAGGCCCAGCCTGCCACCATGTTAGAAAGGCCCGGCACTTACATCTGACCATGGGAAGAACCAATCCTACCACCATTTCAAAAAGGCATAGAACTTTAATCTGACCATGGGAGGAACCAATCCTACCACCATGTCAGAAAGGCACATCACTTACATCTGACCATGGGAGTTCCCGCCTGTTAGCACTAGAATTGAGCCAAAGGTTGCGGAAGGCCCGCTCCCAGGTAACAGCACAACCACTTTCGAAGAGAGAACTAGACTTCTGCTCTTCCAAGAGGGATCTCTCACCAAATATTAACAATGTCAGATATGTGCGAGTGAAAATATAAATTGTTTGTGAAATTGGTTGAAACAAGACATAGAACCATTGGGCGATGGAGTCAAGAAGTGTAACAGAAATGAATAGAACTTATGCAGACAATTTAAACACAGAGGCAAGATAGCCATTCAATCACAATCAAATTATAATTTGTCTGGTGGAAAAGAAGAACATGAACAGACCATCAACACAGAGCATTGGAGAATGAATTCTGTACTAAATTTAGAAGAAAGCTTTGGTGGATGTATGAAACAACAGATGGAGCAAAGCATGTATGAATTCCAAACTGTTATACACTTATTTCAAACATGAAAGAAAACATAATGGAAGAGATAAACTGGAAAAACATTCACATGAGAAAGGAAGAAATGGACTGTAATACAAACAACACATGAATCCCTGTGTAAAACGTCGACCTCGGCTCTGCAACTTTATTAAAATACTCTTGAAAGCATACACTGCAAAATTACATCGGTTCCAACCCTTTCTCCTTCTTCAGGAAGTAACTTTATAGTATTTTGGACTTCCTAAACCGAAATTCGGGAATCAAAATTTGTTTCAAACTAGAGGACATCTTCTAACAAACTTTGAATGTGGCCTACACACCACGATTCACATAAGACAAAAATAAAATGCGTACAATTAGAAAAACAGGCTTAAAATATCCTCCTACATATCCCAGATGGTGAAAGCTGTGAAAAAAATGAAATAATTTTTGTAATTGGCCATGTTCCCAACAAAACCCATTTATTCATTTCCTTTGATTCAGCTCCCACTCCTCAGGATCTGATTTTGAAACTAATGACTCAGACAGTAAACCTGTAAATTTCTAGAACAATACCCTATGAATATCCTTTAAATTATCCAAACCTGTGATACCTTTGTAAAAACTGAAGGAGATTTTTTAAGGTAGACCTGTTATTAAGACAAACCTCTCTCTGTTTCTTGAAATTCAACTCCATTTGGCTGAAACAATTCTTTGAATTTAATGTCTAAAACAGTCCTTTGGAAAACCTGAAAATGGCCTATAGAACTCACTTTCTTTCTCCTAAACTATAGGACCTGTGTAAAACCTGAAGGAGGTTATTGAATATAATCATGTTGATAAGATAAATCTCATTAAGTTTTGGAAATGTATTTATGTTTTGCCAAAAACAATTGATTGAACTAACTGACGAAAACAATCATCTAAAAATCTGGAAATTGTCTCTCTGAAGATTACTTCTATTATTTCAATCCACGGTACCTGTGTAAAAACTAAGATAGGTTATTGTAGATAGGTGGGTTATGAATAAAAAACTCTCTCGGTTTCTGAAAAATCATCTTGGTTCGGCAGGAAAAATTATCTGAATAAGATGACTAAAAAGGTCATTTCCAGAAAAAATATGGTCTGTTGATTCTTGGTTTTATCCAATTTCATCCATATTTTAAGTGAATACAAAGGAAATTTTCTTAATATTTTCTCAGAAATAAAAACATTTGCAACTAGCACAAACTCCTCAAATAAAATACTCGAATGGAGTTAGATGCTATCAAACGCTCCCATTTTGGTAAAACAGAACACCATTGATCTTCTTAGCAAAACGTGGATAGATCAACACATGTTTTTGAGCTACCTTCCATATAAAATCTCACTAAGTAATGAAAATTAAACACCCAACACCTTCACATTGAAGAGTTTTTTTGGGCATTCAATCTCTTTGGTTAAACCATATTCCTTGGCCACGTGCATTGACTTTCCGGCAGCATAAAAATTTCGCAAATTTTAAAACAACATTTAGCCATGTAAGTCCACATTGCGAAATTCATGTGCACCATGGATCTTCCTCACATGTCGGTCTAACCGTCCACTCTGTCCAATGTTTAACATCATTTCGCAAATTGAAAAATTACGTTTCTCCTTGCAACTTCACAATGCAAAATTTCTTTTGGCCATTGGATGTGACTGAGTTTGATATGAGCCATTGATCTATGTTTATTTTTGCTGCAATTTAATCATAAGCCAAATGCTTTGGAGAAATGCATGTCCACTATGAATTTATTCTTCCACCTTTGCAACAGCTTGGCGCGTCCCTCTCCCTCTCTTCAACTATGTCTTATCTGCAAGAGTACTGAAAATATTTCATCATGCATTTAAATCTGAGACTGATACTGAAAATAACGCTACGGCATAGAAATTGCCCATCTTAATATATGAATGTGGATGCCTAGAGTGATCCATGGGGCTAGCATCCTAAGGAAACTGATAATTACATAGCCTCACAACATCTTGTTACCAAAGACAATACATTCCAGGCAGTTGCTTGCCGAGGCCCTCTACATTGTGCGTTTCTCATTTTTTGTTTTATATCAATATGATTTACCTTCTTCCTTTGTGAACAATGTCAAATCTTTTCCTCAAATTTGTATGAAAAATCCTTGTAACCAATATGGCCATCTCCACGATTATGGAAAACATAAGAAAAGTCTTATACAAGTGGATCCACACGTTCTTTGGAAAAGTGAGTGTGGTTGTCGATGTTTTTATTTGTTCTATGCATTGTATTATCCCACATGCACCATGTGCTTGACTTTTCACTTATTTATATACCCCAAGAGTTTCATTATATGCTAAGGAACAAGAAAGGTAACAATTTGGGAGTTAGGCGCTTGGTTTGTTTGAATGCTGACTTTACTTGGTAAGTGGCGAATTTTGATAAATTGTTTTAATGAGGAAATTCTGAAAACCATTTGATCATCAAGAGAAACTTAGAATTTTCAGGCAATAAGGCTAACTACAGCGAAACTAAAATAGTGTTAACATCTGGCTCCATTAGGGATGCTATCCTCCCTACGAGGTAGCAAAGAACCCCGTAGACCAAGTGTCAAATCCATGGGGCAGCTCCCAAATTTTTCTAAAATCCTCTACATGTTCTGAACTGAACCATCAACTGAAACCATTCTACAAAAAAATCCCACTCTTTCAACCTGTAACCTGTCACATGTCCATACCCTGAAGGCTGGAAACTAACTGTAATTACAAACCTAAACTTTAAAACTGAAACTGAAATCAAAACTGAAACTAAAAACAAACTGAAAACTGTTGAATGGAATGCTTGCCATGTCGAGCTTATTCATATTTACTTACCTACCCTACTTATTAAGAATCACTGCTCAATCAAGTAACTTCTGACTTCCAATGAATCCAATCAAGCAAATGATCCCATAAACCAACTTTCTCTTCATGCTTGATAAAAAACAGAGATGAAAGAATTAATGGCAGAAAGTTATAATAAAGAAATTGATCTTTATAGTAGAGATATAACCAGCCATTACCACTGCAAAATTCATCTATGTAATCAGCCATTGGATCATAAAAGGCATGACAACTTTCAAAAAATTATGTCATTATCTTACCATGAGAGAGCTATCCCAACTGTAAATTCCCTTGCACGATGTCAAACTGATCTTCAAAAGAACCATGCAAGGAAAACTCGTGACAATTTCCAGGCGAGACATCCACAACTTCATCTAAAATTTCTGATTTTAAAACTTCATATTCTTTATATGCTTCAGCAGAAACATCATTCATTTCTTCAATAGGATCAAGCAAATAGATTTCTTCTTGACAAAAAAATTCTGAATTTGAAAAACAAAAAGAACCATCCATTTGAGAACCCCCATCTTATTCTTCGTTATTCAACTCTTCATTGCATACTACTGGTTTTTCTAAAGGCTGGGATTGATTGCATAACTGTCCTTCTTACTCACCATCCATTCCAAGGAAATTTATACATTCATCCACAATATCAATTTTTTTTTTTGATCGAAAACCTTAGGTCTTTTTTTTAACCACTCAAATGAAGAAAAACACAACGACAAACAATCACTTTCAACATGTCCAATTTCCACTCTGTTTTCATACTTTTGATCTTGGATTTCCATGAACTTTTCTTCACTAACAGAAATTGTGACAAGCTGATTGCATTCTTCAGAAAACAAATCAGTACACCCATCTCCTTTCAAATCACTAGGTTGATCATCTTCTTCAAGCAAGGAGAGCTTCCTATAGTCATGTAAATCTTTAGGTGAAATATGAATTTGATCAACATGCAGAGGTCTTCCTTCAACCACTATTTCAAAATCTGATTTCTCTTTACTTGCATTTTCAGAAAATGAACATGTGGAGGGACTACAAGACCAATATTTTCCAAAATTATCATCTTCTGTGTAATCAATCACACAAGCATTGTAACTTTCAAGAGATTGCTGTTGCGAAAAGGAATTTTTTGATTGGGAAGGGGAGGCCTCTTCTTGTAACAAAAATTCGGAAGTTGAATAATATGAGGAAGGATTTGATTGAAAGTCCCAACCTTTCTCTTGGTCACACAGAGAATGACAAGAACGCTGCAAATCATCATCAATTTCAGGAAGAGAGATATAACTGGTTGAAACAGAGCTTTGGTTTATGTCCACTTCAGTCAAGGAAGACAGTACTAACTGCTGGAAATTTTCTTGAATATCATGGTAATTGGTTTGTCTTTATTTTTTAGCAGAATATTCAAGTAAGAATTTTAAAACCTCTTCATCCAAATACTGATCATCACCACACTCATCTTTCACATTTTCAATGAACTCTCTATTGTGTGTGCAACAATCTTGAAGTAACAACAAAGAAGGATAATGCCTTTTGAAATGTTCATGAAATATTGTATGAAAGTATTTAAGGGAGAATAAAATCCCTGTTGGAAATCCCTCATACCAAGACCTTGCATATCCTTCCAAACTAAACATGAACAGTTTCATTAAAGAATCTTCATGCCATCCCACTCCCAGCTTATGTATATGCTTATGAAATCTAAATAAATGAATGGCGACATCATCACCCTTTTCATCATTGAATGTTGGAAGATATGTTTTCCAATCTACCAGCGGTATTTTATTGGGATAACCAGGAATGGCAGCAACATTAATAGGAGCATACCTTGCAGTTCGAGAAGTCATATTGATGGTGGAGAAACTGAATCAGCTCCTCAAACTTTGCAACCTCGTTTGATAGTGGAGCTGCCATAGAACATTATGAAGAATGGATCCTTCGCAGATGGAGTCACCAGGTGAAAAGAGACATGACCTACTTGATGTCTGACCATTGTTCACCACCAGCAATTAGATCTAAATCCTTTGTTCAAATCTATGGAAGATTTGAGACCCATCCCCGTATCTCTCTTTCTGACCATCGGTCTCCCCAGTGGAGTCGCCAGGGAAAATGATACAACCTTTTTCACATGTGAGAATATTTGTTTGCCCACAGAAACCCTTTATCCTTTGAATCTTTGTCATTCTTCCTAGGGATGATCTTTAATCTAATCCTCAGCAATGGCACCAGTTTGTTAGCACTGGAATTGAGCCAAAGGTTGCGGAAGGCCCGCTCCCAGGTAACAACAGAACCACTTTTGAAGAGAGCACTCGCCTTTTGCTCTTCCGAGAGGGATATCTCACCAAATATTAACAATGCTAGATATGTGCGAGTGAAAATATAAATTGTTTTTGAAATTGGTTGAAACAAGACATAGAACCATTGGGTGATGGAGTCAAGAAGTGTAACAGAAATGAACAGGACTTATGCAGATAATTTCAACACAGAGGCAAGATAGCCATTCAATCACAATCAAATTATAATTTGTCTGGTGGAAAATAAGAACATGAACAGACCATCAACACAAAGCATTGGAGAATGAATTTTGTATTAACTTTAGAAGAAAGCTTTGGTGGATGTCTAAAACAACAGATGGAGCATAGCATGTATGAATTCCAAAATGTTATACACTTATTTCAGACATGAAAGAAAACATAATGGAAGAGATAAATTGGAAAAATATTCACATGAGAAAGGAATCAACGTACTGTATTACAAACAACACATGAATCCCTATGTAAAATGCCAACCTCGGCTCTGCAACTTTATTAAAATACTCTTGAAAGCATACACTGCAAAATTACATCGGTTCCAACCCTTTCTCCTTCTTCAGGAGGTAAATTTATAGTATTTTGGACTTCCTAAACCGAAATCCAGGTATCAAAATTTTTTACAAACTAGATAACATCTTCTAACAAACTTCGGACGTGGCCTACACACCATGATTCACATAAGACAAAAATAAAATGCGGACTATTAGAAAAACAGGCTTAAAATCCCCTCCTGCATATCCCAGATGGTGATAGATGTAAACAAATTGAAAGAGGTTTTTTTAATTGGCCATGCTCCCAACAAAACCCATTTCTTCATTTCCTTTGATTCATCTCTCACTCCTCGAGATCTGATTTTGAAACTGATGACTTAGACAGGAAACCTGTAAATTTCTGGAACAATACCCTATGAATATCCTTTAAATTCTCCAAACTTGTGATACCTTTGTAAAAAATGAAGGATTTTTTCCAATTTAGACCTGTTATGAAGACAAACCTCTCTCATTTTCGTAAAATTCAACTCCATCTGGTTGAAACAATTCTTTGAATTTGATGTCTAAAACAGTCCTTTGGAATACCTAAAATGGCCTGTAGAACTCACTTTGTTTCTCATAAACCATAGGACTTGTGTAAAACCTAAAGGAGGTTATTGAATATAATAATTTTCATAAGATAAACCTCATCCAGTTTTGGAAACGTATTTTTGGTTTGCCAGAAACATTTGATTGAAATAACTCACTAAAACAGTCATCTAAAAATTTGGAACTTGTCTCTCTGAAGATGACTTCTATTCTTTCAATCCATGACACCTATGTAAAAACTGAGAGAGGTTATTTTATATCAGTGGGTTATCAAGAAAAACCTCTCTCATTTTTTGAAAAATCATCTTGGTTTGGCAGGAACAATTCTCTGAATAAGATGACTAAAAAAGTCATTTCCAGAAAAATATGCACTGTTGCTTCTTGGTTTTATCCAATTTCATCCATATTTTAAGTGAATAAAAAGGAAATTTTCTTAATATTTTCTTAGAAATAAAAACATTTGCATCTAGCAGAAACTCCTCAAATAAAATACTCGAACAGAGTTAGATGCTATCAAATGCTCCCATTCTGGTAAAATTGTCCACCATTGATCTTCTTAGCAAAACGTGGATCGATCAACACGTGTTTTGGAGCTACCTTCCATATAAAATTGCACTGAGTAATGAAAATTAAACACCTGACACCTTCACATTGGGGAGTTTTTCTGGGCAGTCAATCTCTTTAGTTAAACCATATTCCTTGGCCACGTGCATTGACTTGCCGGCAGCATAAAAATTTCACAGATTTAAAACAACATTTAGTCGTGCAAGCCCACATCACAAAATTCATGTGCACCGTGGATCTTCCTCACATGTCGGTCTGACTGTCCACTCTATCCAATGTTTAACATCATTTCGCAAATTGAAAAATAATGTTTCTCCTTGCAACTTCACAATGCGAAATTTCTTTTGGTCGTTGGATGTGACTGATTTTGATATGAGCCATTGATATATGTTTAATTTTGCTGCAATTTAATCACAAGACAAATACTTTTGAGAAATTCCTGTTGACTATGAATTTATTCTTCCACCTCTGCAACATCTTGACGCATCCCTCTCTTCAACTGTGCCTTATCTGCAAGAGTACTGAAAATATTTCATCATGCATTTAAATCTGAGACTGATACTAAAATTAACGCTATGGCATAGAAATTTCCCATCTTAATATATGAATGTGGACACACGGGGTGAGACATGGGGCTAGCATCCTTAGGAAACTGATAATTATGTAGCCTCACAAATTCTTGTTACCAAAGACAATACATTCCAGGCAATTGCTTGCCGAGGCCCTCTACGTTGTGCCTTTCTCATTTTTTGTTTTATATCAATCTGATTTACATTCTTCCTATGTGAACAATGTCAAATATTTTCATCAAATTTGTATGCAAAATCCTTATAACCAATATGGCCATCTCCATGATCGTGGAAAACACAAGAAAAGTCTTATACAGGTGGATCCACGCTTTCTTTGGAAAACTGAGTGTGGTTGTCTATGTTTTTATTTGTTGTATGCATTGTATTATCCCACATGCACCATGCACTTGAATTTTCACTTATTTATATACCCCAAGAGTTTCATTATATGCTAAGGAACAAGAAAGGTAACACTTTGGGAGCTAGGCGCTTGGTTTGTTTGATTGCTGACTTTACTTGGTAAGTGGCAGGTTGGTGTGCAAACCCATTTTGACTTTATGCCAAGAAACAAAGTAAATAAATTGCATTTATTTTTATAAAACATAACCTTTATCCTCCTTTTACAAAATATATTTCATGGATTTTTGTAAACATTATTCATAATGAATAATTTGTCTCTATAAAATATCTCATTTTTAACCAAAATCCTTTAACTTTTTCTCTTTTTCTCAAAACACCATTAGGACCTTCTCTTCTTGCAGACCTGGGAAATTTTGATAAATTTTTTTAATGAGGAAAAGTCTGAAAACTATTTGATCATCAAGAGAAACTTAGAATTTCCAGGCATTAAGGCTAACTGCAGTGAAACTAAAATAGTGTTAACACCACCTACCACCATGTCAGAAAGGAACAACACTTACATCTGACCATGGGAGGAACCAATCCTACCACCATGTCAGAAGGGAACACAGGCTCATCACTTCCCCTTGAAAGGAACCTCGATCTGGAGAACACCAAGATTCTCCCTGAAGTACTCAAACTTCACTCTGGCTAATGGCTTGGTCAACACATCAGTCATTTGTTCATCCATCGCAACATACTAGAGCTTCACTGCTCCTCTATGTACCATATCCCTGATATAGTGATATTTGATCTCGATATGCTTCGACTTGTCATGGAACACTGGATTCTTCGACAAATTCACACAACTCTGGTTGTCGCAATATATACAAGCAGCATCCAACTGGAGATCAAACAAATCAAACAGTAGCTTCCTCAGCCATACTACATCACAACTAGATGAACAAGTTGCGACATACTATGATTCAGCTGTACTCAGTGCCACACAGGACTGCTTCCTGCTAAACCAAGAGAACACACTTGATCCCATACTGAAGCAACACCCAGAAGTTCTCTTCCTATCAATGGCACTACCTTCCCAATCCGAATCCACATAAACCTCTATGTTAATATTCTTATTCACCTCATACTTGAGCCCATAATCAACTGTACCCTTTAGGTACCTCAGAATATGCTTTGCAGCAATCAAGTGAACATGTCTCGGATCTGTCAGGAACTAGCTCAATGTGTTCACAGCAAAGCAAATATATGGTCTCGTGTTCGTCAGGTACATCAAGGACCCAATCATATAACGATACATTGTAGCATCAAATGACTCTGATGAAGCATCACTCAATAGATTCAGGTTTGATACCATTGGTGTGGTCAAGGCCTTGCACTCCATCATCCTGAAACTATTCAGGGTATCCACTGCATACTTCCCTTGTCCTATGGAGATTCCATTTGCACTCTGCCACACGTCCATGCCTAGAAAGTAGTGCATCATATCCAATTCCTTCATCTCGAACTCGGTAGAAAGTCTCCTCCTTGCAACTTTAATGAGTTCCTCTTTTCTGTCAGGTGACAAGTCATTGACATATAACAGGAGCATCATTGGTATTCTTCCTTCAACCTTGAATTAAATATTGGAATACACTTTACTCTCAGTAAATCCTAGAGTCATCACTAATTTGTCCATCCTACCACATCATTCCAAACCTCAGGATCTTCCGCAGTCACTCCCTCTGAAGCGGAGCATCATTCTCCCTCTTCCTTTCGTACTCTATGCATTGAAACATTATGAACTGGAGTGACAAGTAGCTTTCTCTGCTACTAATTTTCTATGTATCCATCTAGGGTCACTAGATACCAAGATCCTCTATCTTGAACTTTTTCAAAATTTATTCTCGCACCCATCTGTGAGCTTGTCATCCTCTATACGCTTTCATCTTCAACCTTGTAGCAAAGGTTAAGATATTCATCATTCTAGGTGATCTTCAAGCTCCTCATGTATGTGTTATCCCATGGGTGTCTTATGAGCTCATACAAGGCCTTCTTTAATTTGCACACATGAGTCTTCCTGTCATGTTTCTTAACTTCTCATGGCTGCAAATGTCTCTTCGTAGTCTATGACTTCTTTCCATCAGAATCCTCATGCTACAAATATTTCCTTGTATCCCATGATGTTTCCATCTACTGCATGATGGAACTTGCAAATACTGCATCCTAGACATCATTCTTCTTGAACTGGTACTCTCCTTCCCTTTCTTCTTGGCTACTTCTTCATAGCTAGAAGAATCTGCATCAATGATTTCACTCAACAGTTTCACATAACTAGAGTGTGTCTGAGGCCCCTTTCTTTCTTTGAAATTATCGTCATATTATTCTTCATCTTGGATTATTTCTCGAATTGTTGTCATTTGTTATTTGGAACAAGTCTCATCCTTATTTTCTTGTAGGTGATTGTACGCGATCTTTCCTACAAGTCAAATGCGTTAGTTGTATGGTTAGAAACATTTCATAATGGAAAATTCTTATGCATAAAGATATAATCATGCAACTATTTTAGCCAATACAACATCCATCCATATCTCATGAAAACTTTCTAGATGCCTTCCATCTCTACCATGACATCATTGAGATTGTGCACTAATCCAATATGTCAGCAAAGAGTTTTCAATCTAGATAAGTATTAGTGGAGAGTTGTATAGAACCATAAGCTACTTACCCATCACATGTATATTAGTAGTATACTGTCGTTAATACAAACATTCTATCATGCATAACACATCAACTGAATATAAACAAATACATAACAAAACAATATCATCAAATGACAATTGAATACTTATCTTTATCCTTTTCGTGGGTAGACTCATTCTTGAGCCTTCAGCTTCATCATCTTCTTCATTCATAACAACATCATTTCTTATCCAAATGATAATATGGATAAGAGGTTCTTCAAGAGTTGAGTCCTTCGTATTCCTCATCGCTTGAGGGGTATTCTTTGGATCGTGAGATCTTGATCTCCAGTTGATCCCATCTTCTCTTTCTCTTATTATGAGCTGAGCTTCTTCTTGTGAGCACTCTTCCAAGAGTCTTTTATAGGTAATCACTTCCTTCTGGCACACATTCCTCGAATGAATAAATCCCATGATCCAGGGAGGCCATTCAAGGTGGTTATAACCACATCTTATTCTTCTTCGATTGCTTCGTCATAGCATCAAACACTTCCTTTTGGTGTATTAATTATGACACATGAGGGATGAGATGATCTTTAATAGAATCTACAATGATTCTCTTGGCTATAGCCTTGGCCTCATCTCCCTTTTGCTCCTAGACCTTTCTTACTGAAATACTGATCCAAGTCAATTTCTTCAAGGATCACGGAGTTCCTATACTTCTTCTGATTTATATTCTTCTCTTCAAAATAGCTTGGTCAAGGAATCAAACATCTCTTTAGGTGTATTTAGGGAATACATTTGTGGTATAAGGTGATCCTCTTGGCCTTGACCAAGTTCTTCTTGTGTAAGGCTTTAGCCTCATTTGCCTCTGGAACTAGAACCTCTCCACTTATGTAGGTGTCCAATTAATTTCCTTCAAGAACCAGTGAGATCCTATACTTCGATGCTTGGAAGTGGTCAGCTTCATAAATATTTTCATCAAGTTGGTGTGATTAGTAATTTTGAAATGAAAACCTCAAATGTAAATAGAAAAATATTAGATTTTATCGATTTGAGGTGTTTGTCCTGGTTCCTGAGCTGGCTGATCTAGGGTTTGTTAGAGAAACACTAATTTTCAAAACTTGGAATATTTCAGATCTGATTGGATAAAAATATGGGTCTCTTCAAGGTGAGCTGTCCAATGTACTCCTTTTCTGAAATCAATGGAGGGAAACTCTCAGAACAGGAAGCCCTAGTTTTCCAATTTCTTCTGCAGAAATGTCTGATATTGTTTCTACGGTACATCCAAAAGTATTGCACTTATGTGTCTGAAGTTTCTTACTAAGATAGCCTCGTCTGTCCTATTTCCAACACCACAGGTTTTATTAGAATTGGTTTCACCAATTGGGACTTATGAGAGTTTTCCCAAGGTGACTTCTTTCAGGACTGTTCAGCATATAAAACTTGTACAGACTGCCACATGTCATTGTTTCACCTTCCGGGTCTGAAAATTTTACCATAGCGTTGAGGCATGGAAAATCGTAGGTAACAATAGTTAGGGATTCTCCCCAGTAAACGTTCCCAACTAGCCCGTTACTGTTTGGTATGGGGAATCCATCCGGTTTACGGTCCGGCTACCGTAGATCAAGTAACAAAATAAAGGTTTTTACCAGTTACGGCCTGATCCACCGTGTGTATTTTTGGTTTTTTATGTTTAAGTATGATGTGAAAGTGCCTATCTAAAAATTCAGATTGATAGAGAATACGAGGAGCAGTCACAATGTGATGCGCAGGTTCTTACCTCTCATCTTAACTCTCTCGCATCTAAATCACATACAGCAAGAAACTAAAACTAACTATCTAAGCTATCCCTAAAGAGCAATATTATCATTTATCAATGAGTAATATGTTTCTACGCATGCATTAAGAAAAATCACAAATAGTTGTTACTTATTTCAAAACACATGAACATTAATAGATATATGAACAACAAGATAGCTCATTGTTTATGAAAAACCTTCATTACTCATAGTAGAAATTTCATAGAATAAACTAGAGCGCATTCATAACAAGAACACAGGTTCAAAGAGTTAGAGCGATCTCACAGTTAATGGAAAACAGCTGAAAACAAAATAGTTCACATTCAACAAATCCATAGCACAGCATTTGAAACATTCCACCAAGCTTTCTCCAACAGGCAACTTGTAATTCTTTATTGCAAAAGGAAATAGTTCTTCTTACAACATACTCTCACAAATCTATCTGGGAAAAATTCCTTTATTACATCTAACTCTCCTATATTTATACAAAACAACAAAACCTTTGGGCTGCCCCTTGTGACCTTTGGGCTCCCCCTATGACCTTTGGGCTCCCCCCCCCCAACAGTTTAATCTCACAAATTTGTCTTTTAGTGAGTGATGTACAATACATTATATTAAATTAAAATTTAATAGCACTTTTATAAAGAGATACCAGCTTGGTTGCTATCGATCTGTTGAGATCTCAGACCTTTACTTTCTTCTTCTCTTTCTTCATCTCTGCTTCTTCATTTTCTTTCTCTTTCTTCCTTGCTGCCTCCTTTCTTCTGCTTTGTCTTCTAGACATATCTTCTCTACGGCAGCAATCACCCTATCATGAATAACCAAAAAAATGTATCAATCCATTTACCTTCTCCATATGCATTCTGTAAAGTAAACTATATACAATGTTAATGCATGAAAAAATGAAAAAACAAAGAAATCCTGCGATTTTGTGTCTTGAAATCCGCTAAATCCATTGTCCAAACTAAAATCACAAGCTCAATAAAAAGACTCTTTACCTCAATCCAGGCCACATCTGGATTAACTTGAAATCATGAAAGCATGAATCATAACAATGTAACCACCAAATCTGAACCCTAAATTGTGCTCTTCATCTCGGAGAAACTTAGACTCGACCAAAACCCATGGAAAAACCTCGCCATAATCAAATAGAGTAAAATCACACAAAAATACGGGAAAAACATTCTCGACAAGCAGAACTACTAAGCATCGGGCGAAAAAAAACTCTCATCGGCGGGCAAAAGCACTATATGCATCGGCACGATAGTTCACGACGAAGATGCAATGGCGGGAAACAAATAGGCTACGGCTTCCGCAATCAAATGAAAACTTTGGCGATCAAAAGATTTAATGACTAAGTATCGACAATGGTGAGCTCAACACTGCCGCCGTGTCGATGACCAAAAATACTATCCCTCCGATTAATAGTCAAAAACTTTTCTGATGGCGCAAAGAAAAACATAAAGTTAAAACAATAAAACCACGGCATCGGCGAGTGAAAGGACTAATGCATCGGCAGGATAGTTCACTAAGGAGCCGCAACGTCAGAAGTCATATAGACTAAGGGTTCCATGGAAAAATAAAACGTCGGCAAAATAAAACATTAAAAGTTGTCGTACATGCATCGGAGATCAAAACACTACCCACTAAACACATCGACATCGGTGAGCGGGAGGACTAACCATAATGCGTTGACAGAAAATTTCACTATGCAGTCGTAATGACGGAAGACAAACAAACTATGGCCTCCGTGACCAACTGAAAACATCGGCGATCGAAAGAACTAAAGCTAAAGGTCAAAGCTCAGAACCACTAATCATTGGCAAGATAGTTCACTTAAAAGCCGCAATGGCAGAAGTCATATAGACTAAGGGTTTTGCAGCAATAGAAAACATCAACGATTGGAAGAACTAAGGACTACAGATCAGCGAGTTTAGAACTAAGCATCTCTGCAGTGTTGGTGAGACAAACAACAAGGCCTTCGAAACGGCAGCGTCACTCGATACTAGAATTTCGACTATGATAAAACAAAAATGTCGAAAGTCAAAAGTAAATTTTTTTTGAAAAATAAACAAAGGAGATAAAAACCAATCGGCAAAAAACATGACTTTCCATAGGGACATTCATGCCTTGGATTCTGCAACGGCGGCTGCGTAGAGAACTATGGCCCCGATTCACCATTCAAAAGAATTTCAACAGCGAAAACAAAAATATATCATCGTAAAACAAAAGGTTTGAATGAATCAATGAAAGTAAAACTATCCATCGGTGGCATAGAGAACTAATGCCCCGATTCGTTGTTCAACTGACTTCCAATAGCGATCATCAGCAAAATCAAAGAAAATTTTAAGTACTCAAATAAACCAAAATTCTTTTCAGCTGGGCGACGGAAATATTAGTTCGCTTCACCTCCGAAACAACCACGGCAAAGAGAACTAAAGCTCCGACTCAACATAAATAGACTTCCGATAGCGATGAAGAAAATCATTCATATCAAAAGGGCATAATTTTCAAATCAAACTTTAAAATCCACAGTCAAAAGCATTGGTAGACAAAAAGTAGTTTTCCGAAAATCATGAAAACATTTGACCTCAATTCAACTTCAAACAATCCAAATTTTTAGAAGAGAGAAAAAAACCAGAGTTCAGGAAACCAAATAAATCCAGGCAAGATAAAATCAAAAGAAGGGTCCAAAAATTTTCAAAAATTTGGGAAAAAAATTTGCAGCTGCAACACATAGAAATTAATTTTTGTTACCTATATGTAACATCTTTCTAAATTTCATTTGGACCTTCGTAGCCCGAGATATAGCAATTCTCCCTAGGTGTCATGTTTAGGGATGAATCCTGGAAGGGGCTGGAACCCTAATTTGGAATAATCATATCTCTTGGAATATATCAAATATGAGGCTGAAATTTCTACACGTGGTACATAAGGATTTTATCTTTGGCCTGTGAAAATTTTGGCTCCTGATCCTTCTTAAATATCAAGAAATAGTGAATTTACCAAAACTACCTGTTTTAGTATTTTAGGGTTTTTCAGGCCCGAGGTCAAACTAGGGTTTGACATTCCTGGAGTTTTACTCAACCAAAAACTTAAAAATTGGTCTCTAAAATTTGATTTTTATGACGAGATAAATCCTATGTTGGGCTCACTCAAAAATTCATCTTCTGTGAAAATCCCTAATTTCCTGCAGCAATAACTGAAAATGCCTGGAATTAACTTTTGCTTCGACAGAAAGATGCACCCTTCAATGGAGAGTTATCCTAGCCTCCTTTTGCTGATGAATTGTGGAGAGAGACCCAAAAATTAAGAATCCCTAGATTCTGAAGCTGCACAATGTCTTCTTCTTAGGTTAGCTCTGATTCCATGTTATATTTTTATCAATTTGACAATATGATCTTAGGATCTTATCTGAGAGAATAACATGCACATCAATCAATCACAAGAGACAATAGACACAAATATTTATCCTTGGGGAAAGTATAAAGTAAAAACCCCGCAACTTCCTCAGAGATAGAATGAGCACCAATGGCAGCAGTAAAACCCAAATACAGAAAGATGATCTCCAGTAATTGTTCTCTCTCTCACTTGAGTGAGCTCCTCCTCTCTCACCTATGCGCTATAGCTGGGTGAGTGGGTGAATCCACGGACCTGGGTAACACTTTTTGGCAAGTGAATTTCGGCAAAAACAGAAAAATGCACCTCGGTCGAGGGCTTGTTAAGCCCTCGACCGAGGTCTTAATATCTCGACCGAGGGCTTGTTAAGCTCTCGACCGAGGTATCTAAATACCTTGGTCGAGGTATTTAAATACCTCGACCGAGGTATTGCGGGCTTTACAAAACCTCGGTCGAGGTATTTAAATACCTCGGCCGAGGTATTTAAATACCTCGATCGAGGTTCATACCTCGGTCGAGGGCTTAAAAAAACAGACTTAGCCCTTATTCAAACAAATGGAAAATTTCGTGTGCCTTGCAGAGGTGTAAACCCTGCCATTCCTAGCAAATAACTGAGCGGAGTTGATACCGATAAATTCACCAACGAATCTTCTATCCATTGAGGTATCATACACGCATTTTGGCATTCATATGATATTTATTTTTTAATTACTTCTAAAACTTATACTTAGAAAACCACACTGCAACTTCAAAGCAGCTCAAAGAAAAATCCGCAGAGTTAAAACTACACAGCCAAAAAATTCTTAAAAATGCACACATCACATATCGACGTGTCCTCTTCAAAAGGGTATCTTTGGTTTTTCAATTTTTCAAAAAATAGAAAAAATTCCTTTACGTGGACAAATATGTGTTTAAAACGATGCTAAAATCGAATGTGGTCACTTTCGAAAAATAATAAATAATTGTATAATGCGAAAAAAATTAACAAAAAAATATGCACATCACACTGCATTTTATGTAGATCATGCTCATATATTTATTTTTTTTAAATTATTAATGCAATATTGAATTACTCTACGTGGACACGAGCCACTTATTAGCTTCTTCAAATTTTTAAGGTCACACAGTTCATTAAATGCAAAAATTCACACATTAAATGACATCGGGATATTTTTAAAAAAATATCACTATGAAGCCAACATAATATTCTACAATTTGTTTTTTTACTGCAAGTCAAAATTCACATGGCATATATGCGTTTTGAGGGCTTATATCTAGCACATGAGTTAAAAATCAGGTTTTAATCGCCAAATTTGGCCAAAAAGTGTTACCCATCTTCATGGAATCACCCGAGTGTGTATATTAAATAGAGAGGCTCACTCTCTATTTATACTAATTTATGACTTGATAATAACTTACCAGGGTCGAATTCTCTAAGAGAGTCTAACAACCCTAGTGCCCCACAACTGTGGGGACTTTTCCCCCTGGTCAACAAGGAGGGTTACCCTCTATGACTTTACATGACTTGATTAAATTAATGATACTCCCGATAGGAACATCGAGTACCAATGAAATATACAATTGAATACATTCCAAAGTTACAAATACATCAACACACTTCTCATGCATTGTGTATTGGAGGTTTAGACAATGTTCTATACGGATATGTTGATGCTGATATGGTTGGTGATAAAGACAACGGGATGAGAACCACGGCATATGTTTTTACTATAGGTGGAACAATAGTAAGTTGGATTTCAAAACTGCAAAAGGTTATTTCACTTTCAACAATGGAAATGGAATATGTTGCTGCTACAAAGGCTAGTAAAGAGATTATTTGCTTGTAGAGGTTTATAGAGGAATTGGGTAAGAACAAGGAGAATAGTAGGTTTTATAGTGAAAGCTAGAGTGCCATTCATCTTGCAAAGAACTCAACCTTCCATCCGAATACTAAACATATACAACTTAAGTACCATTTCATAAGATATGTTATAAAATATGAACTGTTAAAGTTGGCAAATATACATACTAGCCAAAATCCTGTAGACATGTTGACAAAGGTAGTAACCAAAGAGAAACTAAGTTCCTTCTTGGTTTGTATTGGCCTTCAAGCGTGAAGGTGAAGATGAGAAATTTTTTGGGTCCATGGTTTGGAGCATAGTCCAATAAGTGCAACAGTGGTGGATTTGTTGTGATCAACCTCCAAGTGGGAGATTGTTGGTTGTGGAGCCTGATCTTCCTAATTCAGGTATGCTATTATTTCAATCATGTTTTGATCTCAGCACCTGATGGGGGGTGTAGGGGGGATTCTCCCCTGAATATAGTCATTAAGGGGGTCCAGGGGGGTGACTATTTTGGGATCCACCCCCCCTTGGTGTAGGTTTGGGGCTATTTCCCCCGAAGAGAAAATTTAGGAAAAATGTCTTGTAAAATGTTGTAATTTAAAAGTCATGACTTGGTCAATAATGTGTGATTTACGATCCCGTGGTATTTTCCCATGGTATTCCCTTTATAAAAGAAAGGCATTGTAATACAGTTGTGTATTGTATTGTATAATTGTAAAAGCGATCATTGTGATTGCGTGAGAGATGCTATGAGAGGGTGAATAGGAAGTGCAGTGGGTATGTTGCAGGTTGTATCCCTTCATTTTGTTGGATGATATAATAATAAAGGACTAGAAATTTATGTGTGGATGTATCCAATCTTGGGTGAACCGCATTATATTGGTGTCCCTCTTGTAATGTGTTAATGTGTTTTATATTTGCATATTGTTTATTGTTATTACTCTGTGATCTTGTTTTCTAACATAAGAGACATAACAAATCAAGTCAATCAACAAAACATTGGATCGAATAATCCAAGTGATGAATGTGGATTTTCTAGATGTCCCTACTCACATTGGAAATCTCATATCCTTAACTCGTTTACAAATATCAATAAGCCACATGCAAATAGTAAACCCAACTTCTTAGTCCCAAAGAAAGTAATAACTACACAATATACTTATAATATGAAGCACATGGAAATCTCTCTGCAGCTTCAACAAATAATACGACAATCACACATAATGAAACTCATATTTTCCTTAGAAACCCAATATGAGAGAAAGAAACAACTAGGTTTTTATTCAATCTCAATCCATAGAGAATAATATAGAGTGTATACAATCAGAAATAAAATAAGAGAAACTTGATGGGTCAAATACCTTGTCTGCATGCTGTTGCAATTGTTGCTCTTGGGAAATGCACCCTTTGTTTTCTCTAACTCTAAATATATGATAACTACCTCTACCAGTATATAGAAAAAATAATTTCCTCTCTAATCCCTAAAGAAGTGCTCCCTCTACCCTTATTCACTACTTTTCTTTATCGAATGAATAAATGTGACCTCAATATTTGAAGTGTGCCCCAAACTATAGAAGAGTGCCTTCTTTGCTTAGAAGTGTGCTACTCTTTCTATGACTCAGTAAATATTTGAATGAGTTATATGTGTGCCCTCCTGAAACTCAGATGGAATACCCTCAACTCCTATTGGCCCTCCTGACCTCAGGAATTGTTCCCTTTCTCTCACACATGTGCCCTGTTATGGATAATTTCACCTTCACTACTTAGTGAATGCACCCCAACTCTTCTACTCCTCAATCACTGAAGAAAACCAATGAGATTATCTCTCTCACCTCTGGAATGATGCACTGAATCTCTTATCTCAGAAGGATGTTCCCTAACTCTCTCCAGAATGTGCCCTCTGTCTATCTCATATGAATGCACCCTTCCTTTTTCACTAATTCGTTCAACCTCTTGATCACCTAAAACTCACAAGTAACAATGACTGTACCTTTTCTAATATTTTAGTGAGATTAGGGTTCGGATACCCTAATTCAAGTTTCATGCAGAACTCACATAGCGTGTTAAAAATTGTGCAACAAAAATAGTCTAAACTACATGCATGCACATGCAATGTGCAAATCTCATGCACCTGCAACACGCAACCTCCATGCACATGAACACCTTCTCATCATGCACATGGACCCTCCATGCACATGCAACCACCATGCACATGCACATGAATCTCTCATACACATGCACATGCATCTCTCATGTACATGCATTATGCATCTCACCAATCAGAAACTAGTGCACCACTGCACCCCTCACATCCAACTGAAGAATTCATTGAATCTCTACATGGATTCAATCCCTGAATCCATGAATCCTAGAAGAGTGTCTCTCACACTCCACACTCATACCTATATTATAATTTACCTCCATTCTAGGAAAAACCACATGGAGGACATCTAGAGATACACCTCTAACACTAACACTCCCTTTTATCGATGGAAGTCCTACCACTATTGCCTAGATCCAAAAAATCCCCTCTTGATGTAACTGCCCCCTATGAACTGGATACCTATGCTAAACTCTGATATGATAACCTCTGATCCAACTCCATCAAACTATCCCTATAAGAATCCTCTCACTCTCTCTCATACTCTGTCATTGATCCCTAATCCATATTCTGTATGAATATTTGTTGCAACCATCCTCTAAAGTTGTTATCTAGTGGATCCACTAGCTTGTATTTGACCTTCATGCTCTGATATGTTTCAATTCACTCCTAATTTTAATCCAAATCAGTCATCACGTACCAACTCAGTCTTTGGTTGGTACTGAGATGATCATCACGCTCATGTCCATGATCTAGGATTCAATCCTCAGTACCTCATCAATGTTGAGATAATCTTGCTCTATGCCCATATCAGAATCCAAGGACTCTAAAATCCACCCAAATGCTTTTGTAGTGGGGTTTCCCTTAACTGTATACTCCATATCAATCTGATGACCCATTAACACTAGATCAACTCCCTCTATATAGGTGAATATAATCTCCCTCTGAAATAATATAGAGTATCCTGCATCCTCCAGTGTTGAGACTAAAAGTATGCTCACTTCCATTTCTATAATGTAGAGGACCCTTGACACCTCCAAGATTTCTTCAAAATCTAGGAGGAATCGTACTCGTCCCACCCCTCTCACCATGTGCTCTATACCCTCAACATATGGAATAGATCGCTCAGGAATATACTCTAGGATGAGGAATGCCTCTCAATCCATGTCATGTGATTGCAATGCCTACAATCAACCATCCACCTCTCATAAACATGAATCTTAGATTGACTACTATCTCAACCTGAAACAAAAGATGCAAGAGAAAACTCCCTCTCGAACCTATAAGAAAACTTATCTACCTCCTATGTTGCATCTACCTCTTATTCCCTCTCCTTTTTGTTCTTTTTCTTATGGGGGAACTGGCCTACATAATGTCCATATTCATTACAAGAAAAACACTTTAATTTTCTTATATATTTCTTATGTTCATTCTTCTTAAACCTTTTCTTTACTTTAGCTACAAGTGACACATCTTCCTCCCCATGGATATCAGAAGAGGTTCCTAAAGATAACCTTTTTGGTTATCCTCCTGTGCGAAATCATCCCATTGATGATCCCACTTGGGGAGGTTCTATCTAGCCATGATGGACTCAACAACACCACCCATGGCTTGGTCACACCATTCAAGGATTACCGTACCAACTCTCCATCCTCGATCTTCTCCCACACTACCCCCAACTCATATCATGCCTTTTTTATCCAGGTAAGGTATGTGGCCATACTTTCAGTCTTTACCATATTTATGCTCCATTTTCTAGGTGAATTTCGTGTTCCATTTTCTATCAATTTCATCAAGAATATGACAAAATAGTCAAGAACACACTTCCCAAATGGGGCCCTTAACCCCTACATATGCACCGTTTTTTAAATTTATAAACATATATGGAGATATTCATTCCCTAACTGAGGTGAATTTTTCAGAATTTGGTTGCGACCATTTTGGTATCTAGTTGAACAAACCAGACTTTTGGGGATTGGATTCTATCCTTCCCATTGTTTTTCACTTGTATAAATTCGACCTCACGGGTATAAATAAAGGGGGGTATAGGCCTCCATAGAATTGAAATCATTGTTGTGCTTCTATATTCTTTTTTTTTTAAATTCTTCATGTTTGCAAGAATAAAAGGAGACGATGTTGCTAGGAAAGAGGGAAAAGACTCTGTAGAAAATGAAGGGAACGATTTTTCTAGAAATTTTGTATCGTTTCCTTCTGTAGGTAGAAACTCTCCACAAGGTTTAAAATATTTTCCTTTATTAATTATAAAAATTTATTAGTTTCATTTGAGTATGAAAGTAAGGAGAGGGAGATTCTGCAATTAGTGGTTTTGGACACGTAAAGAGATCCGTGATTTCCATTATCCAGAAATATTTTCAATAATAGATTACTACTATTATTGTTTCAAGAATCTTTCAATTTCAGTAAGATTGTGCTTTGTTTTTGTTCTTTTGTTTATTTGTTGGAGAGAATTTTAAGACAATTTCTTTGTTCATTCTTGCACTTAATTTTTTATGTTTATTTGTCTATAATGATTAATTTTATTGTGTTTGATTGCTTGGAACAGTCACGGGTGTGATGTAATAAGAAATATGTAATAAATCAATAATTACTTTGTTAATTATCTGGTTTCTAGAATGTTAATGTGCTTAAAGTATTACATTTTATTTAAATTTATTTAAGTAATGTAATGTCTCTTTTTGGAATTTTGGAGAAAATTACAAATTGGGAAAAATTTGAGCTTAACTAGTCATGACTCTATAGGTTTCCAAATTTCACCAAATGGTCCTGAATTTGAAAGGAAATGTTATGGTAAGACTGAAAACATACCAAGGGGGTTTATGGACACTTTGTATCTGAATTTAAACCTCTGCAATCTTGTTTGGGGATGATTAAAAAAAGGAAAAAATTACTAGGAAATTGTGATGAAATCTCCCGTAGGCTGTAGGCCAATTGGGATTCCCAACCCATGTATGAACCTCCCAAACTCTCAAATTTGTAAGAATAGTATGGGGATTGATATAATACCTCGTGGAATTTCATTAAACGTGTTTATTATTTCTGAAAACTAGTTATAGAGTTCCACATTCATTTGATAACTTTCAGTGAAATTGCTTATGGGGAAATTGCATAACTAGCTTGACTTTGACACATGGAAAGTACAGTTAAAGGATCAGATCGGGATATGAAATATAGATACCATATACATCATATAAATTTATTTCCCTATATTATTAAACACCATAGATATCCCCTCATACAATTATTTTATACAACTCATTTACTATGGGAGTCAGATACATGAAAACTAGTGAATTAGTAGCATGGAATTGCAAGAGTTTCACATATGGATTTATTGGATTTCAAACCATAGAGAATAGGGAAATCAAATTACAGAGTATCATGTCATATATTTATTTCACAACATCATAAAACTCATAGAACATCCCTCATACAAATCGGATACAAGACTTCTTCAAGATTGAAGCCAAAGTCATGGAAACTAGTGATTCAATGGCATGTGAATCCAAGCTTTTCATACATGATTTTATTGTATTTTGAGACAAATATCATATGGAAATGAAATTAAATATCAATACATAATATATGTCTTTCACAACATCATCCAACTCATATAATATGCCTCATACAAATCTGGTATAAAACTACTTCAAGATTGAAACCAAAATCCATGAAAACTAGTGATACAATGGCATGAGAATGCAAGATTTTCACACAGGATTTTCTTGGATTTCGAGATGAATAGAATATGGGAATGAAATTAAAGAGTATTACATAATATATTTAGTCCCCAAAATCATCAAACTAATAGAAAATTCCTCATACAAATCAGATATAAAACTACTTCAATATTGAAGCCAAATCCATAAAAACTAATTATTCAAGAGCATGGGGAATGTGAGCCTTTCATAAATGTATTTTTGATATTTCAACTTACATAGAATATGGACATGTGATTATAGATCCATACATCATACATCAAATATTTGGCATCAACTATAATTACCAAAGCACAAGCACCACTCCAATGAGTGTGCCATCAACATGAGACTGTGGGGGGATGGAGAAGAGGAATAAGAGAATAAGGAGATAGATGAGAATTTCACTGTATGGACCTTAAACCTGCAAATAAAAATCCTTCATTAATATCCAATTAAATTTTTGAATGGCCTCTCCATAAACCAACTTAGAAAGGAATCCAACTCCCTCGAAATTGGTTCACAAATAGGGAGAGTGAACACTCACCGTGCAATAGACAAGAAAAATATCTCCAAAATTCCAAAGGCCAATTAAAAAATGATGAAAATATATTCTCCTTCCTCATTAAATCCTTTTATTAACTTAATGAGGCCTACTAAGGTTGAATTTCCCTCCATGGGATTCCTCCAACTCATCTTAGTGGTTTAGTAACTCTTATGACACCTGTCTTCCTATCCATGCTCCCATTCTTTTCCTAATTCGAATGGCTACCTCCAACTCCCAAATTAGACCTATTGGTGGCTATTTTTAGCCATGTCATGTCATATTTGTCATATGTCCTCAATCAAGTCTGAATTTTTCATACTTGTCATAGAATCTTTCATCATTTGTTGTCATATAATGCATGAAATCTCCTTCCAGGTGGCACATCTTATCTTCTAGTCTCTTCCTCTTCCATGGGAGTTACTTTCATTTTTCTATTGTAATTATTTGTCTCATTATATGATATTTGACACCACATCACCCTCCAATAATGTTACATTACCCATGTGTTCAAATTTTGATGAAGATAATGCCAAGTGTGTGGCGAATCTAGTCATCCAAAGGCTCCACAAGCTTCCAAATGTCTTCATGAACCCATGCAACCTTATTTTATTAGAATTTGTAATTTATGTGACCAATTTAAATTTTAATACATTGAACTAAAGTTCTTTTGGGTCCCATATCCTATTATTACAAAATGTATGTCTCCATCTCAACCTAGGGAACTAGTAGGTTGGTGGAACATTATTTGCAAGTAGTCTTATTTGGAAATTATTTAATTGGGGACATGATAGTCCTCACCACTCAATATTTTTTGTCCTCAATCAATTTCAAACATGTATTTTGAATAACATTCTTTCCTTCCAAAACTTTTCTTCAAACCTTAGCTGCAATTTAAGTAGTGGCACTAATGTACTACAATTATGTGTTTCCAAAAGTAAATATATGTGGATATTTGAATATTTATATATCCTTTTACATCACCAATAACACCAAAATGATTAATAAAATACGTCAAAACAAATTTTTCACAAATAATCTTTACCTCCATCTTTTAGAAACCTTTTTCTAAATTTCCAGCCCTTTTTGCTTCTGTATAATTCTTCAAAGTTTCTATTGAGTTTCCAAAATTGAATTTCCAATATTTCAATAAAGTTTCAAATAGAAACCACCATGTGTGTTTCTTCTCTACTCTTATTACAATCACCTTCTCAAGTGGTGACTCAATATCCCCTACTGCTTGTTGCCCCAAAAATTGAAACGAAGCAATACCTGAATCCCAATGCTTGTATTGCACACTTCCAAACATCATGAGTACAAAACATATATAATTAAAGTACATAAATACATCATACAATTATACATAAATAAGGTACCTCATCAAAGGATCATGACAGTGATTTTATGTCCAAGTAAGTATATCATCATGTGGCCCATACACACAAGCATCAAGTATTATATCAAATATTTCCCAATGACATAGGTGAGTATCCCATGTCCAATAACGTTGATCCAAAATAATTTAAGATGCATCAAAATAATAATCAACCATGTGTTCTTTCATCCAAGAAGTGAATGAAGAACCTCCACCAAAATCTAAAACAAATAAGGAGCAAATAAAACATGAAGACTTCAAGTGGCTCAAAGAAGTCTCATCAATACACCCATGAATATGTATATCATCATAATGTAACAAAATATGCTGCTGAAAATGTAAATAATTGGAACTCTAGTCATGTAATCACCAAGAGGAGAGATAGGAAGTCCATACTCTTCATGTGGCACCATAAAAAATAAACCTTTCACCCATACTTCATTAGTATGAATTCTGCAAAAATATGGAAGTGTAGGATGTAAGAGAAAGAACCAACTCACCCAAAGGATTATAAAGTGCAAAATTTTCATCATGTGAAAGCTACATAGGGGTAGTAACATACACCTCCCTCAAAAATGAAAAACTTTTCTCATAGATTGGTTCCAAGTTAGTGGAATCATACACTTCTTCAAAAAATGTGTAACCATTTTCAAGAGTCAACTCGAGATCCTCTTCCACCACAAAAAGTGATTGGATCTCATAAATATCATCTTAAAACAAATCAAGGACCTGTTATTTTCCATGTATATCATGATCCCTCATGTCATGAGAATCATCCAAGCAATCTACCATATGAAAATCTGAAACATAGGAGGAAGAACAAGTATCTTGCAACCTCTCAAGAAGATGCTCAGTTTGAATTTTGAGATTATGAATATCCTCATTATTATGCAAGTATGCTTCATGTAACCATTCATTAAGCTAAAACAAATTGTTTCTATCAAAAAGAAAATACATGAAATTACTTTCGATGTTGCACATTGTTCTTTGAATATTTTCCATGTCTTCAATGAAGGATAGCTCCTCCCATGAAGAAAATTTCCAACAATAATTTGACACCAATTATTTAGTGTCATTGATTATTCTAAGGGCCTCATGGATATTCCTTCCACTCATTTTCAAATACCCTTCAATGAAGGATGGTTCATGGGAGAGAACCTCTTCTTCTTCTTTCTTCTTGATTTGATCAACTTCTTGAAGCTCAAGTGGTGATGGGGAAGTTGATATTGGTTCTTCATTATCTGTCACAAGGTATTCATATTCATGCTTATGAAAACTCTTTATTGCAGAAACATTTTCTAATCCGATCTCTATGTCACCAACATGGAGTTGTGAGCACCCATCAGTAGGTACTCCTTCATAGTTCAATGACCCGTCAGTAGATTCTCTTTGATTTGCACAACCCCCATCAGTAAGGATTGTGTGATTGCCTCCAATTTGATCTTCATATTATTCTCTGAAATCACCTGGAGGTAATTTATTCTCCACTTAATGGTTCTTTGTTTCTTCCTTTGATAGTGTATCTAGGCTATTTTCACAAGTAGGCTGATTTTTTCTCATTCCATGCTCCTCTAAAATTGTGGATTGTCGATTGTCCCTTAATGAATTCACATTTGCAGTATTGTGCATAAATCCATACAACCAATCATAAAAATATTCAAAAATAATTGTCTTATGTGTCTCTCAATGATGGAAACTACTACTACCCCCTGCTGCCAGCTTATCCCTAAGTTGGCTAGCCATCAATTCGAACCCTTACATAAGTTGCTTGGTCGTATCATCAAAATATGAATTAATGAGTTTCTTAAATTCATATATATCATAAAAAAATTTCAATATGTTACAATAAAATGCTCTGATACTACTTTAATGTCCATTTTTTGTAATTTTGGACAAAATTACAAATTGGGCAAAATTTGAGCTTAACTAGTCATGACTCTAGAGGGTTCCAAATATCACCAAATGGTCCTAAATTTGAAAGAAAATCGTATGGTAATAATTAAAACATACCAATATGGTATATGTACACTTTGTATCTGACTTTGGACCTCTACAACCTTGTTTTGGGTTGATGACAAAAAGGCCAAAATCACTAGGAAATTGTGACCAAATCCCCCCTAAGGTGTAGGCCAACTAGGCTTCCCAAATCATGTGCGAACCTCCCAAATTTGTAATAAGAGTATGGGGAATGATATAATACCTCATTTAATTTCATTACACATTTTTATTAGTTCTGAAAACTTGTTATAGAGTTCCACATTCGTTTAATAACTTTCAGTGAAATTGTTTATGGGCAAATTGCATAACTAGCTCGACTTTGACACATGAAAAGTAGAGTTAAAGGATCATATAAGGATGTAACATATATCTACCATATAAATAATAATAATATATTCCCCAATATTATTAAACACCATATAAATCCCTCATAAAAGTATTGTATACAACTCATTCACTATGGGAGTCAAATACATGAAAACTAGTGAATTAGTAGCATGGAATTGCAACAGTTTCATGTATGCATTTCTTGGATTTCGACCCATAGAGCATAGATACATGAAATTATAGAGTAAAAAATCATATATTTCTGTCACAACATTATAAAACTCAGAGAACATCCCTCATACAAATCATATACAACACTCCTTCAAGATTGAAGCCAAAGTCGTGGAAACTAGTGATTCAATGGCATGGGAATGCAGCCTTTTCACACATGAGTTTATTGGATTATGAGACATAGATAATATGGACATGAAATTAAATATTAATACATAATATATGTATATCACAACATCATCCATCTCATAGAACATTCCTCATACAAATCTGGTATAAAACTACTTCAATATTGAAGCCAAAAATCCATGAAAACTAGTGATACAATGGCATGAGAATGCAAGCTTTTCACACATGAGTTTCTTGGATTTCACGCTGAATAGAATATTGGAATTAAATTACAGATTATTACATAATATATGGCTTCCCCAAACTCATCAAACTCAGAGAAAATTCCTCTTACAAAAATGATATAAAACTACTTCAATATTGAAGCAAAATCCATGAAAACTAGTTATTCAAGAGCATGGGGAATGCGAGCCTTTCATACATGTATTTCTGATATTTTGAATTACAGAGAATATATAAATGATATTACAGATCCATACATCATACATCAAACCTTTGGCATCAACTATAATCAGAAAAGTGCAAGCACCACTCCAACAAGTGTGCCATCAACATGAGACTATGGGGGAATGGAGAAGGAATGAGAGAATAGGGAGATAGATGAGACTTTGGTTGTATGGACCTTAAAAATGCAACTCAAAATCCTTAATTAATCTCCAATTATATTTATTAATGGACTCTCCATCAACCAACTTGGAAAGGAATCCAACTCCATCAAAATTGGTTCACAAGCATGGAGCGTGAACACTCACCGTGCAATGGAAAAGAAAAAGCTCTCCAAAATTCCAAAGGACAATTAAAAAATGATAAAAATATATTATCCTTCCTCATGAAATCCTTTTAAGAACTTCATGAGGCCTCCTAAGGTCGAATTTTCCCTCCATAGGATTCATCCAAATCATCTTAGTGGTTTACTAACTCTCATGACACGTGTCTTCCTCTTCATGCTCCCATTCTTTCCCTAATTAAAATGGATGTCTCTAACTCCAAAATTTGATCTCTTGGTGGTGATTTTTATCCCTGTCATGTCAAATTTGTCATATGTCTGCAATAAGGTCCAAATTTTCCATACTTGTCATAGAATCTTTCATCATTTGTTGTCACAGAATGCATGGAATCTCCTTCCAAGTGGCACGCGTTGTAGTCTAGTATCTTCATCTTCCATGGGAATTAATATCCTTTACCTATTTGAATTCCTTGGATCAATATATGATATTTGACACCACATCACCATCCAATAATGTTACATTACCCATGTGTACGAAATTCGATGAATATAATGCCAAGTGTGTGGGGAATCTAGTCATCCTGAGGATCCACAAACTTCCAAGCGTCTTCATGAACCCATGTCACCTTATTTTATTATAATTTATCATTTATGTGAACCATTTAAATGTGAATATGGTAAACTAAAGTCTGTTTGGGTCCAATAGCCCCTTATTACAAAATTTATGTTTGCATCTCAACCTAAGGAACTAGTAGGTTGGTGGAACATTGTTTGCAAGTAGTCTTATTTGAAAATTATTTAATTGGGGAAATTATAACTAAACTGTAGTTAAATCATACTTCTCATGTATTAGACTTATATTAATCAGGCTCCCGCGCAGGATAGGTTAGAAAAAAAATTATATAAAATTAGTTTTTTTTTTTTAATTATAGTTTTATTTCATAGTAGAAACCTGAAAATTTTAGCAGCTATTAAAATTGCTTTTTCATTTTAGAAACCACTAGAACTGTTTGTTTCAATTATTGGAATTTGCACTATAGATTATCTTTTCATCTTAGTGTAGTTCACGTTCAGCAAGTTAGCCACTTCAATTGTGAGACTTCTCTTGTTGAGAGCATATAATAAAGGTAGCATGACCTATACCCTATGAGAGTTAGCTATTTTAAATATACTAGGGGTTGTGTTAAGTTTCTAGTGTGGTATTTATCTCCGTGTTGGACTCAGGACAGAAAATTCATCCAACAATCAGAGTTATAATGAGGGCCATGAGGTAAACAAATATTTTGTTTCATAACACATTTATCCTTCGGCTCTTGGTTTTTAATTGTTTTTATTTCTTATTCTTCTAGTTGTCATATATATGCACTATAGAGCTGGTTAGATGGAAAACCAAGCTCTTAGGAGTTTTGTTTAATGTGTACCATTTATGGATTCTGCTCAAATCCTTGCATGGGAGTTCACTTTTGCATTGAGCCTACAAGGGCCTTTGCATGAAATTCCAAGAAAGGCGGTAGATATTTTTCCAAAATTCAATGGTGAGGGAAATGATTTATCTATTGAGCATATTATAAAATGTGAGTCTATTATATGCCTTCTTAATATTGTTTATGAAGATATTGTTTGCAGGTTATTTCCACTCACTTTCAAAGGTAAGGTTTTTAATTGGTTCAATATTTTCTATTCATTCAATTCATAATTGGTCACAATTTAAAAGGTTGTTTGAAAATGTGTTTGATGATTATAATCCAATTAAGGCTTATCGAGATCTTAGTGAAATGCAGGTGGATGATGGTGAATCTATCGATGTGTTGTGGCCTGGAAATTCGCAGGTGACAACAGTAAGGGATTCTCCCCAATCAACGTTCCCAACTAACCCGTTGACCGTTTGGTATAGGGAATCCGTCCGGTTTTACGGTCCGGCTACCGTAGGTCAAAGTAACAACAAGGGTTTACCGGTTGCGGCCCAGTCCACCGGAATTTGTATTTTTGACTTAAGAATGATATGCAAGTATCTAACTAATTATGCAGGGTGGTGAAGGATGCGGGGAGCAGTCACAATGTGATGCGCAGGTTCTTACCTATCGTCTTAGGCTCACCGGCACCAGAATCACACATGCATCTATGCACTGACCTAGCTATCTGTCTACCTATTTATCTCTATCTACCTATCCCCGGGGAGCCAAATTATATTTAATAAATATGAGCAATGCGTATGTGCACACATGATAAAAGCAATTACAGATAGCTGACATTTACTTTTACAGGCATGAACAATGAAAGATATTTCCACAACTAGCTAACCAATTGCTTCATAATAAGCATGCATTACTCATGGTGGTTATTTCATAAAATAAATCAGAAATCATTTAAACAAGACATAGGTCATAAGTTAGAACGATCTCACGATTCACGGATACAATGCTGAAAAAACAAAGTAGTTCATCTTTCGACTATCCATGGCAAAACATTTGAAATCCCACCGATCTTCTTTCAACAGGAAAACTGTAATTCTTATTGCAAAAGGAAATAGTTCTTCTTACAACAACTTTCCAGTCTTACTGGGGAAAAAATCCCTTTCTACT
>LPNX010715862.1:116115-146927 GCA_001517045.1 Pseudotsuga menziesii | reverse complement strand
TACCTGTGTCCTCTTGACAGTCTTCTT
This sequence comes from Pseudotsuga menziesii, assembly GCA_001517045.1. NCBI lineage: Eukaryota > Viridiplantae > Streptophyta > Pinopsida > Pinales > Pinaceae > Pseudotsuga > Pseudotsuga menziesii. The sequence goes on along the minus strand of LPNX010715862.1, from coordinate 146,900 downwards.
AAAGTCTTCAGCAGTGCTGATGGCAAACTCTACCAGGTTGTGATCTCTCTTAAGGGCTTGATGGTCTTTCGCTGGTAGCCCTTCTGGAATCTCAGCATCATCTTTTGGTCTTGCCATTCTGGTGTTCAAGACCTCAAGAACATATTGGGACCTGTCTACGAAATAGGAGGAAGTTTCTATGATCTCCTCTAACCTACTGTCCATCTGAAGAACTTTGCATCTTTCTTCTTCCAAAGCAGTCTGCAGCTGCAGTATTTTAGCCTTTTGCGCTAGGATATATTCTTTAAACGGCTGCAGATCGACTTGTTGTTCCTTTGCTGTCTCCAGTTCAGCAGTCAGAGATGCCAGCTGCTCTTTTAGTCCTTGGGTGTATGCAGTATTGGATTCATAGATAATATACTGCTGCGCCTCTAGGTCTTCCACTTTTGCCCTCAACTATTCCTTTTCATTCTTCAGATCTTGAACTTCCTGTTGCGCATTTTCTAGAGCCTCTTGTGTTGTTTCCTTGGCTTGCGCCTCTACCTGGAGGGCATGGATTTCACCCTTTGTGGATTCCATTTCCCTTAGCATGTGTTCATACTTCCTCTTAATTCTGCTACCCTATCCTCTTTCTTGCCTCAGTGTGTCCTTTAGCTGAGCAGTGGTCTTCTTTTCTGATTCTAATTCAATCATCACCTTCTTTATATTATCAGCAGAGGCATCAATTAGTGCAGCCCCAGCTCTTATCGTGAGCATAGGATCTTTATTCATCCCTAACATGACTGCTGTATCTGTGACCATCTTCCCTGATAGATCTTTCGCCTCCACCTTCTTTTCTGTCCTCCTCGTTATTCTTTTAGTGGTCCTGTCATAGTATACAGTACTGAAATCAGGGACTTCTTACCCCTTCTTCTGGACAAAGGACACTATTTGGAGCACAGGGGTTACAGGAGTGCTAGCAGTAGGTACTTGAAGGATCTGCACCTCAGGGTTTTCCTCTTCCTGAATCTGCCCTGTTAGTGTTTCAGAGGCTGACTGTTGTGTTAACTTTATCCTCTCAGCCTCCTGCCCTTGGAGCTCTTCATTTATTTTTCTCTGTGCTTCTTCGACTGCCTCTTCTTCTCCTCTGGCTGCTTCTTTTGCCAGATCAGCTGCTTCCTGGGCAGCTTTCCTTTTCTCTTCTTCTCCCCTCTGTAACCTCATTTTCCAGCCTCTGAGCTTCCTCCCTTATCCTTTTGGCTCCTTCTTCAGCTCTGGCTTGTTCAACTTTGGCCTGCTCTGCCCTTTTTCCACCTTTGGTGGGGTTCTTTGGTTTGAATCTTCTGTTGAGTGCTGTCATGTTTGGAGCTCTCCGAAAAAAAGATTCATCCTTATCATAATGATGGGTATATTCAAAGAACACTTTATGATTCTTGCAGTGCTCAACCACTTTACCATGAGTGTCATTGCGCCGGAAAGGCATCTCCCCAAAATGGAACTTCCCTAGTTCCTCTATGAATTCGGCAGCTTGTTTCACATTGGAGAATCTGCAGCTACCTAACTTGAAAGGCAAAGGGGGATATGCAGCCTTCTTATGCTGGAACAGGAAATGACCAACTCCATCAATGAACACTTGTCTGACTGCCTCTTTATGGATTATATAATCCGTTGCATACTTTGGCAGCATATAAGGTGTCTTTGAGCCTCCATACATTCTAAGATACATACCATGGTCTATCAAAAAATAATCTCCATACTCCTCTATTACCTACCTAGCATCTTCAGACATGCAGTCACATTCCTTCCGGAAGATAAGCTTGTATAGTGGCATAATGAAATGCTCACATACTTCTCTGTAATAACTGTGGTACTGATTAGCCCACAGTGGTTTGTAAGCTGCATATACAGGCATTCTTTCCCTATCCCAGGCACACTTGAGACCGAGGAAAGGCTGGTTGCATAGTATGCAGTCTATCAAAATGGAACTCATATAGAATTCAGATTTTTTCCGGGCTTCTCCTCCTCTCAAGGCTGCAGCTACGCAAGAAGAGAGACTACTTGATACTAGGCTGGCCCAGTTGAAAACTATTCCTTGGGTCTCCACATGGAACATAATGGGGACCCATTCAAATTTGAAGAGTCTGCCACTGGCTCTCCCAAATATCCTGTTTAGCATCATAGCTACAAATCTGTAAGGAGCTCCTAAGCTTGTTGTATCATAATCCTCGGTTTCTCTGTGTCGATATAGCTTCCCTGGAAAGAGCATTCTCTTCAAAGTTTCCACTAAATCCATCCTGAGGTTATCCAACCAATCATTTGACAGGAATATTTGAGGCTCTGGCAGGTGGTAAGCCAGCGCCACATATCCTGGGCTAAATGCAGCATAGCCCTGACCTTCAACATTTCCTATAAGCATTGTGTTGTTTTTTGTGTGGGGAAAAATCCATCTCATAACATCAGAGCATGGGAACAGCTCTGGTCTGGTAGCCACCTTCATGATGGCGGATTTCTCTATGTTGGCATAAATGGGCTCCTCTTCGAGACCCATGTCTGGGACTTCCCTGCGGGAAATCAATCTGTATATCTCATCCCATTTATACTCGGGCTCAACACCTGAGACACATTGGGTGTCCTCATATATATATTATGTCTGTGTGACGACCTCTATTGTTGATTGTTCTTCGGCCATAGGGGCCTTCTTTTTCTGCCTTTTGGACATTGTAAGTTCTTCCTGCCATGTATAACATTATGACATTAAGCAATTCGAATTTGCGAACATTGTGCAGCAGTTTATTCTTTCTCAAGTGTATCATGATTGTAATGAAATTAAGACATAAGCCCTTCAGGCTGAAGAATTGAACTAGCATGCAATACTATGCAGTGTGCTATTATCCTATGTTAATGTGCGAGCAAGAAAAGAAACCAATGCATGTATGCACAACCCAAGCATGCCCTGATTACCAGAACTACCAGCACGAAATAAACTCAATCCACTACTGCAATATAATGATCAATGTCCTTCTACTGCATGATACTAAAACCTGATCAATCCTAATTGGGTTGGTATTAAAATCTACATTATTTTATAGTATGCCATTTTTTCATGATAACAACTCATAGAACACAAGCAAGAATCTTAAACGCAAGGTGCAAATGTATCTTTCCCAATATCAAATATTTCGACGACAAGGATTCATCAAGGAGAAAACTCCAATAACCTATACTGCTTGCAGAAAGGGTAATTACATTGGTGTGGCTAGATACTGCGGGCAACAACAACAAATTTTTGCACACGGCGCTCCCACCAGTGCCAACATCCATGCTATCTTCAAATCGTAAACAATATAGCAGCACAGCCCTAGGGTTTTAGACAGCCGAGAACGACGGACTATGCGGGACGACGCAGGCAGAGGTTGGGGCTCAAAAAGGGCATACATATTAGGGAAACTGAACAGTAGAGAAATCATCACAAATCACCAGCAAAAAACCCCCCATTAAAACTTCTCCCTGACATCATTATTACAAGGAAAAAAAAAACAAATGCAGGCGGCATAACGGCCGCCTGCACCGTGCCTTCATCCGCTGTGCACAGGGTGAAACTAAAACGGCCGAGGTAAACAAATAAAATGCACGGGCTCTATAAAAGAAAAATGAATCCCCCCCCCCCCTTCTAACTGCAAACAGCTACCCCAACCGGACATTATCTCAATATGCGGGCGCAAAACACAAGAAAAGCGACTATGGCACCTAGCCGCAGGGAAAAACTTAGTATGCAGGCAGGACAGGAAATGTATACACAACCCTAGTAATACCCCAAGCCTCAGCAACATCACCCAATCAAAAACTTGAATAGCACTAGGTAAGGAGGTAACGATCCTACCTGGCAGTAATGCGCAGCCGGTAAGGCGACAACGGTTGAGCTTCCAACCGACACCTGGACGCGGGTACAAGCACAGAGCTCCACAAAGTTCGTAGGGTCGACAGCGCGGAGAGGACAGCGACAGCTCGGGCCCAAAATAACAATAAAAAATCCAAAACCCCCGCCCCCCGTATATATAAAAGAGTCGTACGTGCGAGAGCTCTAAATTGGCCGCGAAACAAAATCTGATTCGGGCGGCTAGAACCCCAGACCGTCCGCAACGTCGGACGGTCCCCAGCACCAACTCACCCGCAACAGTTAATAGAACGTGTGAATCACAATGATCGGGTGTTGGTGAGGACCGAGATCGGAGACCAAGAACCCGGACTCCCTCGAAACGGCGGATATTGATAAGTTGAACTCCGCCCGCAACGGTAGAAAGAGGGCTCCGATACGCGGCCGAGAGAAAAACAAAATGCAACTCGGAGGGTGAGAGAAATTCAAAGCCCAAAATGATCCGTAACAGCGGTCGCCAAAAGTGAATATCTGTCCGCAACGTTGGACGAGGGAGAACTCAACCCCTCCGATGAAGAATCAAAAACCACTCGAAACGTCAAAGAATCGAAACCCACCCGTAACGGTAGGACAATCAAAAACCATCCGCATGGTGAAGAATTGAAAACCACCCGCAACGGCGGACAGTCAAATATACTTAACTCCCGATTCAAAACGGTTTCGAAAGATATGCAAAAACAACGATGAGCTCGATCAAGGATGGGATTCTTTCAAGCATTAAAGGAGAAAAACATATCGATGGATATCAATTCAAAAAGCTGTAAAACATTCCAAAAATCCATAGACCAAAAGTCACCAGACTGAAACCGGAAGAAAACCAACTTATTCAAATTGAAGGAGGGTCCTAAAATTTTCAGAATTTTGGGAAATCGTTGCAGGTGCAACAATTGGCGACTACCTGGTGAACCCCAGATCTCTGAATTAACTCTCTCTCCCAGCTTAAGACTGTCTAAATAAAATCGAAATCTTCTAGATGTCTGTATTCCTAAGCAAGGCAACTTATGCATTAAATTACTTAGAAGAAGCCCATATTTTTTTGGAAAAGGTAACATCAGCAGTATTTCAGGTCTGAATAACTCTTTTGAGGCCAAATGGATGAGGTTTATTTTACCTTCCCTTTGGTAGTTACCGCCTAGACACCACAGGATTTGACAGAGAGTAACAGCATTATCCTTTTGTTCCTCATTCCCATGCCAATTTGCACTTTTGTGCCTTCTGAACTTTAGTTCTTTTGATATGAGTCTTCCTATAGGCCTTTCTTACTGAATTTTAATTCAGGATCCTCTATCCCATAGTGTCCTTTTGTGTGAATGATATATTTCATACTTCAATTCACGGACAGAGAGGATCTTGTGGCCATTTGGTACTTTATGCTTTGAGATTAATGCTTTTTCGAGCTTTGCTTTGATATGTCTTGTTTCTTTCAGGAGCTTGGACTCTTAATATCTTTTGGCCTTTTCTTAATTTATGGCTTGGGATCATTTATATATGATAAACTGTTCCACTCTGCTTCCTTTCCGTGGGTCTTTTGCTGTCACTCCCTTGGGTGTTTAAGATGTGAAATAGATGGAGCCTCGAAATAGTACTTCAGATCTTTCCCACTTCTGAGTTATTTACAGGGGTTAAGTGAGACTTCAATAAATGCATGTCAGTTAGGAATACGGTTACTAGAAGACACTCGTACTTTTAAGCACAGTCTTTCAATAAATATTTTAGTTAATAAAGAACCTTGATGTTTCCATTGCAACCAAAAGTTTGCCTCTTATTCAAAATCAAGGGAAAACTAGCAAAGTACTATAAAGAAAACGACAGCAAAGCAAGTAATCAAAAGAAAGAAACCTCAAAGCACTAAAATAAGAAAACAACATATGCAACAAAGCAATTTATTTATGTACAAAAGAAAACAAAAATTTTGCCCATTCCTGAAAAATTATAAATCTAGAAACTGAGGAATGAGCTGGATTTAGACATGGATTGCCTAACCATGGTCCAAATGTGCTGTTATTGAAATGGAACCCATATCTAAGATCCTGAAGTCGTTTCTTTCAGCCTGAGGGAGTTGAAGGAACTCAGGCTGGGTGCCCGTCATAGGACTGGCCCCTTTTGAGGTATGATGGTCTAGCTTAAGCTCAGTGAGATAATTTCCTGGGATAGAATCAGCAGACTCATTTCCTTCTCTTAACTTAGTGACAGTATACTTCATATACGGTTCTCTCAAAATTTTGATATGACTTTGGGTACCCTTGAGAGGCAATCACAGATGAGACCAATCTAAAGCAAAATATCCTTTCAGCCTGGCAGTCCAATATCGGTTGAGAATGAGCCCATATCCCCTTGGTATATCAGCCACCATTATGTCAATAAATTGACATATTTTGTTGTTTGCAGCCAAACGAATGAGGACATTCTTCATTTCACCCACCACCTTGACTCCTATGCTATCTAATTACGTTACTTCACAAGGTGTGGACTCCAGCTGTCCATTAATCCTTTTACAAATCTCAAGGGGCATCACATTTACTGCTGCTCCAGAGTCTACTAAGCAATTATGCACATTGTAATTTAGCATCTCTAGAGTCAAGAGAAAAGGAGGGGTGTCAAGGTTTTCTTTCCAACCTGGTTCTTGGTCTTCTTTTCCTAGTAGGTTTTGAATAGGTATGTCCTTTATTAGCTTTTGAGTTTCATCAGAGTTTTCCTCACTGACCCCTATCTTCTCCTCTACAGGATCGACAGTCTCAGTGGTTGATTTTGTCCTCTGGTTGAGGGTATTGTTCAGATGCGCTTTGCCCTCGTCCAGTTTCTTAACATTCTCCTGCAAACTATTGACCTTAGAAATCATTGTATTGTCTTGGCTTATGACAACTTTGTCATTTCTAGTTATGGGTGTGCATTCAGATTTAGGAGTGTCATATCCAATGTTAAACAGTGAAATACTATTCCATGAGAACATAGTATCATCCTCTAGTTTGCTTATGATCTGTTTCTCCTTTTCTTCCTCACCACTGTCCCTAATCAATTTAGGATCCAACAACTTGTTCATCACCAATGTCATTGAATGTAACCATTGAGGACACTTCTTCTCAGAATGAGGTTGTTGATGAAAAGTACAGAAATTATCCCCTCCTATTCCTATTATGTTTATTGATGCCAAATTAAGAGGTGGGACTTGCCATTGGTTGTTATCTTCCGTTTTTGGATAGCGTGGCTTATTGGTTTTCTGAATGTCCCTCTCCTTCTCCAGGTCTACAATTCGGTTGGACATTTTCTGAAGCACTTTCATCATCTCATGATAATCATGTGGTTGATCTTCTCTAGATTTAAACAGCAGTGAGCTTCTTCTTACAGTGGTCTTCTCTTCACATGAATCAGGGTAATCCTCTATACTCTCACTTTCTGCCTCTACTCTTTCGGCCTCCTCATACGTTTCCACCAATGTAGGCTTGGATTTCATTTTGGTAAACATGGCCAGCTCAGGACCTAGGGCTGAGGTATAATATTCAATTAAAACTTTGTCAGAAGGTCTGTCCATAGCGGAAAAAAATTTTAAGTACAATGAAAATCTCTGGGTGAAACTATGTACATTTTCATTCTTCTCTTTTCTCAACAAACCAAGCCCTTTCATCAACGAGGCATGCATCTTCTGAGTTGTGTATCTACTTCTGAAAACCCTTTCAAAGGTGTCCCAATATGGAATGGAGTTTGCAGGTAGACCAAAGTACCAAGATGCTGTTGCTCCTTTCAGAGTGTGCAGAAAAAGTCTACAAACCACATCTTCATACTCCCCATCCCTTAGCCCTTTTAATGCTAGGTAGAAACTTTGAAGGTGATCATCTACAGCGATATTTTCCACAGGGTCAAACTTGGGAAAGAGCTTTTCAAAGGCTTGAGGAAGGTTATGCAAAGGAGGAGTTAGGTTCAGAGGTGACCTAGCTCTCCATGCCGACACAGGATTGAGTTGGTTACCAGCCATAAGCAAAGGTAAACGAATGTGATGCTTAGGAAAAATAGTCCTTCAAGGATAGTACCGAAAACTGTGAACACTTGGGTTAGGTTGAAAGCTTCAAACGTCTACTGGTAGGATAGTCTCGGGAAACTATGTATGCACGGCCAGCCTTTACTGGCGGCCCTCCTTCTAGCGCCAAAACTATTGTGGCCTGGAAATTCGCAGGCAACAACAGTAAGGGATTCTCCCCAATCAACGTTCCCAACTAGCCCGTTGACCGTTTGGTATAGGGAATCCATTCGGTTTTACGGTCCGGCTACCGTAGGTCAAAGTAACAACAAGGGTTTACAGGTTGCGGACCGGTCCACCGGAATTTGTATTTTTGACTTAAGAATGATATGCAAGTATCTAACTAATTATGCAGGGTGGTGAAGGATGTGGGGAGCAGTCACAATGTGATGCGCAGGTTCTTACCTATCGTCTTAGGCTCACCGGCACTAGAATCACACATGCATCTATGCACTGACCTAGCTATCTATCTACCTATCCCCGGAGAGCCAAATTATATTTAATAAATATGAGCAATGCGGATGTGCACACATGATAAAAGCAATTACAGATAGCTGACATTTACTTTTACAGGCATGAACAATGAAAGATATTTCCACAACTAGCTAACCAATTGCTTCATAATAAGCATGCATTACTCATGGTGGTTATTTCATAAAATAAATCAGAAATCATTTAAACAAGACATAGGTCATAAGTTAGAACGATCTCACGATTCACGGATACAATGCTAAAAAAAACAAAGTAGTTCATCTTTCGACTATCCATGGCAAAACATTTGAAATCCCACCGATCTTCTTTCAACAGGCAAACTGTAATTTTTATTGCAAAAGGAAATAGTTCTTCTTAAAACAACCTTCCAGTCTTACTGGGGAAAAAAGCCCTTTTTACTTCTACGCTTCCTACTTTTATACAAAAAGTCAAAATGGTTGGGCTTCCCAAAGTGACCTTTGGGCTTCCCAACCTTTTGCTTTCCCAACGCTTCATTTCTCAAAACTTTTACAAAAATATTACATTAATAAAAAGTTGACCGGTCCCCTATGAGGAGGATCCTGCTTGGTTTTCAAGGAATCTTTTCCACACTGCTGCTTCAGCAGCGAGGCCTTCAAAAGCGCATGGCTCTAGGAACTGGATGTTAATTTCAAACTTGTCAACTTGGTTCCTGATGGCCTCGATCCTTACTGGGCTCAACCGAAGCTGGTCTTCTAGAACCTGCATGCTAACGGCTGCATGACCCACTTCGTTCTCCAGTACTATGGCATCAATGGATTGAATCTGCTGCGTCCTGGCCTCTGCATCTTGATGCCCTTTCTGCAATATGTCCACAAAGGTCTCATGATCCGGGAACTCTTCAAACCTAAGCTCAGCCTCTGTCTGGCAGCGGTTATAAGCATTGAGAAACCTTTTAAAATACTCCGAGCATGCTACCTGTGTCCTCTTGATAGTCTTCTTAAAGTCTTCAGCAGTGTTGATGGCAAACTCTACCAGGTTGTGATCTCTCTTAAGGGCTTGATGGTCTTTTGCTGGTAGCCCTTCTGGAATCTCAGCATCATCTTCTGGTCTTTCCATTCTGGCGTTCAAGACCTCAAGAACATCTTGGGACCTGTCTACGAAATAGGAGGAAGTTTCTATGATCTCCTCTAACCTGCTGTCCATCTGAAGAACTTTGCATCTTTCTTTTTCCAAAGCAGTCTGCAGCTGCAGTATTTTAGCCTTTTGCGCTAGGATATATTCTTTAAATGGCTGCAGATCGACTTGTTGTTCCTTTGCTGTCTCCAGTTTAACAATCAGAGATGCCAGCTGCTCTTTCAGTCCTTGGGTGTATGCAATATTGGATTCATAGATAATATACTGTTGCGCCTCTAGGTCTTCCACTTTTGCCCTCAACTGTTCCTTTTCATTCTTCAGATCTTGAACTTCCTGTTGCGCATTTTCTAGAGCCTCTTGTGTTGTTTCCTTGGCTTGCGCCTCTACCTGGAGGGCATGGATTTCACCCTTTGTGGATTCCATTTCCCTTAGCATGTGTTCATACTTCCTCTTAAGTCTGCTACCCTCTCCTCTTTCTTGCCTCTGTGTGTCCTTTAGCTAAGCAGTGCTCTTCTTTTCTGATTCTAATTCAATCATCACCTTCTTTATATTATCAGCGGAGGCATCAATTAGTGCAGCCCCGGCTCTTATCGTGAGCATAAGATCTTTATCTGTCCCTAACATGACTGCAGTATCTGTGACCATCTTCCCTGATAGATCTTTCGCCTCCACCTTCTTTTCTGTCCTCCTCATTATTCTTTTAGTGGTCCTGTCATAGTATACAGTACTGAAATCAGAGACTTCTTCCCCCTTCTTCTGGATGAAAGGCACTATTTGGAGCACAGGGGTTACAGGAGTGCTAGCAGTAGGTACTTGAAGGATCTGCACCTCAGGGTTTTCCTCTTCCTGACTCTGCCTTGTTAGTGTTTCAGAGGCTGACTATTGTGTTAACTTTATCTTCTCAGCCTCCTGCCCTTGGAGCTCTTCATTTAGTTTTCTCTGTGCTTCTTCGGTTGCTTGCCTGGCTGCCTCTTCTTCTCCTCTGGCTGCTTCTTTTCCCAGTTCAGCTGCTTCCTGGGCAGCTTTCCTTTTCTCTTCTTCTCCCCTCTGCAACCTCATTTTCCAGCCTCTGAGCTTCCTCCCTTATCCTTTTGGCTACTTCTTCAGCTCTGGCTTGTTCAACTTTGGCCTGCTCTGCCCCTTTTCCACCTTTGGTGGGGTTCTTTGGTTTGAATCTTCTGTTGAGTGCCGTCATGTTTGGAGCTCTCCGAAAAACAGATTCATCCTTATCATAATGATGGGTATATTCAAAGAACACTTTATGATTCTTGCAGTGCTCAGCCACTTTACCATGAGTGTCATTGCGCCGGAAAGGCATCTCCCCAAAATGGAACTTCCCTAGTTCCTCTATGAATTCGGCAGCTTGTTTCACATTGGCGAATCTGTAGCTACCTAACTTGAAAGGCAAAGGGGGATATGCAGCCTTCTTATGCTGGAACAGGAAATGACCAACTCCATCAATGAACACTTGTCTAACTGCCTCTTTATGGATTATATAATCCGTTGCATACTTTGGTAGCAGATAAGGTGTCTTCGAGCCTCCATACATTCTAAGATACATACCATGGTCTGTCAAAAAATAATCTCCATACTCCTCTATTACCTGCCTAGCATCTTCGGACATGCAGTCACATTCCTTCCGGAAGATAAGCTTGTATAGTGGCATAATGAAATGCTCACATACTTCTCTGTAATAACTGTGGTACTGATTAGCCCACAGTGGTTTGTAAGCTGCATATACAGGCATTCTTTCCCTATCCCAGGCACACTTGAGACCGGGGAAAGGCTGGTTGCATAGTATGCAGTCTATCAAAATGGAACTCATATAGAATTCAGATTTTTTCCGGGCTTCTCCTCCTCCCAAGGCTGCAGCTACGCAGGAAGAGAGACTACTTGATACTAGGCTGGCCCAGTTGAAAACTGTTCCTTGGGTCGCCACATGGAACATAATGGGGACCCATTCAAATTTGAAGAGTCTGCCACTGGATCTACCAAAGATCTTGTTTAGCATCAGAGCTACAGATCTGTAAGGAGCTCTTAAGCTCGTTGTATCATAATCCTCGGTGGCTCTGTGTCGATATAGCTTCCCTGGCAAGAGCATTCTCTTCAGAGTTTCCACTAAATCCATCCTGAGGTTATCCAACCAATCATTTGACAGGAAGATTTGAGGCTCTGGCAGGTGGTAAGCCAGTGCCACATATCCTGGGCTAAATGCAGCATAGCCCTGACCTTCAACATTTCCTATAAGCATTGTGTTGCTGTTTGTGTGGGGCAAAATCCATCTCATAACATCAAAGCATGGGAACAGCTCTGGTCTGGTAGCCACCTTCATGATGGCAGATTTCTCTATGTTGGCATAAATGGGCTCCTCTTCGAGACCCATGTCTGGGACTTCCCTGTGGGAAATCAATCTGTATATCTCATCCCATTTATACTCAGGCTCAACACCTGAGACACATTGGGTGTCCTCATATATATATTCTGTCTGTGTGACGACCTCTATTGCTTATTGTTCTTCGGCCATAGGGGCCTTCTTTTTCTGCCTTTTGGACATTGTAAGTTCTTCCTGCCATGTATAACATTATGACATTAAGCAATTCGAATTTGCGAACATTGTGTAGCAGTTTATTCTTTCTCAAGTGTATCATGACTGTAATGAAATTAAGACATAAGCCCTTCAGGCTGAAGAATTGAACTAGCATGCAATACTGTGCAGTGTGCTATTATCCTATGTTAATGTGCGAGCAAGAAAAGAAACCAATGCATGTATGCACAACCCAAGCATGCCCTGATTACTAGAAATACCAGCACGAAATAAACTCAATCCACTACTGCAATATAATGATCAATGTCCTTCTACTGCATGATACTAAAACCTGATCAATCCTAATTGGGCTGGTATTAAAATCTACATTATTTCACAGTATGCCATTTTTTCATGATAACAACTCATAGAACATAAGCAAGAATCTTAAACACAAGGTGCAAATGTATCTTTCCCAATATCAAATATTTCGACGGCAAGGCTTCATCAAGGAGAAAACTGCAATAGCCTATACTGCTCGTAGAAAGGGTAATTACATTGGTGTGGCTAGATACTGCGGGAAACAACAACAAATTTTTGCACACGGCGCTCCCACCAGTGCCAACATCCATGCTATCTTCAAATCGTAAACAATATAGCGGCACAGCCCTAGGGTTTTAGACAGCCGAGAACGACGGACTGCGTGGGACGGCGCAGGAAGATGTTGGGGCTCAAAACGGGCATACATATTAGGGAAACTGACCAATAGATAAATCATCACAAATCACCAGCAAAAAAACCCCCATTGAAACTTCTCCCTGACATCATTATTACAAGGAAAAAAAAACCAGATGCAGGTGGCATAACGGCCGCCTGCACCGTGCCTTCATCCGTTGTGCGCAGGGCGAAACTAAAATGGCCAAGGTAAACAAATAAAATGCGCGGGCTCTATAAAAGAAAAACGAATCCCCCCCCCCTTCTAACCACAAACAGCTACCCCAACCGGATATTATCTCAATATGCGGGCGCAAAACACAAGAAAAGCGATTATGGCACCTAGCCGCGGGGAAAAACTCAGTATGCGGGCAAGACAGGAAATGTATACACAACCCTAGTAATACCCCAAGCCTCAGCAACATCACCCAATCAAAAACTTGAATAGCACTAGGTAAGGCGGTAACGATCCTACCTGGCAGTAATGCGTAGCCGGTAAGGCGACAACGGTTGAGCTTCCAACTGACACCTAGACGCGGGTACAAGCACAGAGCTCCACAAAGTTCACAGGGTCGACAACATGGAGAGGACAGCGACAGCTCGGGCCCAAAATAACAATAAAAAATCCAAAACCCCCGCCCCCCGTATATATAAAAGAGTCGCACGTGCGAGAGCTCTAAATCGGCCGCGAAACCAAATCTGATTCGGGCGGCTAGAACCCCAGATCGTCCGCAACGGCGGACGGTCCCCAGCACCAACTCATCCGCAACGGCTAATAGAACGTGTGAATCACAATGATCAGGCGTCGACGAGGACCGAGATCGAAGACCAAGAACCCGGACTCCCCCGAAACAGCGGATATTGATAAGTTGAACTCCGCCCGCAACGGTAGAAAGAGGGCTCCGATACACGGCCGGGAGAAAAACAAAACGCAACTCGGAGGGTGAGAGAAATTCAAAGCCCAAAATGATCCGTAACAGCGGTCGCCAAAAGTGAAGATCTGTCCGCAACGTCAGACGAGGGAGAACTCAACCCCTCCGATGAAGAATCAAAAACCACCCGAAACGTCAAAGAATCGAAACCCACCCACAATGGCGGGACAATCAAAAACCATCCGCACGATGAAGAATTGAAAACCACCCGCAACAGCGGACAGTCAAATATACTTAACTCCCGATTCAAAACGGTTTCGAAAGATATGCAAAAACAACGATGAGCTCGATCAAGGATGGGATTCTTTAAAGCATTAAAGGAGAAAAACAGATCGATGGATATCAATTCAAAAAGCTGTAAAACATTCCAAAAATCCATAGACCAAAAGTGACCAGACTGAAACCGAAAGAAAACCAACTTATTCAAATTGAAGGAGGGTCCTAAAATTTTCTGAATTTTGGGAAATTGTTGCAGGTGCAACACGGTGATTTTAATATTCTCTTCCAACATGTATTTTTTAGCTTACACGAGAATCATAGACCTTCAACAAACATCATTTTAGAATGGTATACACACCATCTTCAAAAGACATGTCTATGTTCATTCTACAAAAGGGCATAATAGATTTACATGAAGCATGCGAGTATGCTCAAAAACTTTAAAAGGTTTTTGAAAAGTGTTTCAAAAGGTATTCTTCTTAAATTTCTCCTCCCTCTTTTTCTTTATATGATGAAAAGGATATAAAGGTGAATCAAACATTTCATAATTATTCAAGTTAGAAGAGCCAGTTAAGGTTTTATGCAATGAATTAATTTCTTACAACAAGGAAGAAACATACAAAACAAAAAAAGAGTGTATCAACCCCAAATTTTATCCAAAGTTTTGATTATACTTTTTCTTCCCCAGGTAGATATACTGAATGTCTCACTTCTAACTTTCATTTTTTAGAATATGAAACCAAAATTTTAGAAGAAAATCCTAACTCTTATACTTCTAATTTTCGAAATAAAGATTGGATCTTATCTAAACACGTGTCATTTTCTGATTTTGATCATGTCTCTCCATTTTTGGACAAACATAGAATTGGAAATAAAAAGATTTATCATTTTCCTTGAATAATTTAGATACCTTCTCTATGTGCTTTGATCAATCTATGGAACATGATGAAGATTTATGAATCATTAATCAAAGCTTTCAAATCACTTATTGTAGTTTAAATTTTGAAACACTTAATTGAATCCTTATTATTTTGAAAAATATGAATTAAACAATCATTTATTTGAATATCCTTCCTCCTCATCTATTAAATTAAATTGTTATGAAGAAGATATATCTTTGGAGACATAATTGGATGAAATTGAAAACGAGTTTCAGAATATCTTCTCTAATTACATCTTGCTTAAAAATCAAATTTTCAAAGAAAAGTTAATAAAAACAAATATTATGAAAAACAAGAGAAGCCATACTTTTGTCTATTGGAAGGAAGAATAAAATATAGATCATTCAAACTTTATTCCCGATGAAACACATACCTATGTTGTTGATTTGGTTAATAAACAAAATCGTAAGTTGAAAGAAAAAACTGTTGGTAGTTTACCTTGTATAAACTTTATAATTATTAAAGATTTTGAAAAACCACACATTTTAGGAAATATGATTGATAAGGATGTTTTGTATAATAATAATAATAATAATAATGAAACGTCCTCTATTAAGTCTTTTTTCTGAATCATCAAATTTTTTGTGTCCTTATGATAAGACATCTAGTCAATCCATTAAATCTTGTAGCTTCCAATCTGATTTTCATGATCCAATTTTCACATGGTTGGAAGAATCATATCTATAGGGTTTTCAGTTTCATTTTCCTTTCTTTGAAAATAATGGATCTAGTTTAATTTTTTCCATCCTTCAATATGAAGCACCTCAATTCCCAATATTGATGTTTGACGGATTCCATTTTGCAGAATTGGAAGTGCTTCAATGGCTTCATTGGTTGTTTCATTTTACTTAATCATTTGTATTTATGTAGTTTATCTTAGGAGTAGGATATCTAGTGAGTTAATCAGTTTACTCTTTGGTTTCAATAAAGCAGTTCTCAAGAATTCTGATGAAAGGTGATCCACCATCCAAATATGTTCAAAGAAAATTTTCAATAATTTCTTTAGCATTCTTGTTCATACTATTTTCTTATAACATTTTTTTTTTTACCTTTAATATGAAATGTTTAATTTAATATGATGACACAAGAATATATATTTTTAATTCTTCTTATGATTTCATTATTTTCACATGGAATTGAACATGGATTGCTTATTTTCAAATTGATATTATAAACTGCTCATCTTACCATCTATCTTTTCCATTTTGACTTTCCTTTTGTGAATAGTGTTGAATAAAGGATATGATTTATTCAAATTTCTCATCCATTAATTAAATAAATTTATCATAATTCGAAGAAAAGAATAAATTTTTAACAATTGAATGATTTTGCAATAATCAAAGATTTTTGAAACTTGACATCAATGACGAGCTTATGATGCTTCTTGTGGAAATCACCATGACTATTTCATCATATCCATTGTTTTCATGCATATTAAATTTGCATCTCCTATTTGTATTTCCATTCATATTAACCTTATTATTTAAAGTTTAACCCTTTATATCCATGTATTGCGGTCAAGTTAAATATTAGGAGATTTGTCATCATTATATATGCATGTCATGATTTTGTGATTTTTACATTATTTTGTATATTTCGTCTCATAGAATATGACCATGTCTTGATTTTCGACTTTGAGAACTCATTTACCATCTTTGATGGTTGACTTAATTTTGGACAGATTAATCTTTTATTCAAGATTTATAATCATCTTTGTGGATACATAATTCTCTTTTCTTTTGAATTGTAATACATAGTTTTTGGTTGAAATTTTGATTTGATCAAGTCTTATCATGTATATAAGTTTTGGGTGTTTTGGGTGTTTTGGTTAGATTAGTGCTTTTTTTATTTTACAACTTTTTTTATTCCAAGTTAGCTTGGTTTTTCAATAATAGTTTTGATATTTGTGAGTCTTTCGAGTTTTCATTTTTTTTCTTAACTTTCTTGATGTTTGGTTTGTAAATAAATAACGGTATGTTGATACACTACCTGGTTTTTACATGCTTCCTTGTTTATAAACCTCGCAAGTTTAAAAGGGAAATCATTACTAAGGATGTCTTCTTTTGTCAAAATTATGACCACGACGAGATTAGCCTTGGCTCTAAAAAATCTATTATGGACCATACTAATGGATTGATTGAGTTACCCGACTATTATCTAAGATCTTTATCTTTCAAAATGATACTATAATATAGATGAGTTTACATTTTAGGGAAGTGTTTTCCCTATATTGGAGTAAGACGGGAATCGTAAGTTATTATTAGACCTTTTACGTCCTCCTTCGCTCTTGAGTGAGCCATTTAGATCTGCTTCCCCATCCACTAAGTAATCTCTATTGAGATTAACAATAACCTTAGTATTATTCATTATACCAAAAAAATGATGAGAAAAAACAAATAAAATTTTACTTTTTAATTATCTTTTTCTATATCTAGTGGATGGGATACAAGCATCTAAGTGAGGCTAAAAGGTTTATCATGTGGTATTGAGTTCGTATCTATATACTATGTGTTCATGATTTGTTTTGATTATGAGAAATAGATTCCTTTGAAAGTTTTATTCTTTTATTTATAGAATAAATCATTTATTTTTATAAGCTTTTAGATAATGGTCTGGATAGTTTAATTCATTTTGAAAGTTTTTCGTTCAATATTTCCTATATAAGACAACGGTGATATCAAGTTATGTGATTGGGAGTTTGACATTTGAAGAGGCCTTATTATTATTTATCTTATATTGTTTAAGATTCATGTTCGTTTTACAGACATAGTTGGTTCATTAATGCAACTTTACAAAAGGAACCAACTCATCTCAATTACCTGAAGGAGATGTTAGACCACCATATTTTTGGAGATGCCATAATATTTTTGCAAAATATTTTTGAGTAGAGATTCAGGTTCATATATTCTTGGTTGACGATTCACTAAATTTGTTAAGATTACATACATGCGTCTTCCTTGAGTCATCTTTTTACTAGACTTTAGGAATGGTAATTGCTTGGTAAAAATGACATATTAGGAAGCCATTTTGAAGTTAATAACGTGGATGACCTAAATTCTATGATATTGTCAAGTAGAGTACCACCGAAAGCACACTACTCATCAACGGGAATAGAAGAAAGAAAATGTCATGATTGAACCTTTGTCTATCTCAAGCTCAATACAGGGGTCTACCATGATTCTTATTCTAATCTATGTTACCAGAAACGAGAAACGAGAACTGTACGAGAAACGAAGTTTCCAAGTTTCGCAAGTATAAGAAACGAGGATAGAGAAAAACAAAAAATTGAATTAATTAAAATATATAAATTAAATATTATGACAATTTGCAGATTTTAGTACTGACTGGACTTGGTTCAACATTTCAAACTCCAAGCTCCAACCAACTTCACCCAGTTAATTTTAGCTTCAAAGACTAACAAACAAACTCCGGGTTCGTTCAACTCCGAATTGAAGAATGGGAATCAATTCATTATAGGTTTAAAGAGGAAAAAATAGTACGAAGAAATCATAATTTTACCTATTATGGCTGATTTGTTTACCCTATGTGTAAGCCGGCCAAAACACAACTATCATAAGTAATGAGAAAAATTCACAAATATATATGATAAGATCTTGTTTTAGAAATTTTGGCCTCTGTAAACCTACTGATATTAATACTGAAATCTTCAAATGAAAAGAATGGAAATGGGACATAGACTGCAACCTGTAATAACCTCATTTATGGGATATGAATGAATAAAATTATAATATATTAACTGGAATAGCAGTTTCAAAAAGGTTTTGGAGAAATTTATTACAGAACATACGAATGAATAAAATTATAATATATTAACTAGAATAGCAGTTTCAAAAAGGTTTTGGAGAAATTTATAACAGAACATACGATAGCTTGGGCATTTGTCCATAAGGTGTCTATCGTTGCAATTTACTCATTTGTCCATATGGTGTTTATCGTTGCAATTTACTATTTCTAGATACTAAAAGACATTTACCCAATTTCTTATGATATGATGCCCCAAACGTAGAGCATTCACTAGCGACGACACTTAGACCTTTGCTATGAACTTGATCAGCCTACGAATGTGTTGCTATCAACCAACACTTGCTGTGCAGGTGAAATCGGTGGAATTGTTGGATTGATTCAATAAAACCAGAACCTTTAACGAAGATCCTTGGAACTTCAACTAAAATCCTCTTGCAAAAGCACAAGATGTCAACTCTATCCACACTTGCTTGCCTCATTACCTATCTAAAATCTAAAAATTAAACCCTGAAATTAACCAATTCGCAAAAAAACGAAAATTCGTTTCTTGATAAACCGTTGGGAAAAACGTTGCGTCTTTTAAGAAACGGAATTTTGGTTGCAGAAACGAAAACGGTCATAGAAAACGGCGTTTTCCATCTCGTTGTCGTTTCTACACCATTTTTTGTGATAAACATGACCTACCATCATGTTTTTGGTAACAGTGATTCTAATTGCAAAAGAGAGACATTTAGTATTTTCTTCTGGATTTTTTATCGAATAAAGGGAGATGTTATTTGTTTTGAAATTATTTACCATTCGTTACTCTTCCATTCTAATCCATTATTTTATATTTTGCAGAGAAATATCTTGCCTACTTATCTTTAGCGATTGTTTTCTAATTAATTCTCTTTCTTATCTTGCAAATTTAGCGATGAGGATGGAGAAAGTTACAACAAAATTAGTTAATAACTCTGAGATTACATTCAAGTACAAATTATGAGGAAGACAACATGCACAAAAAACATTTCACTAAGAAAGGACAATGCAGGAAAGTTATAAAATGTATCACGTACCAGAACTTGGAGGAAAATCTCGTGCTCCATTTTCTATCAAACCGTGAAGACTATAACAAAATCGTCGAGTTTTATTTCATAGCAAACACCTACATATTTTTGTAGTTGTTAAAAATCTTTTTCGTTTTAGCGGCCACTGGAACTGTTTGTTTCAGCTATTGGAATTTGCATTATAGATAGTTTTTCATCTTAGTGTAGTTCACGTTCAGGAAATTAGCCACTTCAATTGTGAGACTCTTGTTGAGAGCATATAATAAAGGTAGCAAGACCTATACCCTATGAGAGTTAGCTAGTTTATACATACAGGGCTGTGTTAAGTTCCTTGTGTGGGATTTGTCTCTTTGTTGGCCTAAGGATAGAAAATCTGGCCAACATAACCCTATCCCAAGCTTTGTTTATTAGAAAATAATTTTGTATCTTACATAAATGTAATTTATACTAATGCTAGAAGGTTTTCCTTTGTGCATGTAAATAATGGCATGACCCATTCAACTGTGCACTGGATTCGATGCTTAAGATTCAAGGTATGCCTTGATTTTAGAGTATGCCAAAGGGAAGAGTTCCAGGGTACTATGTTTGGAGTGTTTGGGAAAAGAGGGCTTTACCGTCTCTATTGAATTTAAGATAAGTTTGACTATTAAACCATTTGGTCTGTAATACGAATGGAAAATCCATTGTGATTTAGCAACAAAACTATAGGGTAATTGGCGTATAGCCATAGTAGCTTATACAATTTTAATTTAAATGTTATAATGATTTTTGATAGTATCACTAGTTTTCGTGGATTTTGGCTTCAATCTTGAAGTAGTTTAATACCAGATTTGTATGAGTGGTCTTATATGAGTTGGATGATGTTGTGACAACCATATACTATGTATTAATCTTTAATTTGATGTCCATATGCTTCGTGGCTCGAAATCCAATAAACTCATGTATGAAAAGCTTGCATTCCCATGCCATTGAATCACTAGTTTCCATGATTTTGGCTTCAATCTTGAAAAAGTCTTGTATCTAATTTGTATGAAGGATGTTCTCTGAGTTTTATGATGTGACATCCATAAATAATGTGTTACTCTTTTGATATTATAAAAAATCATGTAAACATAGGCCTCCCAAGGGATAAATAATATAAGTCCATATATTTATATTTTGATATTTTGTAATGGGAAAGAAATCCCAAATGAATAATTTTTTACGTGAATAAGTCGAAGTTGACTTAAAATTAGGTTAAAATGCTTGAGCTCGATGGCCACCGAATTGTGGATCACATGGGAGGTAAAACTCAACCAAGTCATCGAAAGCATCCAATATATGAAGAGGGAGAAAAGCAAGCCCATTGTTACCATTTTTCCATCCGGTAACCTATCCCTATTTGAGAGGGCGTAACCCAATAAAAGGAAAAAAGTATTTATTTTTAATAAACTATGTGAGGTTTGGGTTTACTAGTCCCTACCAAAGGTCAGGGTACTATATGAGTTGACACGATATTAATTCGTCTTTTGAGTTTCATTGCTTTTGGCATATTACAAGTAACAATATAACAAGTACAATAGTTGGCTTCTCCCTACTAGAGGACTGTTAGACCGGCTTAGTATCTCTGCTCTGTAATGGCTTCCTTTTGATGTAATATAATGCTTTTATTTTAAAAAAAAAGTTATAATATTAAAGTTAAATATAATTTACAATTTTTATAATGTTTTAATATTAAAATTGGTTTCTAATGATTTAAAAATATATAAATATAAATATAAACAAAAAAAATAGATGAAATTAAAGGGATTAATCTTTTAGTTAGCTTTCAAAAACTCAACATTAGTTTTATTTTTGGGTTCATATTTTATGTTTAATATTTTATATTTTAAAAAAAACTTGATTTAAGTATTAGTTATATTTTTGGATTCATATTTTTTTTTATCTAAAGTAATGGTTTTAAATGTTTACTTATTTGATTTTATAGTTTTGTTCACAAATATATAATAGATGGTAAATAGATGATATTGTATTCTTATTTTATTTTTATTAATTTTTTTACCAACAAAAATTAATAAGTTTACTTAACAAATTGTGATTTTAAACAATTTAAACATTTTTCTGTTAAAATATCATTTAAACAATTTATAATAATAAAGTTTATAAGAATATAAAATTAAACAATTTAAAAAAAATCAACATTACAAAATAAAATCAAATTAACCTTACATGTTTTACTCAATATATTATTTTAATTAAAGAATTAAGTTAACATTACACAAATTAATGAATTGTTTTACTAAATATATTATTTAATTAAAGAATAAAAAAATATATTAGTTAGTAATATTTTATTATTATTATTATGAATAGTTTTTAAAGATTTAATTTTTTAAATTTATAATAATAATATATACAATGCAATATAAAATTGAATAATTAAAAAATGACATTTAAATTAAATAAATGAAGTCAACCTTACATGTTTTCACAATCTATTTTTTTTAAATGTTGCAAATTATGAAAAGATTTTTATTTAAAGTATTTATTTTGTTTATTAGTTTTTTTAGTTATAAGAATGAGTGAATTTACTCAACAAATTGTGATACAATCAATTAACTTTGTTACAAAAATATGAACTAAAATTATCATGACACAAAATAATTTCGAAATAAGTAAATTGTCTATCAAAAGATAATGGTTGTCCATCATAACCATTGCACATTATCTACTAACTATTTAACATCACAAAATAAACAATTAAAATTATATAAATAAAGTAGTGATTACATATAATCATTAACACAATCATAATCAAATGTTGATATTAATTAATTAAACAATAAAACAAAAAAAAAATATAATACTAAGGTAGGGACTAGCTGCTTTGCAGCTATTGTACTATTTATATTACATCAAAAGGAAGCCATTACAGAGAAGAGATACTAAGCTGGTCTAACAGTCCTCTAGCAGGGAGAAGCCCCACACAGAGCTGGACACGCGCCAAAGAGGCCAAAAAACTAGAAACAACTAAGACTTTGACTAGCTATAGGCACGCAGGCCCGTTCCTTCCAAAACATAGATGACAAACCCTGAGCCAGGACAGACAGACGCAAAAACCTGGGCTGCAAGAGAAGACCTATTACAGACCAAATAGACATAAGAGAAAACTTTAAAGACTTGGTAGGCCAAATTATCGGGCTTCGAAATAGACTGTACACCCCGACAATCACTCCTTCTTCTGAAAGGCCGAGGGCAAACATGACATGAGAGGGTGAACCAGGGCCGGAGTCGCACCGGGGGGGGCCTGCACCGACGGAGAGGGTGATAGGATCCTCCGCTGCTTCTTACCACACTGGCCACAACTGTCCCTCGGGCAAGCCACCTCATCATTACCTTTGCCCCCAATGAAGAAGGAGACACCCAGTCTGGAAGCTATAACATCAACCTTCTAGTGGATGAGGTGACATTCTCCATTATGATGTTTCCACTCCCACACCGGTTCCTCATCACCCGCCATCTTTGCTTCCTGCTCTATGAAAGAATGGCCAACCAGCTTCATGTTCACCCAATACTGCATAAGGAGGCGGTCATAAGCCGCAGCTCGCCCCGCAGTGGAACCAGGATCCAAGACCCAATCCACCACTTTCTGATGGAGATCTTCCCTGGGCATGTTTTTCACGGTGTTCCATAGATCCTCGACCTTACCCTCCACCTCCCGACGAATGTTCAGGGGAATTTTGTCCTTGAAGAATTCGGCCTCCTCTTGGGCCTGGAGTTGCACTCTCGTAGCCTTGCGGGAAGGTCTTGCAGCACCCTGCATGGATGAGGAATCACCACGGGCTTTGCCCCTAACCACCTGACTATGCAGGGCCATTTCTAGCCGAACAAAATTATGAGCATGGGCACGGGGACAAGGGAAAACAGAGAGCCACACCCAGACCAGACCAGAGGGCCACGGAAGAGACTAGAGGATCCGAAAGGCAAGGAGCATGATTGAACGATGAAAACGGATCGACTAGCGAGACGAGAAATAATAAGGAAGAGGAAACATCATTACCCCATCTAGATCGTACCAGGGCGACGTCATTGATCTGGAGCGGACCACCTCCCTCGTACCTTTCACCATGGCGGAAGCTCTAACTAAAAGGATAGCCCTGTCAATTTGGCAGTCCATCCTCACTCTGTCCATCTTTTCATCTGCGTTTCCAACGAGAAAAATAATGGCCAAGGACAACCACCTCTGCCATCGATCAATTGCCTCCTTAAAACACTCTGGCATCGTGGTGTTGGCCTGTCACGACGTGCTCACGCCATCTGCCACCTATATCCACCGCATCGTTCAGGCATGTCAACTGCGTACTACCTGCGAGATCCTGCGCCACCAACTGTCTGCAATTATGAGCCCATTCGTAAGCATCAAAGGATTCAAGCAGGCCCCATTGATATGTCAACTCCCCCTCGACCCCCACGTTCGCAAGAAGGTCCGCCACTTTGTTGGCGTTGCGTCTTACGTGACAAAACGAGACCGCAAGATGGGCATGGATCAGGCTACGCAGCTCATCCAAGCGGCTGGCTAACCTCCAGCTAGTGGACACTTGACCGCTGACTCGGCCATTCACTAACCGTCGTGCCATCTGAACCAAGATACTGGAGTCGCCCTCGATTATCGTCGGGAAGCTGTTGCTACGCACCAAACAGTGCAAACCTTGGAGAATCCCTTCGAGTTCAGCAGAGTTGTTGGTGTCTCGGCCTATGGATCCCAAAAAGACAAAAATAACCCTGTTGTGTGAGTCTCTGCATAGGCCACCGAATCCGGCAGCACCAGGGTTCCCCCTGGAGGCCCCATCAAAGTTAAGCTTGAAGACTAGGGGAGGGGGAAGAGACCAGGACTTTGGGCTGGATGGCTGAAGGAGCCTTTCACGCTTGCAGAGCCCTTCCAACTAGGGTTTTTCCAAACCCCAAAATTCGCCAACATGAATCTCGTCTGCGTGTATGAGCTTATCTTCGTCGTGCCATTGCATGCTTTTGATGGAGGAGAGAAGGTTTTCCCACACTGTTTGCCAGACCTTATCGGGGCTGGAGCGTTTGTCCCGAAAAAATCGGCCATTCCTTTCCTTCCAAATGCACCACATGATCATACCAGGTAAGGCATTCCAGATGGTCCTAATTATTCTGTTTTTGAACGATTTTTGGTTCCATTCTACCAAAGTTCTCGTCGATTGGGCTCGTTTCCTGTCACTTTTCTGGAAACCCATTGCCCCTTTATCCCAAATGGTTGCAGCAAAAGGGCAGCTATCCAGGAGATGGTTTGTGGATTCCTCCGCCTGAGAGCATAAGCAGCATTGAGAAGGTCCCTAGATACCATGCTTCCAGAGGTTTTCACTAGTGAGAATGTGGCCTTTAACAATCAGCCATGCAAAGGTGGTGACCTTGGGCCATAAGTTGAGAGTCCATATCTTCTTCCATGTTTCCCCATCCTCGGCGCGGCTCCCGATTCGAATGTTGTACGCCTCCTTAATGTTAAACATTCCTTTTTCCAAATACCCCCATCTCAGAACGTTCGGTCCCTCTGTGGGTTTGATGCTCCGCCTGTGCATTTCCTCTTGGAAAGTCTCCTAGTCTTCCTCCTCGATTTGGTCAGGTTTGTGAGTGAAAATCCAACACCGCCGCTCATTAAAGATTTTCTCTTGCCAGAAGTGATGAACAAGAGAGCGACCCTCCGCCCTAGCCCATTCCTGAATTGGAGCCCACCTTGGGTTGTCACTCAACCGGGGGAGTTGATTCCATGAGTCCTCCCAGAACCGCGCATTCCTTCCATCACGAATTTCCCAAAAGCTGTTCTTTTGAACCAATTGTCTTCCACCTTTGGCCTTCGTCCATATAGGGGATCCCTGATGGTCTTCATTGAAACGAATTAGCTGAGATGGGGGCCTGTCATGGCCATATTTTGAGCGCTACAGTTGAGCCCAAGGCTCAGTAGTATGGGAGACCCATCTCCACCACACTTGCGCCCCCTGAACTTTGGCCATGATTTTCGGATCTCTCAAACCCAACCCCCCCTTCAACTTTGGTTGGCATATGTTGTCCCAACTTACTAGGGCGAATTCGGCTTTATCCTCTCTGCCTCCCCATAGGAAAATACGCTGAATGCGTCGAATCTCGTGGAGAATGGACTTCGGAACCGAGAGGATAGAGAACAGGTATATAGGCATCGCTTGTAAGACAGATTTAATCAAGACCAGCCTACTGGGAAATTTTAGAGGTCTGAGAGTCTATTTAGTGAGTTTCTATTTCATTCTGTCAAGGAGTTCCAGCCAGGACGTACTCTTCAATTTGCACGGGCTCAGGGGGACACCTAAGTATTTTGAAGGGAAAGAACCTTTCGAGAAACCCAGGATACGGAGAATGTTCCTTTGAGAGGCAGGAGCGGTGTTGAGGAAAAAGACTTGGGATTTGGCCTGATTAACTGCGAGACCAGAGGCTTTGGCAAAGAGATTCAGACAAGATTTGAAGCTTCTCGCTTCTTGGACTGAAGGGTGCCCCATGAGCATAGTATCATCTACGAACTATTGATGGGTCTGAGCATCCATGGAATCCATGAGCCGAATGCCCCGAAGCTCACCTCGTTCCGCCTTGGACTGCAGGAGACGGCTCAAACCCTCGACCATTAAGATAAAGAGGAAAGGTGAGAGGGGATCCCCCTGCCTGAGGCCCCGAGATGATTGAAAGGGGAAAATCGGGGTTCCGTTTAGGAGAATGCTGAAGAAAGGGGTGGAGATGAGCCCCATGACCCATTCCACCCAATCCTGGCAGAACCCATAGGCTGCCAGCATTCTGCGGATGTATTGCCAACTTAGTTTATCGTAGGCCTTAGAAATATCCAGTTTGATCAGCATACCTGGATTTCTCGAGCTTTGCAGGGAATGCAGGACTTCCTGAACTCAAGATAACCCCATCCACGATTTGGTGCCCTTCAACAAAACCAAATTGCTCCGGGCAGATCAAAGAGGGGAGAAGAGTTTTCAGCCGATTGGCAATGACCTTGGAGATGATCTTATAAACTACATTGCATAGAGCTATATGCCTGAACTTGTCTGGGCGGTCTACCCTCGCTTCCTTAGGAATGAGAGAAAGGAACGTTGCATTGAAAGCTTTTAGCACTCCCTTTTTTTCCTCGACTCCTCCACAATTTCCACAACCTCTTCCTTGACCATATCCCAGAAATAGTGGAAGAAGTTGGAGGTGAACCCATCCGGACCAAGGGATTTTTTGAGGGCCATCTGATTGATGGCCTCTTCCACTTCTTGCAGAGTTACCAGTTTTACAAGCATCTCATTATCTTCCCTAGTGACCGAGGGAGGGATTAGGTGTGTGATTTGAGCAATGTCTCTCTCCATGTCTTGAAGATCTTCGTTGAGGATCTCCGGGAAATAGTGGTTGAGTTCTTCGATCTTGCGGCACGTTTCTATTCGGCCCCCCTCCATCTTTTTAAGTTTCAGAATCCTCGAGGAGTGTCTATCCTGAATGACCAAATTATGGAAGAACTTGGTGTTTTTTTCCCCATGCTACAGCCATTTGACCTTAGATTTTTGTTTCCAATATATGCCTTCCTGTCTTTCCCTTGCCTCCAGCTGCCCCCATAAGTCCTTTTCTTTCTTATGCATGTCCTCGTCCCATCCATCTATCATTCCTCTCTAACTGAGTTGATCAAGTTCAGAGATCAATCTTTTCTTGTCCTCAAAAATGTTGCCAAACTCCTCCTTGTTCCAGGTACGGATTCTAGATTTTAGAAGTTTGGGTTTCTGTTGGAAGCAGTACATGGTTGTTCTTGAGGGGGGGACCAGCTCCTGCCACCACTGTTGCACAAGATCTTTGAAGTCTTTATGCTCCATCCAGAATTGTTCAAATCGGAAAGGTTTCATCAGAGTGGAGCATGACTAATCCCAGCGAAGGTAGATGGGCCAGTGGTCAGAGCTTGCCGCTGGGAGCACCTCGATCATGATTTCCCCCGTGTCATGGAGAATGGGCTCCGAGACCAAAAACCTATCTAAGCGAGATGCAACCTGGTGTTCGCCCCCCTGCTTATTGTTCCACGTATACCAACCATTAGTTGTTTCCATATCCACGAACGAGCTTCGAGCTTGGAAGGCCCCAAAAGCCTCTTGGAATCTATCCAAAGATCTTCGGCCTCCCTTTTTTTCCCCAAGGTTGGCAATGAGATTAAAATCCCCTCCCATCACCCATCGAGTTCCCTCCGCTTGGCTGTTGGACCATTTTAAGAAGTCAATGAAGGCCTGCTTTTCAGGGAAGCTGCTAGGGCCATAAATGTTCACAAGAATACCCTTCGCCCCTGACACAAGGTGGTGGAAATCTGCCAAGAGGGCAAACTTATTAGCTCGTCAGTTCGTGAGCTCAACCATCTAGGGGAGCCAGAGGATTGCTATACCCCCTAATTGCCCAACAGCATCCAGGGCCATCACCTAGCTGCCTTTCCAGATCTTACTGTTGATTTTATCCAAGCCCTCAGAACTGCATTTCGTTTCCTGGAGAAAGAGGATATCAGGGTTTTCCTGCTTAATTTTTCGGTTGAGAGTCCTCCACTTCTTGAGGTTGCCACAACCCCTTATATTCCAGGAGATTAACTTCATTAGGAAACTTTGGAAACTTCAGAAAAGATCACCTTGATCGTAGGGTATTGGCCTGATTCTATGAGTTTAACACCTATTTCTGCAATGCGCTGCTTGTTTGATTTCCTTCCTCTGTGTTGTTCCTCCTCTGGAGGTTTCCACTTATGCCCTGTTAGGGGATCTGGGTCAATCCCCAGGTTCAAATGAGCTCCAGCCTTGATAATAGCCTCTTGGAGGAGCTCAATTTGTCGTCGAGGCACGTAACCCTTCCCCTTCTTTCAACATTTTGCTTCGATCGCATCCAGATCTAATTCACCTAGTTCCATTTCTTCATCCTCGGCTTCCTCCACTATCTCCATCTATTGGGTTTCCATCCCGTCTGGGGCGTTGGTATCCTTGGTGGGCTGAGCAACACTCTCTTTTTCCTTTTCCTTGGATGAGCCTTCCTCGACCAAGTCCCCAAGGACCTCGAAAGCATTCCTAGATCGGGTCTCCCGCGTCTCCATGTCTTTTTTAGCTTTTGACATCCCACTGGCCCTGCTTCTTTTGTGGTTCTTGACCTGGGTGAAGCCATCAGGCGAAGTCCCAGTTTTCTCTAGGCTAGGGTCTGCTGGGCCAGGCTTTGCAACCATCCGTGGACAATTCCGTCCCAAGTGACCGTACTCATGACATTGCCTGCATCTAAAGGGGATCTACTCATAGTCAATGGGTTGGATCCATTCTTCATCCTCCCAACTTAGGTTTATAGCTTCTAGCAACTCCTTGGAGAGATCCAGGTAAACACAAATCCTGGCAAAGGAGGTATACCTATGGGCCTTCGTTTGTTCAGACACCTTGATAAACTCGCCTAGGGTATTTCCAATGTCCCGTAGGGTTTCCAGATCCTAGCATTCCCCTGGGAGGGAGAAGAGGCGGATCCAGACTGGGGCCACAGTCATATCCTCTGTTTCGAGATTGAATCTTTCCTTCCATGGACGGAGGTAAAGACCAGCGGAAAAAAAGAAGTAAGGGCCTCCTTGCAAGATCCAATCTCGGTCTTCCTAGTTGAAAAAAATAATCGTGAAGAAACCCTTAGAGCCGAGTTGCAGGTCATAGTGATCTTTAGGGTTCCAAACGCTGCTAATCCATTTGACCAGGTCCTTTTCCTTGGGCCATACCCCCACGAACTTACCAATCAGAGCCTTTTCCTTCCAGGGCTCGATCGTGCCCCTCACCTTCTCAGATCGAACATGAACGGTGGGAATGGTGAGGGCTTTCGGCAGACAGCCCCCCACTCCAGGCCTACGGCCGAAGGACGAGCTCTCCCAATGGGCCTGAGCGGCAGGACCCGCACCATCGAACCCACCGGGCCTTGAAGGGCCCGACTCCATCAGGGATTCTCCCGGGGAGGCCAAAACACCCGGAGAGCCTGCCAGCTACTGCGAACAAGAGGCCCCAATGGCCAGGCTACGTTGGATGTCCACTTAGCAAAAAATCTTGCAAACCCTAGCAGACCGCAGATCCAATTGCCACCGCCATCTCACGAATGTTTAATGAAGTTAGTTACTAGCTAATAAGGTTGTTAATACTTTAATATTATAACTTTATAAAAGTTAAAAAGTATATTTTTAAATTTTATGTTTACATTATAGTAATAAAACAATTAAAACAAGCCCCAAGGGTTAGCTCAATTGGTAAGACATGCGCACACTCTCAGTTCGGGGGGAGGTCACGGGTTCGAGCCTTGAGTTCTCTGGGGTTAGGCCTTCTGCTAGGATGGCCGATGGTTTACCACCTCTACCATCCACGAATGTGGGAAAGTATTGCTGGGTTTCCCGTGGATCTTTCCATCTAATTAAAAAAAAAAAATTAAAACATGAAACTTTTAAATGAATATTAAATCTAAAATAATCAAATCAAATCAAATCTTGAGGAATGGAAGAGTTTAAATCAAATCCTAAAGAGTTTCTAGGGAATTGAAAGTGTAAGTAGGGTGCCATCAATGAGCAATTTAAAACTAATAAATGTTGCTTTGGTATTTGTAAAATAATTAAAATTTGTACCATTTTTTAACTATGGCAATTTTAGATTTTTTTCAAATAAAATATTTTTTTAAAACTAATTGTCACCTTCAACCAAAGTTATTTAGTCGAATCAAAGCTTGCAACCAATTATAAAATACTAATTTTTAATTTCAAAAACTAAAATACATATTTTATTATTTTAAAAAATAAAATTAATAATTAATTTTAACAAAAGGTTATAAAGTAATTATAAAATTGCTAAAATTAATAAAAAGTCAATATAGTTTTGACAACTGATCAATTGCTATAATCCCTATCTTGGCAAGGACTGATAATATGCCAAAAACAATGAAACTCAAAATACGATATTAATTCATCTTTAGAGTTTCGGTGCTTTTGGCATATTATAATGTTGGACATAAGGAAAGCCAAAATACTTTATTTTAAATTTAGTTAACTCACCATTTATCTCAAACGTTATTCAAAAACTTAGATATCATATTGTCCTGCGGTTCCTAGTTCACATAAGCAAAGTTTTTTT
>LPNX010715862.1:79224-116002 GCA_001517045.1 Pseudotsuga menziesii | reverse complement strand
TCCGACTCCTAAAGAGATTTCCAGATAGTGGATGTCACTGATGAAAATGATAATACCGGCTCCTGCAATCCCTTTTTGAGATGCTCCATCCATAAAGCCACATGGGAAGAGTTTAACAGGTGGCGGGCCAATGATTCTGCAATTCTTCCTTTTCGAAACAGACCCCTTCAATGATGAAGAGACAGATCTCATAATATTTTGTATAATACTATGAACATCCCTGTGTTTTCCTTCAAAGATCCGCTGATTTCGAGCTTTCCATATCAGCCAAATAGTTTTATACAGTAATGAAAAGAAGGGAGATGACTGAGGAATGTTTTTGTTCCAACCTGTAACTAAATCCACAAATTTAATATCAGAAATACTAACATTAATGTTAAAACTGTCCATGATACTGCCTGCCACCAATTTCCAAACCCAACAGCTAGTAAAAAGGTGATCGACTGTTTCCAGATTCGAATAACAGAGCGAGCAAATGCCAGGGCCCGAAAGACCACGACGCTGAATATTATCCCAAGTTAATATTTTGTTATTAAAAGCCAGCCAAATGAAGCAGGAAATTTTAAGGGGCAGAGATTTGTTCCATACAGGAGGACTGACAGCCATACTGTCCTCAACCATCGAAGATTGAAAGATGCAATTATAAGCCTCTTTTGCTGTGATATCCAAACCACTCCTGTTGAAAGACCACGCTAACATATCAGGACTGTCATTCAGCCGAATGCCAAGAGCCGATAATCCATTAATATAATCATTCCAAATCGAGGAGTAAGAGCCTGCAAGATCAACATTCTCAATGTTTATGGTCCCTATAAAAACCCAGAGTGGTCCAATGATAATACTACAGATAAGCCCTAACCTGGGCCTGAAGTAAAATGCCAGCAAAGGTGTGATAAGCCTTGCATTTAACAGACAGAGGGACCATCGTCCTCATATACCTGACCAGCATCATCTTCATAAGACCAAATCATATTATGAGTTCTTCTACCAGAGGCAAAGGAATGGAAGAATTTAGTATTAGAGTCCCCCTGAAGATCCCATTTCAATCTGCTTTTGAGCTTCCATGAAAGCTGATGATGTTCCAAGATGCTTAGTCTTTCAGCATTGAGTCGGGAGAGGCAGTCTATCTGCTCCTTTGACAATATACCAATGGACAGAAGAGAATCAATGTCTCTATCCAGACTGACGAGAGAAAGAGAGAGACAAACAGACTGCTTTTTTGTCCAAGATTTGACATCCAATTTTAGTTTCCTAAGAATAAAGCAAAGATCCTCAAAATTCGAGAAGGGAATATCAGCAGTAGAGCGTTTCCACCAGCTTTGAAACCAATCAGAAAAGTCAGCATGATCCAGCCATGATCGGTTGAACTTAAACGGATAATTGAAGGGCCCTTTGGGCTGATTCCATTCCAACAAAACAGGAAGATGGTCAGAGATGAGGGATTTATGTACCCAAGTTCTAAAAGAACCAAGATGTGGTAATAATGAGTTGGATACTAAGAACCTGTCTAATCTCTTGCAAATACCCGCCTCACCTGTTCTCCCATTACGCCATGTGGGACCAATAGTAGGAGGGGCAACATCGACCAGCCCTACAGAGTTGAAGAGATCCAAAAAATAACCAGAGCTGGGATCAAGAGAGGCCCTACTTCTCCAAACCTCCGAGGGAGACAGAGTAAAGTTTAAATCGCCAGCTAAAACCAAATTGGGAAGACTAAGGAGACCACCACAGAGAGCCTTATCCCAGAACGGTATACGGTTTTTATAGGGACCATAAACATTGAGAATGTTGAGCGGGACCATAAACCTTAACCAGAAGACAAGAAGGACCAAGCCAGCAAAAACCCAGAGCGGTCCAATGATAATACTACAGCTCAGCCATAGTCAAAGCCAAGTCATGACCACAGGGCTGACTCGGACAACAAAAGCTCAACCACAGGAGTCCAATGCCAAAAACAACACCTCAGCCAGAGTCAAAACCTAAGAGGACCGAAGCCAAATACAACACCTCAGCCGGAGACAAACCCTCGTCAAAAGCCACAGGACAACGGACAAGCAGTCCGAGACAAAAACGACAGGATGAGGACAGAAGGTTCTAAAAGCCCAGAAACAAAAAACAAGATAACCCAGAAAGCGACAGCCGGAGAGATAAATGTCAACGGCCAGCAAGAGCAGAAATCTCATGTGAAACCATCATTGCCGAAAAACTAAGAAAAGAGATAAGGTCAACCCTAGATACGGCGGAACCGAGCCAACGAAGCCATGCAAAGGTGACCGAAGGAACGTGAAAAACAGACAAAGTCTTACTAGGCAGATAATTCCCACTTTTTGTACAATGCTTGGTTGGTACTAGTCCCCCGATGAGGGGGAGGGACTCCAAGCCGAGCCACAGAGCTCCAATACCATCACCCTGAAAAAACCCCTGCAATACAGGAAGAACCCCAGCGGCTGTCTGCCAAAAAAGGTAAAAACCCGAAGCAAAAAAGCAGCGAGAACGGGGACCAATGCCAGAAGCAGCACAGAGAGGGAAAGAACAAATGGGCTTCAAACCAAAACGCAGTAAGCAGACAGGAGGGATGGGAGAGAAGCAAGAAAGCAAACCATAGGAACCCAGAAAAGCTAAAAGAGTTTAGAGCCATGGCTCAAGGCGGGTTGCTGCGGAGAGACCGCAAGAACCTGCAAAGAAAATCAAACCCTCGACAGAGTCTTGTCTCTCTTCCATGGCTCGTCCTCCCTATCATGCTTCAAATCATTTAGTATAGCAGTTGACACTACCCCATCACATAAGCAAAGTTTTAGTATTTATGGCATACATAAATAAAGTTTTTGTATCATAGTTTTGTAAAGACATTAATTATACCATTAAAGATACTGTCAAATTTTGTCAAGCGATGGTGGTGGCATGAGCTTTCTTCATGGCCCACGACTTAACCACCGCCTCTACTTCACCGTCGCCACTGCCACTTCATCATTTCCACCGCCTCTCTTGTAGTTAGGATATTCTATTTCTTTATCGATTTACAAAATCTTCATCAAATTCGAGTAGAGCTTCTCTATAAATTCCTCACTAATGGAAAATGAAAAGCCGACAAAATCTTTTATCAATTTACAAAATGTTCAATGAATTTCCTGGAGAGCTTCTCTGTAAATTCCTCATTGATGGCAAATGCAAAAGGGAGAAGGAAATTTATGCATACCTGGGATCACACGATCCATGCTAAACAATTTACTGTACAGCAATTTCCAATTCTTCATGGAGACACAGGGGGGTTGAGGTCCAAATTCAGCATATTTGCATCAGAATCCAAGCTTTGAGGGTCTCTGCCAGTTATTAACAAGAACCGGTATGTATTTCTTTAGTATCTCGAGCTCTTATTGAATACCTAAATATATTTTGTGTCTCAAGCTATCATTTAAGACCTAAATATCTAAGAAACCTGAGTGATCTAAGCGATTGTAAGAAGGAATTGTTTTATTTGTGCTTCCCGGTACCAACACCAAACGAGACTGGTCCACTTGCCTTCCTTTTAAACTTCTCGTGCCACACAATGTACCAATGGAAAATCGAAAAACAAAAAATCTGTAGATTGCTTTTCCTCATCTTTGTTTTAAGATAAGCAAGCCCAAGTCTTTGTGAGAAGAAGTTGTATTTAGGATGGCAATAAAAATTACTTAAAATTTTCAACTAGATTACTAAGCCTAGCTGCTCCCACTTCACCAAAATGCTCCATATGCTTATGATGTTTGTTAAACTGAGTAGGTAAATAGTTATAAAATTTTCAATTTTCACGTCAACTTTGACTTCTTCTTTTCTTTTTCTGGTCCGTAAAACTTGTCTAACTCTCACTAGACAATCTACCGAAATATTTCGACAAGTCTACCAAAATATTTCGACAAGATTCTAAGTTACAAGCTCTACAATTTATGTACATTTTCAGGCTCAAAATTGACTAGTGTCATGCATTATCTAAATATTTGTCATTCTTGGCCTAAGTGAGGAGAGTTAGCTCTTTAAGCTATAGAATGTGATAATCCTTAGCTGGCTGGGTTGGATCTCCAGGAAGGAAACATCAACAGGAAAGGATTGTTGGTTGTCTAAAGCCTTACACAACAATACATCCCTGGTTATTCCTTAATCGAGGCCTTGTCCTTTTCCATATCTCCACTGCCATTGCTACCATTGTTAGAGTATGAAACAATCTGTTGCTTCATTATACAGTCCCAGTAACTGGAGAATCAAACTCTCCAACTCTGTAACAGAAATTGATTAAACAATTTGCAGTAATGCTTAACAAAGCCAAGCAATAACTGTGTATAGTATTTCACCATGATCATGGCAGGTCTACAAGTTCTTTGCATGCATGGGAAGATTCTGAACACTTGGACGAGCCAACACTATAAGACCACGCTTTACCAAGTGTCATGTGTCAACATTAGATAGACATTTGTTAATGAGATACAATGTCATGACAATGGCAGGCTTTAGTTTTTAGTGTTTGGGTTTTTTAATTATTATTTTTAGCTTATTGACGTCTGTTTTAGGCACGCTTTCCTAGAACATTCATTGCGGGATTTACTTTGAAACTTTCATTCTCATGTTTAGATGGTTTTAGTCAAAACAACAAGAGCAACCATTTCCAAGAAGCTAGAAGAGTTTTTTTAAATAAATAAATGAAATAGTAATTGTATATTGAAATCTCAATTTAGTTTTTAATACGTTATGGTTATATCTTTTAACATTTAAAGAACATTTCAATTTTATAAACTAAATTTGTCAAAATAAACCATAAAAATACTCTCTCAAAATCACATAACAACAAATTTATATAATGATAATCTAAGACGAAAAAGACATTGTTAAATGCTTTTAAATACTATGTCATCAATTTAACCTTTCATACCATAATTTCATACTTCTATTTTTTACATACTTCATTAATTATCCTGGTTCAATTGTTTATATGAGATATTTAATGCTAGATGATCAATGCCTTTGATCCCAAAAAAAAACATGTGCTCGGTGTTCCATTGTTAGAAATTCTATAATAATATCCTTGTCATCCCCAAACAAAAAACATAACAAATTTTTAAAAAACAACAAAATCAGCTTCTATTTGTATTCAGTGCTGCAAAGTTTCTATGCAAAACATAACAAATTAAAAAAAACAACAAAATCAACTTCTCTGTGTATTCAACAAAATCAATTTCTCTTTGTATTCAATGCTGCAATTTTTCATGCAAACAAAAAAATAAAATAAAAATCAACTCTCTTTGTATTCAACAAAATCAGCTTTTATTTGTATTCAGTATTGCAAAGTTTTCATGCAACAAACAGTTGCATGAGCATTTGTTTTTTTAAGACAGGGACTAAGTTGTCTTGCAACATTTGTTAATTAAGGTGACTCACTGGAAAAGTAAAGCTTACCGGCTGTCAAAGGTGAAGGAAATGGTTGCACAAATTAACAATGAATATCTTCAATTAAATTAATCAAAGTCTATAAAAAAAATGTTATACAACAGTTATAAAAAGCCATAAACGGCATTTATTATTTCTATTTATCATCTCAGGATTGATGGTCTATTGTTGTTCTTCCCATCCATATTAAGATTGACGGTCTATTGTTGTTCTTCCCCCATCCATCAATAATAGATATGTATTTTATTTATATTTATCATCTCGGGATTGTTGGTATATTGTTGTTCTTCCCATCCATCAATAATAGATATCTATAAACATCCAACGGGAATTGAACCTGGGAATCCTCCAATATTGCGGCTGCTTATGAGTTGGGCACTTTAACCATTCAGCCATGGATGCAGCATAGAGATTATTGTGAATAATCAATTCATTCTATAATATTCGTATCCACTCAGATCTGAGATTGGTTAGTTCGGAACCCAATTACATATTCAATTCATGCTAGGTATTGTAAGTAGATTTTTAATTATTTTGCTCAAGGCTGAACTACTCGCGATCTTATACTGAAATGTATTTGGGTAGCGATAGTGACAGCTAATGTAACGTCATCTTCACGTAAAAATAATGTACTGTCGTCTTAGTTTTGGAGTACCAAGTCTTTCATACATTTTGTGTAGTTTTAGCTCATCTTTTTTTACATAAATGCATATCTTAATTTTTCAATAATCACTTTTAATTTTTCATGAAAGAAGCTATGTTATATATTCTCAAGGCTAGACTAAAGCGAGCTTGACATTCTCAGGTTTGATATTTCTTTTCACTTTGGCTATCTTAGAAAAATATGAAACAAAAAAAATGCTAGAATCAATGAAAAACTAGAGAAGTGAGCAGCCATAAAATCGTAGATCCATTTTATAAAGATCTACCAAGCACCTAAAGAGATCAAATCTCTCTAATTAATGTTGAGGAAATATGAACAAAATGTTTATGGTTTTAATTTGCCCACTTGTATATATGGTTCTAAAAAATATTTTAAGTCTAAATTGAGTGGTCATGTTATTTTTTATAACATATTATTTTTTATTTTTTTATTTTTTATAAAAGACACTTGTCAGCTCTAAGACGAACATGGACTTACACATCTACCCTTACTGGGCTGTAGAATGCACCTTATAAAAACAAGAATAAAAATAATAAAGAAAAATATTGTAATTAGTAAATACATATTTAAATGTGAGGTACCAGGTCAAAACTATAATTATAATTACTTTTCTAAATAACTATGTAGATATGTATTTACAATTTAATTACTTTTGAACAAGATTTAATAAACTTGACCATATACAAAC
Source organism: Pseudotsuga menziesii (assembly GCA_001517045.1). NCBI lineage: Eukaryota > Viridiplantae > Streptophyta > Pinopsida > Pinales > Pinaceae > Pseudotsuga > Pseudotsuga menziesii. Next base: position 109,235 of record LPNX010715862.1, on the reverse strand, counting down.
TCACAATTTTAGAAAAATAAATGTTTTTTAATGCATTCAAAATTATTCATATTTTAGAAATTCTATAAAAAAAAATTGAAATCACAAATTATATATTTGAAGTTTTAGGTGAGCTACGGAGGAAGGGAAGGGCGAGGATTTGCAGGAAACAGAAAGGGAATGAGCAGAGATTTACAAGGTAAGTGATGGTGAAGCACAACAATTTTGTGCCTAATGGGCATTTCAAAGCATTGGCAGAATTATGTAAAAACATGGTTCAATCAGCCTGCTCGCAAGACGAGACGCATCGCTCATCAAATAAAGGTCGTGAAGATCTTTTCCAACCCCGCATCTGGCCCTCTTCGACCAGCCAGAAGATAATATTTATTTTAGAAAGACTTTCTTCAGTAAAGTCTTTCTAGGGGAATACAGATATCAACTCTCCTATTGTTTAGAAAGACTTTCTTCAGTAAAGTCTTTCTAGGAGAATACGGATATCAACTCTCCTATTTTTTAGAAACCAATGCCTGAGGAAAATAATAAGGATATCCATTTCTCATATTTGAGGGTTTTACACATGCCACAGCCAGTTCCTATCAATGCTCACATGCAATAATGCTAAAGTCAAACCAATTTTTGGGTTATTTCACTATCCTGTTGCAGATACATGATAAATTGCTATCTTACTGAAGTCTCACAGGCATGAATATCCAAATCATTTCAATTCTTACTTTTGAACATTCACATTGGGTAATGTAGACTAGTCAGCCTTCAAATGCTTCATAACAAAAAGCAATCTTCCTTCATCTCTTGCTCAAGGGTTTAGGAAATATTTTGGAATGAAAACCATTCCACATAACCACCACATTGAAATGGGATTAATGTAGTATCCTCTTTTGTTTCAAAACATTGCAAGGTTTCCCTTTTGATGTGGTTCTCTCATTTCATAAACAGGAAACCACAAATTGAATGATTTGCTAGCGTCAAAACAAAATTGATAATGTTCCTGACCAATACGGTTCCCATGAAGTGTTAAAAATCCATTGATTTGTTTGCTGTAATAGCTTAATATTGAAAAAAAAAGAGTTCAAAGTTACCGTATTTGCAGTATTAGAAAGGTTCGGTCCAACATAACGAACACCTTGTAAGAGAATTCTTCAAGAATAGTTGATTCACAGTGTGCATCTGAAAATTCAAAATTTTAGGTAGTCTAAAAATTCAAAATTTTAGTAGAAAGTATTATCGCATAAATCTGCACCAAGAAGAAAGAACAGATCCGAGTGCTAATTATAGGCGATCTAGCCCTATGATAATTTTAGGCTAGGTCTCTCCATTCGGACTGGTGTATTTTCAATTTCAAGAGGGTGCCTCTATGTTTGTGTATGCTATTTTATAATGACTAATTATAAAACCAATTTAGATCCGCACAGTTAAGCTGCCTTCTAAGCACCCAAAAGCACGCAAGGACAGGGTAAAAACTGTAAATATAATTGCATAAGGTGCGATTAGTTTCGTTCAATAAGTTTTCAGCAGCAAATGGAAATGAATAGATGAGATTATGCACTTTGAGTGAAAGAATGATTCGAAATAAAAGCACGAGAAGGAGAATATGTGCCTTACATGAAAGAACAATCCAAAACCAATGGATAAAAGTAACAACACAAACCTTGCAACACGATTGTTCTCAGGAAACAACCACAAAATTAAGAGAGAAAGAAGCATAGAAGAACTTGTCTGATATACTAGCATAGAGGTAGGAATCAACCATAGATAAAAACAAAACAGGGGCTGCCCTGTCAATCTCTGGCCTGCAGTTGCACAAGTGCTGTCAAGTCTGGAAGGATGGAAGAAGGTGGTTAGAAGTGGCCCTGAAATCTGCCAAAAAGAATAAACTCTCCCTCTACAACCCTCCCCAACTCCATTTTATAGAAGCCAGAAACAAGGGAGGGGACTAGTGCACCCTAAAAGATGGAGAAAATGAAAGGGATCAAAATACAAGTTAAGAATCTTTGTATGTCATATGTCGCTCCACAAACCTTACCTAACTCCAAAAGTACTACTGTTTCTGGAAATTCCAAATCCACTCATCACCATTGGCTGTAACAACATCATAAGGTTGCACCAGTACTCCTGCTAGTTGTCTTCAGCATGCACACGTTGAAGATATGAACAGCAGATCAAAGCAAAGGTCATCAAGGTGCCTGTGATGAAACTACTGTTTGGCTTGGTATAACTGTCATATATGCTGGAAACAGCCCTGAAAGAGAGCACCCTTTCTCACATTCAACGGTGCTTCTAAAAATAAGGCACAGATCTGCTCTCATCTACCATCAATGGGCTCTCTTCTACCATCATTACTTTTATGAGTTCGTCTTTATCATTCACAAAGCAGCTTGAGTGCATCATGAAAATTGTGTGAAAGTTGCTAGTCATCTTTTTTAAATCTATAAATTTCAAACATGAAAATTTGAAGCACATGAAAATATGCAATTAAACAAGTGGATGCCCACGTCAATTATTGCATGTCACAATATCCATATTCACTAGACCAAGCTTATTATGGAGGAGAAGCAACAGGTCATGCAAGTTAATTGTTTCATGTCACAATATCCATACTCATCAAGCGAAGCTTAATGCAGAGAAACACATGAATTATACATATTTCTACAAATATCCTATTGATGATTTATTACAAACTGAAAAAGACGAAATGATTGAAAAGAATGACAAACAGAGGTGACAAAACAAGCAAATTCAATCTAAGATCCACCGTGATGATGGCAGAGGACAACTCACCATGGTGCCTAAAGGTAAAATACATTTATTATGGTGAAGTTTCTTTGATGCAAACTAAATGTAGTACAAAAATTGGGTCTAGACCACTGGATCATTCTCTCAAGAGTAACACGTGCGCCAGATCTCACAATTCAATTACATATTTCATCGACATGTCTAAAAGGTTGCCTTGGTGTATTTTCTAATAGGGCTTGGTCTAGGTGTGAATAACAATTTCTCGAGCATCACTGACATCAATGAATTGGGAGTAATGTAAACCACGTCTTTTTCAATCCTTGCAATCCGGTTTGTCAAGTCTTAGAGTAGTGAAGTTTTTTGTATTCACATAGGAGAGAGTTTTCAGGGCCCCATTTATCCCTCAAAATGGCACCTTGAGGGTGTTCAAGGGATTGTGCTTTTGCCTGTATGGTTTCATGGAAATTATTCGTGGAGAAAACGTAGTTGAGGAAGTACATTGAATAGGCCATATAGGGGAGTGAATCCTCTCATTAGACTCCTTTAACGACAGGACAATCCAAATGTGAAGAAATAACAATGAAGATTTTTAGCTTGTCTTGATTAGTAAAAATAGTAATGTATAATTTAAATGTGTGATAGGTTGTTAACCTTTACGTGTTCTTTATATTCTTGGAATCACTAGAGCAACTCAAAATGTATCTAACGGCATAAGGAAAAGCCAAAGTGCCCAATATAAACAAAAAATAAATTAGGAGTGAATGAAACTGACCAAAACTGAAATCTGGAAATTTCTAAATAGCAAAATGTTTTCAATTTCAGACTCATGTGAAAAAACCATAAAACTAATAAAAAACTTGTTAAATGAAAATCTTAAAAAAGCCAAAATATTTCATTTCAATATATAGTTATAAATAGCATATACATGGTGTTCAAGCATGTTGTTCAAATTTCCCTGTGCATGCTCAAGGTCAATGATGTAACTACACATACCATTGTCATGTACCAAGTAAATTAAAAATTAAAAAGAAATAACTAAATAAACACCCCACTTGAGTCAATCCTACAAAGTCACAAAAAGCGTTACTGTTAAACCAAAATGGTTATTTGCAATAGAAAATAAGTATTATGACCTCAGATCCCGTCAAAACAGAAAGAAAAAAATAAAAATATTGTGATTGTTTAAAAAAATCTAAAAACTCAAATAAGTAGTGACTCGATTCACTTTGTTACAATAGCTATACTCACCGGCCATGCTTATTAAGAGAAGTGAAAGCAAGTTTAATTTCTAGCTTTTGACACACCTTGTCACAATAGCTATATCATCCAGCCGTGCTTATTAAGTGGAAGCAAATGAAATTTCTAACTTCTGACACCCAACTAAGATATTTGTACAAATATACCATGGATGATTTTATTACCAAATGGCAGAAAACAATTAGGTTAACTATATAAAAGGCCTGAGCAAAGCCTCAGCTAACGAAAATACATAATTGACACAATTCCCAATACAAACTATTGGGGAGAATTAAATCAAATTCACCAAAACCCTAAGATATGAAATCATTAAAATGGCAAAATGTTTTCCACTCAAGTCTGATGTGAAAATACTTTGAAATTGATGAAAATTGGGGTAAGTAAAAGTCATAAAAACAGCAAATTATTTTCATTCTGGAATTTAAGAAAGTTCAAGAAAAGAAAATGCATAGTACTAAAACAAACTATTCAAATTGCCTACCACAGGTTTCAAGGTTCATTCTTGCTGCCCTAAGATAAGATAACGTAACATAAGAGAAATTTAATAATGTCCAATAAATGACCACAAAAGTAGATCTATGGGACTGTGGTACCATGATTTCAATACAAGGTAGGAGCACTAAAGCAGTGCCTACAAAAAGCAAGAACACTCTAACACAAAAACAAAAAAGAGCTAACTCCAAAGATGGAGAGCCAATCCAGAAGAAAAATGTACAAAGAAGGCCGGTCCAGAAGAAAAATGTATTAAGTTTTCTTACAAGATCAGAGAAAACAAAAGATTTTAAACTGCAAACACAATGTGGTCCTACCTAAAACGTTCACACGATAGAGCAATAGGAAACTGCACTGGAATTTCAGTTGTGCATGTGAACAACTTTTCAATTATGCACATTACATACTACAGCTTTTCAATCATGCAGTTGTGCATGCAAACACTTTCTGAAACAAATCTAAATACATTGCTCTTTCATTACTTTCAAAAGTTTTGTCAAGTAAGAAATATCTAATCTAGCAAATAGTTCTTTGAAATATGATGTGGATTCATGCTGACAAGAAAATGCATAGGCATAGAGACATAATTTATTGAGACATCTTTACTGATATTTCTCAAAATTTAGCTCTATAATCAATCAAATTGGCACTTTTGGCTGCCCTGCAGTATGATGCATTGTGCCCAGCTTCCAAAACTAATTTCAAAGAGCCTAACAAATACAGCACGACCTTTTCTCTGAAAACAATATATCCAAGGCTTCTGCAGACAACTCATGAATCAATTGCCAAGTCCCTAACACTAGTTTGGCAAAGAACCATGACTTACAGAAGCTAGAGCTTCTGAATTATAACTGAATTCATAAGCCCTGATCCTTCTATTGTTTGTGTGGGATCATCCAATGGCTTTGGTGGAAATCCCATCACCTGCAATTTATATGATGGAGCAATTCCAGGACTTGTAGCACTAATGAAGGCCCGTATATCAGCAACTGTGTGATGATGATTTAAACGAACTACCATGCGGGTCCCGTCAGACAATCGAAGCTGGACAGAGGTGAAAGGCTTCGAATAATCCACTGCAAGGCCTTTAGAAGGCTGAAAGTTAGCAATAGACCGATTTGTAGTACTTGGCTCATGAACTGAAGGACATGAATTTGATGTGGTGCTTGGCTCGGGAACTGAAGGAGATGGATTTGATGTGGTGCTTGGCTCAGAAACAGAGGAACTGCAATTTCCCAAAGTTCTACCCACACCTTGAAATTGGGAATTTTTTTGCACTCTCACCTGCATTATCATCATTGTTTGATTGTAATGTTAAACAGACATTAAAATGATTATGTGAATGTGAAATTTGACAGTAAAATGAAAAAGATTTTGATAATGTCGTGCAAATATTGGAAAAAGAAAAGTAAATTGAGACATCATCAAGTGAGAGATTGAAGAAAACCTACTTGATAGTACTCATTTCTCCGCATGAGACTGACTTGAACTGTAGAGTTTTTATTTGATGGCTCTAATTCTCTTGGGCATTCAGATTTCTTCAAGCTCTGTAATAAAAGAAAAATATAAAAGGCTAAAGTTGATGTTAAGTCAAAAAGGAACTAACAGCAAAAACTAAGATCATTTGCACTTGCAGAATATAACAAGCTAATAGCTCACATCTGTGCTACTAGCAAATAAGTCCATCTATCATCCAGCTTATTTTCAACACAGTCTGAGGCTCTCAGTAAACTTCTAAAGTAGATTGTTTTGGCCTATAAAATATTGCATAATATGACAACTGCTGATAGACATCTCAGTGTTGTGGAATATTTGTCACTGTAGATAAAAATCCTTCTGTGGGAAGAGCAAAACATAACCAACTTTATCTCCCTAACCATTGCAGAATAAATGACCTCATTTAGTTGAGAATAACTGCCAAGCAGTCCAGTACATACAAGTCACATACATGACAGCACAGTTTGAAACATAGACAAACCATCACTCTACATTGCATTCACACTTAATGAGCTATAGAATGCAGATCACATGTAATCCACCATCTATACCAGCGATCAAGACTATCATTGGTATGTTGCCGCCCTGGGCATAGTTGGCCTTGAAAATGTGCTTGATAGTATAACCTCACTTCAAAGGTAAAATACACCTTAATTATTTATATAAAGAACTATCATAAATATAGAAATTAGAATCCCCTCGATTTGTTATGCACTACTAGTCTAGGCTAATATTCTTTTCGCTCGTTTTATTGATTTTAATATTTGAATTTCCTTCTTTCACAGAAAATACTACCCTCATTTGTATCCATGTGCAAGGAGAGGAAAATAAACTTTTCATCAAAAACTCATGCATAACAATTAACCCTACCCAAATTTCATGAGCATACATATATGATACATTGATCAGCATAGATGGAATTTAAGACACAATTATAAGCCCCATCACTCAAATTATTCTATGCATACAAATTACAAAAATATACATTTCAACAAGAATCCAAAGATACTGTGGACTAGTATAAAACAATCGTGTTTCCCTCACACACTAACATATTAATATCTTGACTTTCTAGCGACTGTATTGTAATCTGAGAAACAAATTTCCAGAACATTAACTTAATGGAAACTTTTCAATAAGATATTTTGTTGAGTCAGATTTTTTTAATGATTTATTGTTTACAGTCAAAAAAATTGAAATGGTCCCCTCGTACTATATTTCTTTACCGGGTAGAGATGTGGATATGTTTTATAATCTAAGAGGGACCAGGGTCCTACTTCATAGAGTTTTATTCCTCTTAGTAGGCCCACACCTGTCATCATAAATTTCCCTTTTCATGCTTTATGACTCTAAATATCATTACTTAGTGGCACACGCATGTAGACATACCTTTAGCTTTGCATGCTATGACTCTATGGATGTGGCTCCATAATAGGAAAAACCTGCTAGATATACTAATTGCAGCACTCTTTCATGCCAAGTTTCACTTCTGTTTACTCACTGTGCTTGCAGTACTTCACAGCCAGCCAGAAAAATAGTACTCTAATCCACTGTGAATAGCTCACTACAGCACTGTCCTTCCAAGAATACACTGCTACATGCTGATTATAGATAACAAAAGTTTTGGAGCTATCCTCAAACAAAGCACTCTTCCTCTGATTGATGCACTGTTTACTAATTTTGACCACCAGATATGCTGTAACAACTCACTGCTGTCCTACCTTGCCTACTATTCTCTTGTCCTTAACTGCTGTCTCTAGCATGTAAACTCACATGCAACTTGCATGTGCTCACCACGACATGCATCAAATCTATCAATAATAGCACACTGGAATTAATGTCATAGAGCACTCATCTAAGAAATTCATGGCTATTCTTTCTTGTTTAACTCACAGGCCGAGATTACCCCTCCATCAATTCGCACCGTCTCTAAGATACTGCTGTTTTACCACCAATACTCAGCATGCATGCTCATGTGAGAATCCAAGTCAACTTTCTAGAGTTAAGAAAGCTGTGTGCATGGGTCTAATAATAGACAACTAAGCTGATATGTGTAAATTATAGCCTGGTCTTTCAACTATACTTCCAATTTCCAATCATACAAATCAGCCCATTGAATTCCTTGACAAAGAAAGCTTGCAGGCAAGGTGATTTTAAGCCAAGGAGGAGGATGCACTTCTTAAGATAAACAACCCCTCCAATTACTCACATGCAAAGCTTTTTAAGTAAGATATCTAACAGACACATACACACACACTCCAGCTAGAATAGGAAGGTGAACTAGAGCTAAAACTATCACAAGTTTGAATGTCTGAAATTAGAATTATTCTCATTCAAAATGGGTCACTCCAGCCCTAAGCTAAGAAAAGCAACATTAGGCTCACACATGTGCAAGGAAGCTCCTTATGAGATGAACCCTAGTCCCCTTTAAGAAATCTTTCCTGAAACCTAAGTTACCAAGATACAGATCCACCAAATTTTTGAAAAGCAAGGGTTCAGATACGGTGGGGAAATTGCAAGTACACAAAAATATTGAAATATTTTTATAATAAAAAACTAGAGTGAAGAATCAACACTATTCATGAAACAAGAGTAGAATTATAAGTTATTGCCAAAAACTAGAGTTTTCATGCATATTAATAATTACTATTAGCCATTCATGTACCATAACTGATAATTTGATAAGTTATAACTATGATTGATATTGATAATTTTGAATAACATTTCAGCATAAACATGAAGCAGGGCATAACAGTGTCTTTATGAGCCACATTCACATTCCATATCAGCAGTGAATAAAGTGGTTTTCTTGAAGGCTATGTCAGGACTAAATAACAGTGTGGATGAAGTGAGAAACAACATAGCACATGAGGATGGATCAGCCCTTGACAACAGACCTTAACCATAAAGATAGATCAAACAAAAATCTTGAGAGCAAACCTTGACAGATCAGAGTTCAAGAGCAGATCTTGACATAAGAATAGATTAGACCTTGAGCATGAATTGAGTTTATGTTTTTAGCCTTAAGTGTTTAGGGTTTTGGAATTTTTTTTTTTTTAAAATCAATTTTGGGGGAGACTGGAGGGCCACAAGCACTAAACATTTCAGGATTCGTTTGAAAATTTCAGAATTTGTTTGATTTTCCATAGGATCTGTTTCATGGGATCAGGATCCGTTTCCATGACAGATCATAGGCAGATCCTAGTGGATCCACAGATCTGCCGATTCTACACAATGAGGTGGAAGATCTGGTAACACAGCCTGATACAAGGAATTGCACATGTTCACATGAGATGCAAACTCAATCTGCTCAGATCCAAACTCAAACCACACATCCACCTTCCAAACCGTAACCTGGAAACTACTCCACCACTGCACAATGGAACCCTGACACTGCACCCTGTACCTGCTAAATAGACATTCCAAAAATAGATATCTGACTCCTAAAAAATAGGGATCTCAGAACATGAAGAAGACTGCTATGAGAGACTCGCTAAATACAACACATCTAAAAATAGACACTACTAAAAATACTGGCATCTCGCATGTCACTGAAAATAGTGTCATCAAACTCATCTTTCTGCCAGGAACCCAAACATGCTTTGAATCAACGTGCAAACCCTGAAAGCCTAGCTTCTCAAAATAGAACTGTCATGAAACTACTTGCATGTGAGTCTGTGACCTTGCAAAGGCAAATATTATGTAGCCAACTTTGACATGCAGCCCTCAGAACTCTAGCTTCTATAAAATAGGAGAACTACTAAAAATAACGAGTTCTTGGAATCTAATGAAACTGACTGTGTAGCAAGCCCCAACCACTATGAAACCCAGGATGTACAAGTAATCATATAGATCTTAACCCTCTAGTTGTGGATGCAACCTAACAGTTAATAAGTAGATAAGCTTCAAGGACCACAATGGTATTTTTGGCAAAGATTATGCCTCTTGTTATCCTCTGAAAGAAAGCAAAGTTGAGTAACACAAACCAAGGCAACAACAAAATGGACTATGATGGCATTGACGTGTGCCAGTATATTCTTTACTTAACTTTTGAAATGAGAAGGATTATAAATTAGAAGATAACAGCTAAGTCAATTAGATCACGATTGACTCAGAACAGGACTATCTATTGTAATTCTTAAATTTCAAGCATAAAGGTATACAATCAAATGAAAATAATTAATAATAGAATGTACACTACATGAATTCACATACCTCTAAAAACTGTGCATTTTCAGGGTCCTCATATCTCCGCAAAGGTCCACCACCCACAGTAAAACCATTTTTCCAAAATACAAGGTCATGTACAATATTTTCTGGCTGCTGGGGAGGACGCGATACACTTTCTCCTGAAATCCGCTTACCAGTCCCTGGGAAGTTTTTAGAAGATGATGCATCCAGTGGCTCATTTGGTTCTTCCAGAGAACTCAACTCTCTGACTCGTTCAAAGAGAGCATCAATGTCTGGTTTTCCTTTGAATGGATCTTCAACCAGCATAGCACTGTACAAGAAGAATTGTGACGACTTAACATCAAATGAATACATATGCTTATAATCACAGTGCACACCAAAGAACCAACTATATTACATTAGAATATAATCTGCAAAGCTGAGCAAAGTACCTACTACACTTTCCAAGGCATGCAATAAAGAAAAAAGAGTAACCATGGTGGTTCAGCTTAATGACTCCTTCAAAGCATTTAAATCAAGAACTAGAAGCCACTTAAAACTGATTCAAGTTCTATTCATAAGAGAGACATTTTCGTGACAGATTAACTATTCAACACTAGATGAGAGGAATTAACTGGAAAAAATATTTTTCATAATAGGTTATCTTTGGAAACAAATATCAAAAAGTAATATGGAAACAGAAATACCATTGAACACTACAATTTGTTATCATTTGTTATCCAAGTTTTAACCCCTGAATTATAAAATGGTAACTCATGTATTATTTAAATGATGTAGTTTATATGACAGGAGTCAAGCCATGTGTCAATTGGGTCTGGTTCAAGTGGTAGAGAGAATTGTCCTCCCCACCCAAGTTCAAATCCCACTTGTGACATGATCACTCTTTAGAAGCTGAATGTTGAATGGGACTATTTGTGAGCTAATTGTTGATTTGGGGCTGGCAAAATTTCAACAATTTCATTCTCACTTATGAGCTGGAGGGTGGGAGCACGGCAACTTGGAAAAAAAGACAGAAGTCAAGTCATGTGGCCTGAGTTAAACAACTCCATGGGTGGTATGACTTGACAATTATTCTTTGAAGGTACAAACTTTCATGCCCATGCTTCTTCACAAACATTTCCCATCAATCATTGACTCAGTGGTCTTTTACATGTTTCCCCATGCTTCTTGGGATGGGCACACATGTCTTATGCAAACTCTTGGGGAAAAATCATTATTCACCATTGCCATGGATAATTCTTACTCCATTCGAATTGGGAACATTGTCCTCCTTGTTCTTGAAGAAACCTTGTGTGGAGCCATGGTTGTTTATGCCTAGAAATGTTAAAACTGTTCCAACAGAATTATGACTTGCAAGAGCCTGTGAGGGCCAGGGACTTGCTGTGTGAATTCAAAGAGGAAAAGGGATGGTAAAGAATGTCCACGATAGCTTAAGAAAACACCACAACCCTGCAACCACATTAGTGCTGCTTATGGACTGTTTTGGTGAAGTGTTTCTCATATGGGTCATTCACAGTAGGAAACCCCCAGTCTTTAACTGTTTCTGCCTACACTAGAAGGGAAGAAGATCCCTGAGGGGCTGTGGAGCAGAGAAAGGGAGGATTTCCCATCATGGACTGATCGCTGGATGAGGGACTTGAGTGCTCAATAGTGAGGATATTGATTATGTCATGAGAGTAGTGGGTTGGGCTGAGCGAGATTATTGCTCCTCAGCAACCAGTTTGGTGGACTTCACTTGAAAACAAATAAGTATTCCATAATCATCTTTGTGTGGAATGCTTGTGTTTACATATGTTTTGATAATGGATAATGAATGAATTCCAAAATTATGCATGTTATATCTGCTGCTAATTACTGTGCATATGGATTTGTTCATATCACTGTTAGAATCAGATTTGGCTTAACAACTGTTTAATAAAGGAAGAATTTTCATATCAAGTGACCCAATGGCCAAAGAAAGGCATCCCGGTACATGACATTTCATTTGAGACATACAATTTGAAAACACTGAATGAGGAATTCATCTGGGAGTAAAAATTTGATGATAGGCTGGCATTGATAACTGTATCAGATGTTTTGCACATATTAATTATCAACTGCCATTGAACACAGAAGAAGACGGGCTTACTCCTTCTTGTTAAAATACAACAACAAGAGAAGCAAGAAATACTTTGACAAAAGGCAGCCATTGAAATCAGAACCTATGCCAAATAACCTCTGCCTTCGATCCATGTTGAATTTCAGAATTATTAGGAATTTCCTTCAGCAAGATAGACAAGGCTGGTAAATTTGCTAGAGGAACAGTGAGCTAGAAATTGGGCACAACCAAATGAGTATAACTTCTTTTCCAACAGATCTCACAAAAGAAAGAGATTAAATATTCAAAACAACACACAGAAGCCCTCTTGATTACAAATGGACAAACATTAGAGTTTCTAGGAACACCGTAGTGCCCTGAGATTCATTTTTGCTCACCCTTTCTCTGGTCTATAATCTTCGAACTCATGGAAAAGGTAACAGACACATACTTGCATTCCAGCACTTTTGATAATCATGAATCATGACGCATGTGTTGCTTTGCAAATAACAGCTGTAAACAATGCTATATTTAACATGCCCTGTAATGGATTGTGTTCCATTTGTATGCGACTATGCTGCTTATAAGAAATTTCAAATAAGCATTACTTAGCATACAGCAGGAATTAGAAAGTCAGATAATGTATACATGTAATGTACATACATAATAACAAAAGGCCTAATGGACTTGATGTACATGATCGATTAATTTGTCCTACCTTCCACATAATGCACCTACATCATAACAAAAGGCCCAACGGACTCTATCATATTACAAAAGGATCCCAATTGTCAAATTGAGAGGATGCCTACAAAATATACGAAGCTTTAAGTTCTAACCAATTTGTCTTGCATTGTAGGACTAATGGTAAGAAGATAAAAGATAAGTAAAATGCCAATAAAATCAGTTAGTGGTAATAAAATCAGTTCACACCTAAGTTTAACACAATTGAAAGTCTGAAACATAACACAAAGCATAAAGAGAGAGTAAAGCTATCAGTGTGCAATGTGTACATACTCAATTAACTACTGGAGTCTGATGCTCAAGTCATGCACTGTGTGTATAGTGGATGGTCAGGCATCTTTAGGGAAAGTTGTCTCACCAAATCCCAAGCTTCCCAATATAGAACCTTATCAAAGGTTAGTGTCGTCAAACATGCCTTCATCGCAACTTTTTTTCCACACTTTTTGCAAGATGGACTTAAAAGACAATCTTTAACTTGGGGACTCATGCAGCATTGAGATTCTCTCTAGGGACATCTCTGGCTAGGACACACAGAGCCAATTGGTGACATGTGTTTGGTCGAGTTCATTTTGAAAATTGATGGCATACATTCAGTATTAAGTATTGCTACTATTGCTAATGGAAGTTGGTTGTCAATGAAACAAATAAGAGTATTACAGAAAATCGTTTTACTTGAAAAACTATGTTCAAGTGGGTTTTGGGGTCCTGAAATATCCTTTTGGTGTGTAGTGATTTTGACCTTGAGATTGGATTCTCAAGACTCCAAATCAACTCCATACATCTTAGTCACCTGCATCCTCAACATGCCTTGAGAGGTGTGCACTAGCTAGTTACAGATTTTTTTATCACCACAGTTTAATCTTTTTACAAATGCGGCATGTAGTATCTATCTGTTTGGGTTGTAGAAATTAAAATTCGATAGACAACTAATCAAGAGACTTGCACCCTCCAGCATAACATGATTGTTTTGAATTGGGAAGCCTTAGGATTCAAAAGCACACATCATCTTTTAGGTGCCCAAGTTGTAGCCCTGGCAAATACCCCAGATCACCTGGTCCTCAATTATAGAAATAACAATCCAGTGGAACACAATGATCAAAAATTTGTAAGTAGCTAGTGCAGACCTCCCAAGCCACTGTTGTGGGTTCCTCAAAAACAAAACCAAGTTCTAGCGTAGCTTGGAGGGATGTACACCGACAATCAAGGACCCATGAGTGTTACTTTTCTAGTCCTTATGACCATGAAATTTTCTAAATCAATTCCAGACGATACTTATTACATAGATTACGCACATAACCTCACAGATACATAGGTTGACATTCAAAAATTTCGTCAATTGATAGGTGATTTCAAGTTACTTTCGATTAATACCAACAACAGACAATTTTCAATTTTATTTTCAAATTTCCATCAAGACATTCATATACAATCAAGACTAGTCATAAAGCAGAGGCCATAGGATCGGATCCGGCAGAGTCTCCTTTCGTTCACCCAAAACAGAGGAGAGAGGAATAATAAAAAATCTAATACCCGCGAGAAAATTGGAAAGTTTCTCTCAGGGATTTAAATGGTAAGGGCAAAATGAATATGCGTGTACCTTTCCTGTCCGCCCGTGTAATATTCCTGTGCATCCTCAGAATCACTGTCGGAGACTGAGCGGTCGTTAAGGTCGGAAAGAGTCTTGATTTTGTAACCGTTGTTGTTGTTGGGCTTTGCCCTCTTACTGTTCTTTCCAAACATGGTTAAAACCCTTCAGCAGATTCAGATTCAAACAGAAAAAATCAGATTAGCGCCAAAATTCCAGAGAAACCTTCGATGGTTTGACGGCAGAAAAGGACCGTCCAAACTCCAGAGCCCACTGTGCCTTTTATTACACATTCCTCACCTATATATAGAGAGTGGGGCGCAGCAGTGTGGGTCCACATAGCGTGGGTTATTCTAGAAGGATAAAAAGGAAATGAAGTCAAATCTATTTTATATTTCCATGTATTAAATGTAGGCTAATTTTAATGGATTTTTTTGGTATGTGTTTTTTAATTTTATACGTTAAAGTTAAATTATGTGGTTTTTTTTGGTTTTATAAGGGGTTTTAGACATCAATTTAGTATAAAATAATGGGAATGATGGTACGTAGGGATGGTGTTTTTTTTTTTTTTTTATACATTAAAGTTAAATTATGTGGTTTTTTTAGTACTTTACAAGTAAGACGTTTTAAAGTTAAATTACGTGGTTTTTGAATAAGCACCCCGCAATGCAATTTTTAATGTTGTGGTTGTGGGGTTATGAATTGTTGGATTAATCCAACTATTATATCTAACTGTTCACAACCCCGCAACAACAACATTAAACGTTGTACTGCAAGGTGCTTATTGAAACCCTGTAGGAATTGGTTAAATAATTGGCACATGGATATGTTGTAATTGTGGAGATACATGTAAGATGCATACTTAACCTAGACCTTGTAACATCATCATCTTGAGGGTGTAGTGTGATCATGTAGCAATCTTCCCTCCCTCTACCGAAATGAAGCAACCGAGAAAATCAAAGTTATGATTGATTTAAAATTCTAATTGATTTTTCAAACATCTAGATCTAATCATGCCTAAAAATTTGACAAAATTTAGCTTAAATTTATGCCTAAAATGAAGTCCCTTTACTATAGGTTTAGCTTACTCCAAACGGGGGGTCATCATACTTTATTATAAAAACCATTATAAAATAGTTCTTGAGATAATTGTGATTGTTGAAGTTTATCATTCTAATTAATACATGTTATGTATAATACAAGGTTAGACATGTTGATATGCTTGATAGGTTGAATATTCTTCATAATAGAGTGACAGGTTATCTTAAGTGGTTGAGTATTGTGAACTGCACATGGGAGGTCGTGGAGTTAAGTCCATGGACTTGCTACCTCTATGAATATTGTGGCCCTTAGCCAATGTCTTTGTTGGACGAGGTTACCAAAAATGCAATCTAATTATTTACCCCAGGTATCATCCTTGAAATGAGGGGAAATGCTCAAAAGGTGTCCTTTGATGTGCATTCCATAAAATAAAATAAAAAGGAAGGTGAGGGGGCACTCCTAATTTTAAGGTTATGGCCTTGTTAGACACTGCAAGTGGTTGTTGCACCAAGAGGATACAGATGGAGAATTATGGTGGAAACAAATCATAAAAATTGTGGATCAAAGGAAAAGATACCATACCATGTGGTTTTAGTTTAATGGAGTGTGAGATTAACTAAATTAAGTAGAAGATTAATAAAAAGTAACTAATTATAATAATAAGCTCCCGCGATTATAAATATTATTCAAAGCTCAATTCTTTGAAATGTGATTAATACACAATCAAGTGATATAATCCATTATAAATATGGGCTATTTAATTACATACAAGCGAAACAAAATGCCTTTCCCTACACAGAGGTATCCAAAACTACTGAAAATAATGAACGAAAATAATGAACGGTTTCCTTATAGATGTGGATAAATCAATGTCGGTTCAATGTAGAAAAAAGCATGCCTTACCAAAAGGCTGACTGAAGAGATTGTGAGATTCATAAGGCTTTGAGAGATTGGTCTGGTGAGTGTATCTATACATTTTAGGAATAGAGGCGATCCAGTGTACGAAAAAAAAATAAAGCGGTTCGTAAAAGAGTGTTTGCCACCTCAAGACTGAACCTAATGGAAGTGGTCAAGAAAAATACCAATATATACCTATTTTATTAGAACACAATAACAGGAAAAGTTGAAGCTTCGTCGAATTGAAGAAGAGAGGAGAAAAGATCAACTACCCAACAATAAAATCCAGATTGATGTAAGTAATCCAAGCGCTGCACATTGCAGAAACATAAACAGAAACTCCCAGGAAACCACATAAAAAATATTTCAGGAAACGACATGTAGATTATCCTGAATTTTTTAAATAATATTTATCCTGAATTTTTTTAACTATGATTTATCATGAACTTGTTTAAAGAGTTGATGCATGCTTTCTACCTATCATGGTCGATCGTCTAATGTTTAGATAGCTTTTTTTATTGAATGTTGAAAAATGCATTGGGATGGAATTCAAATTGTTTAAAAATTAACACCAGGTATTAATAATTGATTAATGTTTTCACTGTATTTCTTTCATGTTCATTTGGATATATGGATCACATAAGTATTAATTTATTTATTTATCTTGTTTATTTATTTATGTGCAAATATCCAAAGGTGCAAACCTCTTCTAAGGTATTGCACTCAAGGAGGTTTGCACCTCATGACATTTTTTATGTGCAAATATCTCGAGGTGCAAACCTCTTCCGAGGTATTGCACTCAAGGAGGTTTGCACCTCATGAGATTTGATCCCTCTGGACGCTTGATAGAGCCCTAGGATTTGGATCTACGCTAGTTGTTATTGCAATCCCATGTGCAGATATGCATTGCGATGTTGGTTGTTATTGTAGTCCCATGTGTTATACATTGTGACACAGTGAAAACTATGGCCTAAAAGGCATAGTTGTATATTTACCAGCATAGATCCAAATTCTAGTCTCTATCAAGCGCTGAGATGGATCAAATCTCTCGAGGTGTAAACCTCTTCTTAGGTATCCATGGATTTGATTCAAACCAAAAGACACGTCTTTTTATTTAAGGTCCACATATAATTTTATTATTATTAATATTTAATATTATTTAAGGCTGACATATAATATTTTTTATTATTTTTTATTTTGTTAGGAACGAACATTATATCATTTCCCCACACATGGTTTTAAAACCATATGCAAGGCCCTCCTACAATCATGGGTTGTTTAGGAGGCCTTGCACATGGTTTTAAAACCATATGCAAGGCCCTCCTACAATCATGGGTTGTTTAGGAGGCCTTGCACATGGTCTTAAAACCATTTGCAAGGCCCTCTTAAACCATGTACAATAAAACCACGGGTTGTTTAGGAGGCCTTGCACATGGTTTAAAAACCATGTGCAAAGCCTCCTAAACCATGTACAATAAAACCATGGGTTGTTTAAAATGCCTTGCACATGGTTTTAAAACCATGTGCAAGGCCAACATTTTTTTGCAGATAATTCAATTTTGTGTTTTTTTTCTTGGCCCACATATTTTTTTTACGGATAATTAAATTTTTACTTTTTTATTGTTTTGTTAGGTAGGAAGATTACAACATCTCCCCCACATTAAATTGTTTTTGTGGCCGACATTTATTTTGGCCTATTAGAAAATTTATTTTTTATTAATAAAAATAACGTTAAGAAAGTGATATTATTTTTTATTTTGTGTTACAAAATCTCTCCCATAATATTCGCTATCACTATTATTTTTTGCCGACATGTTACAAACGTTATATCCCCTGACAAGATCTCTCCCATAATATTCACTATCACTATTATTTTTTGCCGACATGTTACAAATGTTACTAACTTTACATCACGTTACAAGATCTCTCCCACAATATTCACTATCACTATTATTTTTTGCCGACATGTTACAAACGTTAGTAATGTTACATCACGTTACAAGATCACCCCCATACTAGGCTGTAGGGCGCCTCTCGGCGCAATAATTGTATTGTACATGTAGTTGTTCAGTGTACGGAAGTTGGTTTTTATGTGTATCTTTATGGGAATTATTTTTTATAGTGAATTATACCTCATTGCAATTATTTATCTTTTAATTTTATTTGAAATTATTTTATCAATATATAAAACACATGTTAGCATAGTTGTAGTGTACTTGTGTACATTGTGAGGTCTTGTTCATATTGAACTAGTGCGTTGATGCACTCCACTTCCTATACAAAATGATTATAGAATGTTGTACATAACACATTCATAAGTACATTCACTCTTTCTTGAATAATTTGTGTGTCCTGAAAATACACTGATAAGGTTGATAAATTATCAAGGATTGAGTGTATTTAGCAAAGTGTGTAGTGCATGGGGATTGGGTCTATTTAGCGAAGTGTGTAGTGCATGGTAAGATTTCGCCCAAAAAAGAGTAGAAATACACATAGGAAAAACTTTGTGCATAAGTCATATTTACCCTCCTATTTTGTAATCTAATATCAAAGCAAAGGTTGTTTCTATCCTAGGCTTGTAGATGGTCTCCATCAAGGATTCGAGTGGTCAAATGGGTCTCAAAAAAAATCTCGCATATAGCCAAGGTTTTTTAGAATGAACATCGAAGATGCTTACAATGAGTGGAGCCATCATCAAGGTCATCACATACAATTGTCAATGGTGGTAGGAGAGGGTTAGGAGGGCTTGGTGAGTTTAATGTTTAAGAACATGTGCTTCCTACTTAGAGGTCACATGTTCAAAACTAGAGGGGGGTAAGGTATGCACACCTTCATAAATAAAGTAGTCAAATCGTTACATGAAGGAAATCCATTATCCTACAAATAAAAGAGCATCATATATTAATTTGGTGAAAAGATAAGTCATGGCCTTAAAATTAGATTATCAATATTATAGTTATTAGTGAAAATATTTAAGTATAAGTGTTCAACTAACACATGATATTTCCAAAATATTGAACACCTTGAGTAGTTGTTCACACAAACATATCGTGGATCAACACACTGATGTTTTTACGTTGTTAAAACCCTTCAAGAGGGAAACAATCCATGGCCCCATCCAAATAGCTACTTGAGGCAATGTTATTATGCAAAAGAAAATAAACGTTACAGTAAGTTTCTCACAATTAGTCATCAAGCAAATGACCCTACATGCTCTTTAAATGGAGATCATGGAATCGGGAGTTAAGCTAAGGATCAATGGTTGTTAAGATCAATGTGAGAATGAACCGTCATATCACTCTATGTCTAGAACATATCGTGACTGTCATATTACATATGTACAAATGCATGTTAATCCCTACTAAAAAAACACAATGTACCTAAAGATACATTATCACAAGTTCATTTTAACTAACTCCTAAGTGTCTAAATATCCTAGCATCCCTTTTAAGAACAACTTGGGATAGGATTGAAGGATTTATGTCAAAAGTGACAGTGTAGGATAAGGAAGGAGGCATTATATCCTATCCCCTCTTAATGACAAATTCATGAACTCCTATCATATATCAAAGTTTAGAAAACTTCACTTATGTAAGAAACTTTGTGAAGATGTTTGTAACTTGATCATCTATAGGGAAAAAGAGGACTTTGTGAACACTATCATGCACATGATTTCTGATGAAGTGCATATGGAGATCAATGTGTTTGTTGTGTTGATGTTGAACTAGATATTTGGTGAGATTGATGGTACTATGATTGTCACACCAAAGAGTAGTCGAATTTTGTTGCTTGAATCCAAACTCTGAAAGGATTTGTTGAAGCCACAAAGATTACTGTAATGTTCCTAAAATTAACATGCATGCAAACCCTAAAAATGACATGCATGCAAACCCTAAAAGTGACATCCATGCAAACCCTAAAAGTGACATGCAAACCCTGAAAGTGACATGCATACAAACCCTAAAAGTGACATGTAAACCCTAAAAGTGACATGCAAACCCTAAAATCTATTTAAGAAGGTTAGTTGAACCAACAGGGTATCATTGTTATTATTCTTCTCTTTGGAAACAGGTTTTGGGAGCTCGGTGAGCTACTTAGGGTTTAAGGCGGATTGCCTTGACCTAATGGGATTCGGTGGTGAAATATATCCACCCTAACCAATTACTAGGTTGAATCATCTAGATTCACAAGTTTGTACATCATTGCATCTTAAATCTATTGTGTTTAGGGCAGCATTGGAGCCTCTTCACAATTGTGCGCATCCATTCAAGATTGAGTAGTATTCTCCTTCACTATCTAGGGCACATGCATTAAGCATTCAAAGAAGCAAATCTCTATCAGCTGTTGTATGGTCGTTTATTGAGGACGTGAATATCCTTATCCTTGAAGATATACCCAATCAAGCATTGGGAGAGCAGATCATCAGTTATTAAGGCTATGTGGGAAGTATAAAAGGTATGGACAATCTCATTCAATCACACCAAAATAGAGATTACTCATCTATATCAGCCTCCAACTTATAGTAGGTTGGGTGCGACCTCTCTATATTTGGGTGTCATCACATGCAAGATTTTTCCCATACACTACAGCATGAGCACTCTCCGTCATTCAAGAAAGGCAGCGACCTCTGATATTGTTGACATCAATCTCATAGTGGCAGGATCTATTAGTTATAGCAGCGATACATAAATTTGGAGGTCAAATCTATCTTAAGGAAGTCGTGTTGCCCTTTTGGAGGTGCATGCATTACATTCAGGTGTAATCTGCAGTGATCATTCAAACCCTGTAATTACCACTCAAGTAGTTTAACTATTGAGGGAGTAATATGTTATTATACTCAGGTTTTTACGTTGATTAAATCTTGGACCACTGTTGGGCTAAATTCCACAATTTAAAGGTTGTCATATGTATTGCATGTACACTTTGCAGATGTGTTATTGTAGTTGTTCCATCCATATAGACCATATTATCCACTGGGTTTAAAGCCTTTACAGTTCACTTACAGTATTGGAAATAAAGGTGTTTTTGATAATGATTCTCCATGATAATCTGACCATTTATATGTTATTAAGTCATCTACAAGACTGTTTATTTAGTTGCATTCAGATATGAGTTTTAAACATTTTTCATACACCTGAGTATCATCCAATTTGTCAAAGTTTGAGTACATATATGCTTACATCAGTTGTTACCATTCTTAAGCCGAATATCATGGGTTTTGTGATGTTTATTCATTCTACTATCGCATATAATTAATCTTTGGATAAATACATATTTACACCAACCAAGCAAACCAACAATCAACCAATAAAATGGAAGCTCTATGAACAAATCCATGTACAAAAAGGAAAACATCTAGTTTGGGTTATTACAGTGGTATCAGAGCATGTTCTTGGCCAGCTGTGGGGAAATTGGCATGAACGTGGTGTTGTAAGAAACTTCACACATTAGTTGTGGAGACTTCGTTTCATTTTTGTGGAAATGTATATATTGCCAAGAAACAAAGCATCTTCAATTCTGCTACAACTTCCATGAGAGTGCCTTATTGTGATCGCAAAGCTCCATTACATATTTGTCCTCAAAATTGTTCCAGTCGGATTGGTAAGGCATCTTACAGGGGTTGCATAAATGGCAAGAACTATAGATGGCAGGTTGTTACCCACCTTCCCTGTTGCCTCGCCAATAGAGGAAAAGGAGCCTACTTGGGAGGAGTTAATGAGGAACCTTGCTAAGACACAACAGAGCTTAGAGCATAATTTGCAATGGTTTGAAGATTCATTAGTATGAAGCAAGAAGGGAAGACTTGGTATGTTTATCAAAAAGGAATCGTCTCTATGTTGGTTGTGGTTTAGAGTGTAATAAATCAACAATCATATATCAACCTACAATTGATCATGAAGAAAGCAAAGATCCATTATTAGGTAGGAGTCCTAAAGAAGATGAGATCATGTTCACACGCTCTCTC
The DNA here is from genome assembly GCA_001517045.1 of Pseudotsuga menziesii. NCBI lineage: Eukaryota > Viridiplantae > Streptophyta > Pinopsida > Pinales > Pinaceae > Pseudotsuga > Pseudotsuga menziesii. Next base: position 86,759 of record LPNX010715862.1, on the reverse strand, counting down.
TTGTCATATGATAGTTTGGACCATGAGGAATGATAGATTGCGCCCTTGAGTCTTATGGATGAACACAAGGTAGAAGACCGGGTAGAAGAGGAACCTTAGTTAGATTCATAGGAATGAGTGGAGAGGCATGACATAGAGAGGATTGATTCTATACATGCTGAGCAGTATGGAGGTTATGAGCCACATCTTGTGGAGGGGCCATTAATGGTTCAGGTTGTAGATACAAATGCGTTGATGAGAGACATATTCCAGGGACTAACCAATAGTGACATGGATGCATCCCTTATTTTTCGAAATGGGCATAGTATATATGTGTGTGATCCTGCTTCAGATGACACCAGTCGAGTGAGTTCCCAAGAGGATATCACAACCTACACAAGATGCATGACAATTGTGACCCATGAGGGCATGAGTGGAACTCATGGTTTGAGGGGAGAGCCTTCAGTAATGATTCTACATGAGCACTCAAAAGTGTAGGTGACTGAGGAGAGATCTAACATAAAGGAATTGGATCAGGTATGGGATCATGAGTTGCCTTTATGGGATAGTGGTTTAACCATGGAGGAGGTAGTTGAGCACATTCCTTGTGGACTAGCCAACAAGGAACTGTATCCATACAGATATTGGGTGGACAGGTATATGACAAAGATGGAGACACCCAGGTTTACAGGCTCAGTTGACATCAGTGGAGTTTCTATGGAGGAGAGGGCCAACCTTTGCTTCCAGGATTTTTTTCGAGGGATGCTTAAGTTTGGAGGCATGATAGAGCATTCTTCTAAGGAGTTTGTGCAACTTATTATTGCTTGGCTCATTAAGGGAATTCAGATGGATTTTGGTATTAGTCAAAGGGTTGTTTGGGATCCTGATATCAAGGGGGCAATTCATGATTGGGTGGCAAGGAGGCACGAGGTGATCCAATGGTTCATATGTGTTGGGAAATAGGGCAGACCCGGGTTTAATCCTTTTATGTCGCATCAACAAAAGACCCACAGTGTTGGCCCTTTCGGCAACAACCTGCGCGCAGGTTGCAGTCTCACCCGAAACAGTTATGGGGTGCCGCAGAATCAGGTTTCTGCAAGCAGAGAGGGATATTACTGTACCTTAGCCTTTAATAAACTTATTAATCAAAGATTACACAGCTTTATCATTCACTCATATACAACTTCGCAGATAGATAAACAACCGTGACTTGCTTAACCCACTACAGGGAATTCACAGCGAAGCTTGTTATTAGCAGTGATCTAATTTATCAAATGTATACAGTTATTAATGCATAAAAGATAACAGAAAGAGAAACAGCACAAGAAACCACAACACCAAATATAACGTGGTTCACCCCCAGTGTAGGGGCTACGTCCACCAAACTGTGTTTTATTCAACTTGCTACAAAACCACAGTTTGATCTGCGCACTCAACTGCAGATCCCTTCAGTCCTTTCAAGCCGTGCACACAGCTGCAGATCTTTCCTTAATCTTCTTACAAAAACCCCCTGCGCACACAGCTGCAGAGGTTGTCCACGCACACAGCTGGGACTTAACCTTTCCTTACACAATCAGCCTTAGCTTCGCCTTTCTTTCTTTACATCAAAAAGCCTAACTTTTCTTATTTACAAAAATGCCTATTTATACATCACGCTATTACAAAACCATGGCTTCAAACCATGGGCACCCAAAACCCTAAACCCTGGATTTAAACCATGGGTTTATTACAAAAAGGGGTTCTGACTTACCCCGACACCCCTAAGACTATTTTGACCCGTAACTCCACTTACAAACAACCGCGGAGTTACCAAAACTAATAATCCTTAGGGTACGCGTCCCAACAGGCCCCTAAGACTCACTAGTGGCCCGTCCCGGGACACTCTGCGATGGCTCTGGTGGGAGAATCTTCTGCGCGAGAGTCTGGAAGCAACTGGTGAGGTTGTGTAGTATGTCGTCAGCTTCTTTCTCCTTTTCCACTAGTTCCTGTAACACTGAAGATGATTCTGTGTCAGCCCGTTCCTGCACAAAAGTGTCGTAGGTCTTCAAAAGTTTGAGCTGGCTCTCTGCAGTATTACTTAATTCCAATGCTTCATCAACCAGTGGCTGTAACGCATTCTCCAGCAGTGTTACCTTCGTCTTGCAGGACTCAATTTCCTGCTGAAGTTCCTTGCTGCGCTTCACTTTAGCCATCTTCTGCATAGGTGGCAGCGTCTTGATTTCTACTCTGACTACATCTAATTCGTTCTAGCGCAACTTGATGGTTTCCTGGATCTTACCTATATCTGGATGGTCCTGTAGGTTCACCCATGCTTCGATGCTTTCTTCCATTAGTTTTGCGACGCTGGCCACATTATCGGATATCTTTGTTGTTGAAGCCTTGATGTCCCTATGGCGCTATTCTCGGACCTCTGGTGGAGTCTCGGGAGGGATGCGCAGTTGAAGTTCTACGATCTGGTGCTGGTGTTCTGTCTTCAACCTTTCAATCTCGCTGCGAGACTGCTGGGCATAGTCTCTCAGCTTAGCGATTCTCTGTTATGGTTCCTCTTCTCCTTGTATGTCGGAGTCAGAAAGACTCCGACATGCCTCGTCCAGTGCTTGCATCAGTGTAGTTATTTTATGTTCAACATCTTTCTTTTGTTGTGCTACTTCTTCTAGTCGTGCTGCGAAGATTTTGTTTTGTTTGATGGTGTCTTCCAATTGGAGTTGGGACAATTGGTCTCGTGCATGGATCTCCTTTGTAATAGCGAGCTGGCAGAGGTGCAATTCTGACATGGACATCTTTGTATAATCGAGCCCTATGGTCATACTCATTTGGGGCCGGGAATCTGCCTCGGGCAGTATCAGAGCTGTGCTTGATACTTGGCCTCGGTGATCTCTGGGTGGCCATTGCCTAATATCCTGCTGCATGGGCGCTGTAGTGCTACTTGTCGCAGTACTGTTTGATGACTTTGCTGCTAACTCTTTTAGCTCCGAAACCCTATTTGCTATACCTGTGAGCCCAGCAAGATGTAGTTCCGCAAACTCTGACCATTTTTCAGTAAGTGTTCCCGTAGATTTTTCTAGAGCTTGCTCCAGCTCATCCAGCGTTATAGTGGCTTCTTCTTCAATAATTTTGTCCTTCGACGCTTTTGACTTTTTGCGGGACTGCGGCTTGTTTACCTCTGCTACTTCTGGCGACTTGCGCTTGGTTGATGGGTTAGGATCGGATATGGTCTTAATCGACTCCTCATCCTGTTCGTCCTGTCCGTCATCTCCGCCCTAGCCATCGCCCTCCAGCTGTGAATCACTTAGGTCTTCGCTATCTTCTAATGGGTTTTGCTGTTGCGCCTGACTAGTATCTGCGCCAATATTAGTGGCTGGTGGAACTGGAATAGAGGGTTTTTTTCCTATATATTTTAACCAGTCAGTCGGCCAGTGTTGAACTATACCCCTGATATCTGGTTCGGTAACTACATATGGTAATTTAAACCATTGGTGTCGTAGATCTGCATGGGCTTGAATGAAAACATGATGTATATCGGCACTGAAGTTCGCAGCGCCCTCATATTTAGAGAACAACTCATTGGTAAGCCGTGGTGTTCATACAATCTCATAGTGGATACTCATGGCATAAAAGACGAACACAGTGTTCGTCATCTGCTGAGATACCTTATCTGAGGATATCCATAGGGAGGCGTACCTCGCTGCCCCCGGCATGCCTGGGTTTAATTCTACAAACTGAGCTTCGGTGGGTTCTTTCCACCCAACTAATGCAATAAGTATTAATAGCCAGGAATAATGAAAAGGTCTACCTTTTTCCTGTGCGTCGCGGGCATCCTCCAAGAATTCCTTCGCAAGATATGCGACCCAATTGTAAGTATACCCCTCAACGCAGTTCATAGCAATCCGGATAACCAGAGCAGGTACTTCAGTTGGCTTGCATTTCCGTATGAGTTTGCAGGCTAAGAGTTCAGCTGCAAAGCAGATGTGCTGTTCCTGAATCGCGGAAGTGTGATACCCCCGTTTCCCCTTTGTCAGGCCAAACCGCTCTTTCATAGTTTGCGTGAGCTTTATATCCTCATGTTTTGACGGAAATTCAGTTCCCGGATCAGGTCCTGCCGTTGGTAAACCTGTGATCTTATGGATGAGTGCGGCGCCAATAGGAATTTGTTGGTCCCCTATCCATAAATAGCCATCATGCACTAACGCTAGCAACTGTTTGGCCACTACGGTCACATGTATGCCGCGACCGAAATGTGGAATATCAAGCATCTTGAGTAGGCCAGCTTTGTCCAGGCCCGCAGCCCACGGTTGTACTTCCAGTAGTGTCACATTATCATCTGGGTACTTTACGCGGTGCAAGTATTCTGCTGGTTCAAACTGTGGAAACTTGCCATGGTCATTTGTGTCATGATCGCTGTACTTAAGCCGATCGATCTTCCCTGTCATGCTTCCGATCAGCTGAACTCCTTGTGGCAGCAAGGGTGTGGTTAACGTGAATTGCTTTGTTCGACGGGGTAGCTTGGCACCTGGTCGAACAGGTTGTATATACGGTGGCCGTGGTGGTGCAATGTTCTCCCTACCCCCGGTCGAGACCTGTGCTGAACTGGTGGGATCCATAGGATGATCTGCTGGTGGTTGCCCTGTTTGCCTTTGCCGGTCTTGGTTTCGCTTGGAGCAAACTTCAGTTCTGGACTTTTTCCTGGCAGACCGTGTCTGCATCGTCCGTGGTGGTGCTGGGTGAGCTTCTTCACAGGGAGCAGAGGCAGGCGGCCAATTAGAGCAGCTGAGCAGACCCTCTTGTTCGAATTCTCTTACTAAATCGTCAATCTCTCATTCTGTTGTCATGGGTGCACTCGTAAATCTTAAAGAAATGCAGAATACAAGTTTCCCTAACTTAGGCATCTTCTTATACACTTCATCAATCAAATCGAGCAGGACGGTGCATTGAAGGCACCAAATCTGACAAAAATCTTGTCCAAGTGGTGCTCGATTTCCGATAATCTTCTTCGTACAGGCATTTAAGGCAATTAAAGCACTACCTCCGCCAATTTGGCTGCTTCCCAACGGTCGAATTTTAAGCCTCGCTGTGTTTTTGGCCTTCGGCAGAATCATGGTTTGAGCTGCGTGACAACCAGCACCCTCGGCACAATATTGCCCTTCGACCCGTCCTGGGAATGTCGGTGACAAGACTGTGAGTTTTGATGGACTGGCCTCTTGGTTCTGTCCCTTGGTTTGATATTCAATTCCGTGTCGGAGCGCGTCCTCCATATACCAGTTTTTTGCTATACGTTCCAAGTTGTGCATGAACTTATGCACCCACTCCTCGCGAAGCATGTTTTGCCATGCTGCATAACATTGCCTCAAATGGTCCTGAGGGCTATTCTGCCCATGGAACGTACTTTGCACCTCTTGGAATTGGTTTATGAACCTGAGGCGTAGAAATTTCTGGCATGCTCCCCAACTGGGAGTAGACTTTTTGTGATCGGGCCACCATACTGCTGTAGCTCCTAATGCTGTCTCCAGAGTCTGCATTCTTTGTGACTTTTGTACTTGTTCTGAGAAATGTGCAATAAATTTTCCAGGGTCTGTCAACCCAACATGTGTAGACAAATCTCTGGGCTGCGCATTAAGGCATCTAAGAGACTTAGTGATTTGCGTGCACCTATGGCCATGTAGCTCGTACAGTTGATTCTGCCAATTCTCTAGACCATCGTCTGAATCAGACATGCAGGAGCTATCACATTGCCAATCCATGACGCCATCGGCATCCGGCTCGACATAATCTTCGTCCTTGGCTGTAATGTTGTAGATGTGGTCTAGAGTATCCTGCTCCCCTTCGTATCTGATCGGTTCTATATATCTTTCTCCTTGGGATGGGTCTAGGGGTATGATAACTCGCAGACCATTTCCCTTGAAGGTCATCTGTCGCCTCTTAAGGTTGATGATTGCAGCATTTTCCATGGCCCACTCGATTCCCAACAGGGCTGGATAAGGGTTGCTGTCATCAATGATCTCAATAACTTCAAAATCCGCTAGAGTACTTACCCCATCCATATCTATTGGAACACTAAGAAGTCTCCCGAGGGGCACAATCCTTTGCTGGTTAGCTAATCTCAGTTGTATAGGTGACCAAGCCAGGGAAGGTTTTCCCATTTGTCCCCAGGTCTGCTTGGGAAGGACATTAACTTCTGAGCCAAGATCCAAAATGACATCAGTCATATCATATTCCCCTATCTGAAAATTCAATCTCATTTCCCTCCTCGTTCTTCAGACACGACTAACAGTTTTCTCCTGATCAACTCCTCTCTGAGGGTCTGTGACAGCAAGAACTTTTTGCAGCTCTTTTAAAGCATTCTGATTCCTCAAGAGTTTCATACAACTCTGTAAAAATGAGGAGAGTGTACTTACTTTATCCGTTGAAGCATCGTGTGGCTGGGAGGCCGGCTGATGTTGCCGCGCAGGTACTGCTGCTGATGGTGCCGCGCAGGTACTGCCTGGTGCTTGGTCTTTCTCGGAGGCCTTACACGCGCACACCTCAACAGGTTGTTTCTGCGTATTCTGAATGTGTGTCATAGCTCCACTCCGGGTGGCCACATTGATGGCTGCGGTCGGTCTCTGCTCAACAGAAATCAACTGAATACTCTAGGTAGGGCCACTGCTGTGTTCCTGAATCTTGGCTATGAGATGGGGGCATTGTTCAATCACGTGGTCGACTGCGCAGCAATACCGACAGGTTATGGTGGGGTTCTGATAGTCGCGAGCAAAATGGCCAGCTTGGTTACAATTGTAGCACACAACCTGGCCTCTACCTCTTCCGGTCATACCACCATGGCCGCAACCTCCAAAGGCACCTCTTCCAGAGGCACCGCCGCAGTAACCATAGCCATCATTATAATGGGCTTCATTTTGCACTCGGTAGGCATCAGAGATGCGCTCTTTCATGAGGTCATAGGTACGACACTCCTCTTCATTATGCCCCACTGACTTACAGAACTTGTAGTAGGGGTTCTTGGGAACTTGAACATATCTCTGGAGAAGATGGCAATTTTCAGGGCGATGTTGGCCAGTGGTTCGACAAATCTCACAATATAGAACACCGGGGTTGAATTGGTTTGGCGCACCCGTATTTAGGTAAGTTCTGACCACGGGGCATTGGTCCCTATCGTGACCTTCTGTCCGACATTGCGTACACCAGATCTCCTCTCAACTAGTTTTAGCCTTCTTCATATCGCGAAGCTCCAGGGCCATTGCTGCTAGCTGCGCTTGGATTTGAGCAATACCAGAATCATCTCCGACGGGGGCGGTCTCTAGCTTCATTGCAATTTCCAGAGCCTCTTGCTGGTCAGCAACCTTCTGTTGCATGAGCGGAGTTCTGATATGTGGAATTAATGCTGCGATAAACCATTCCTTGTGCTATGCAGGACTAATGGTAAAGCTGACTTGGTCTAGTAGAACTTTGAATCTCTGGTCAAAGTCCCACACGAATTCGCCGCACCGCTATTGAATCTCTTTTAGTTCAGTGATGCTCTGCGATTCTGATTTAGGCTTCTTAAATTCTTTGGTGATGGTTGC
>LPNX010715862.1:66920-78960 GCA_001517045.1 Pseudotsuga menziesii | reverse complement strand
ACCACTTTGCTCGTCGAAGGTATTATCACTTGCAAGCATATGTTAGTACTACTAAGCTAGCAGTCTGATTCAAACAACAATATACCCTTTTTAGCCAATAGCATTTTAATCCTCAAGCTGAATGAATTGAAAAACTTACCACGGGGGCCTTTGAAGAACTGTCGTTCAGCTTCGCTGAAGGAGGTACTTGTGGCAATGGAAAACTCTGTCACGAAGGCTTCCAATGTTCGCGTCGTCCAGAAATCAACAGCGCGGGATACCTCGTTGTTCACGTGTTGCACAAGATTGACCCTTGCAGGGGTCCACGTGGGAACCCGTCGAGCTTGGAAGTTCGTCCTTCTCTCTGTTAACCTAGACAACCACTGGTGCAACTCTATGTGGATACTACCAAAGAAAATTTCATAAGCATCACAAAAAACATATCTTTGTAAAAATTCACGTGCGCTACAATGCGGATTTGTATTCTCTTGGTGCGCGAATTCCAGATAAGTCTCAGCAAACCAATCACCGATTTCCGTCACAGAGGGCCTCCAGAACATAGCCCTCGAGGTACGACGTAAACCCCTCTTGAGCAGATACTGAGTTCAACGGGCAACAGAACCAATTTGTTGGGCAATAAGGCAGACCCGGGTTTAATCCTTTTATGTCGCACCAACAAAAGACCCACAGTGTTGGCCCTTTCGGCAACAACCTGCGCGCAGGTTGCAGTCTCACCCGAAACAGCTATGGGGTGCTGCAGAATCAGGTTTCTGCAAGCAGAGAGGGATATTACTGTACCTTAGCCTTTAATAAACTTATTAATCAAAGATTACACAGCTTTATCATTCACTCATATACAATTTCGCAGATAGATAAACAACCGTGACTTGCTTAACCCACTACAGGGAATTCACAGCAAAGCTTGTTATTAGCAGTGATCTAATTTATCAAATTTATACAGTTATTAATGCATAAAAGATAACAGAAAGAGAAACAGTACAAGAAACCACAACACCAAATATAACGTGGTTCACCCCCAGTGTAGGGGCTACGTCCACCAAACTATGTTTTATTCAACTTGCTACAAAACCACAGTTTGATCTGCGCACTCAGTTGCAGATCCCTTCAGTCCTTTCAAGCCGCGCACACAGCAGCAGGCCTCTGCGCACACAGCTGCAGATCTTTCCTTAATCTTCTTACAAAAAACCCCTGCGCACACAGCTGCAGAGGTTGTCCACACACACAGCTGGGACTTAACCTTTCCTTACGCAATCAGCCTTAGCTTCGCCTTTCTTTCTTTACATCAAAAAGCCTAACTTTTCTTATTTACAAAAATGCCTATTTATACATCGCGCTATTACAAAACTATGGCTTCAAACCATGGGCACCCAAAACCCTAAACCCTGGATTTAAACCATGGGTTTATTACAAAAAGGGGTTCTGAATTACCCCGACACCCCTAAGACTATTTTGACCCGTAACTCCGCTTACAAACAACCGCGGAGTTACCAAAACTAATAATCCTTAGGGTACGCGTCCCAACAATATGGGATCTTGGCATTGGTGTCCAGATGCATTTTTTAGTTGATAGTTGTCAATTGCTTAAGGACAAACAATCTTTGGCGAGGGAGAACTGTAATGTTCCTAAAATTGACATGCATGCAAACCCTAAAGTGAAATGCAAACCCTAAAATCTATATAATAAGGTTAGTTGAACCAAAAGGGTATCATTGTTATTATTCATCTTTTTGGAAATAGGTTTTGGGAGCTCGGTGAGCTACTTAGGGTTTAAGGCGGATTTCCTTGACCTGATTGGATTCGGCGGCGAAATATATCCACCCTAACCAATTGCTAGGGTGAATCATCAAGATTCACCAATGTGTACATCATTGCATCTTAAATCTATTTTGTTTAGGGAAGCATTGGAGCCCCTTCACAACCGTGTGCATCCTTGAGCAGTATTCTCCTTCACTATCTAGGGCACATTCATTAAGCATTCAAAGCAACAAATCTCTATCAGCTATTGTATGGTCGTTTATTGAGGACGTGAATATCCTTATCCTTGAAGATACACCCAATCAAGCATTGGGAGAGCAGATCATTAGTTATTAGGGCTACTTGGGAAGTATAAAAGGCATGGACAATCTCATTTAGTCACACCAAAATGGTGATTACTCATCTACATCAACCTCCAACTTATAGTAGGTTGGGCGCGACCTATCTATATTTGGGTGTCATCACATGCAAGATTCTGCCCATACACTACAGCTTGAGCAGTATCCATCATTCAGGAAAGGCAACGACCTCTAGTATTGTTGACATCAATCTCATAGTGGCACGATCTATTAGTTATAGCAACGATACATAAATTTGGAGGTCAGATCTATCTTAAGGAAGTCGTGTTGCCCTTTTGGAGTTGCATGCATTACATTAAGGTGTAATATGTAGTGATCATTCAGACCCTGTAATTACCACTCAAGCAGTTCAACTATTGAGGGAGCAATCTGCTATTATACTAGGGTTTTTACGTTGATTAAAGCTTGGACCACTGCTAGGTTGAATTCCACAATTTAAAGGTTGTCATATCTATTACATGTACTCTTGGCAAATGTCATAACCCCAAAATTTCATAAAAATTTAAAATTTTTAAAGTGACATAAATGTCTGAAATCGCAGTTTAGTAACTGCTAGCGGTTCGCGGAAAATGAAACAGTTTAACAATTTGTAATGATTAGTTTCAAAATACAAAAAAACTAATACAACTTTAATTGTTATAAGTTATATAAAAATGACTTGCATTTAATTGCTGCTAGCTGTACTGATGATTTACTTTTTGTCAAGTAGGTGAGAAACCATTTTTGAAATCGGGGCTTACTTAGCATTTTGCTAACTCAAATGGACTGTTGGTTCTTACAAGTTCAGCAGGTAAGCGTTTGATCAAGTAGGAGTTTATTTTGAATTAAGTCGAGAAGTACTTCTTTAGCATGATAAGATGCTAGTATAAAAAATGATTATTAAGATGCAAGACTCCGATGAGGTAAAGTAATTTCCTTCGTTGTTTTGGATATATGACAGTATTTATATTTAAGCCACAAAGGCTATTATCCTTAACATACTTAATGCCATTTACAAGAATGAGTTATGCCAAGGTTTCTTTCTGTCGTAAAGTTTATAATACCTAGTCGATTATAGATTCTTACAGTGAGCATAGAGCTCATGATCTTGACATAAGATTACTCTTACAGTATCATGATCTTACTTCTATTGTCATGTTTAATACTCAAACGTACTGCTTTTTACGTGTGAACATAATCCTATGTTTTTCAAGGGTACAGTTTACAATGAGTTATTAGCTTTATTATGAGAAATTCTTGCAAAATGGTTTGTCTTCAGTCTCCTTGAAGACTCCTTCATTTATCAGCATCGAGTTTTAAGTGGAGAAGTTTAGAGTTCTTCAATTTATAAATAAACAACATATCTCTACCTTATCTCTTCTTTACTAGTCGTGAACCATACCAACTTGTTTGATTGGTTTGCAAGTATGATTATCTTTGGCGCTGTTAGTGTACAAGCTATAATATCGCCATGATACAAGTGTTATTTTAAGAATACAGTACTACACTATTTTATAATGTTACAACTAAATACTACTTATATCCTAAGACAGTTTCACTACCTAGTGAGTATCATGGTGTAGTCGAAATTATTGGCATTATATGATATAAGTTTGTTCCTTGTATAAAATAATACTAGTTTCTAGACATGGTTTTAAACAATAGCGTGATTTTCATTGTAAGCAATCATAAGAGCTAGTTAAAGGATTGATGGCAAAGTTAATATGATGAGCAATCACAAGAAACGTTATACTATGGTCAATGGCATAGATTTCATTACTAGCAATGGTATAAGTCTTTATACTATAGTCAAATGCATTGTTTAAATTATTGGCAATGATATAATCCATCCTCAATGGTATGCAGCGTTGACATAGGAAACGACCCATGCTTGGTTAAAAATTTGGAAGGGCACTTGGTCCATTCTCCTCCATGCATTGGTGACTTATAAAGAAGTGAAACCCTACTCCTTGGCATTTGGCTCAGAGGGTTTGTCGGCTTGCAGGCTGTGCTGTGAGGTTATTTGCGGCCATGAGAGGCCTGCTCCTTCTCTTCTTGTTAGCTCCATAGTCTGCATTACGTTGCAGAGTGGTTTTGGTATCAAGACTTGTAGTCTCGGTTTCTCTTGTGAGTAAATATTTACTGTGTGAGTGGTCTTTACTTCCTCGCTTGGCTCGAAGCCTGTACATGGTTTATCCTGTCACTGCTTGTTCCTTGCCTCTGCATCGTGGAGTCTGAGTGTTGTAACCTTGTTGCCTCTGTCACAGGGTTGACTTGAGGTTTTTCCTTGGTTGGTGCATATGTGTTGGGTGGTCGTAACTTCTTGGTTTCGAACTCTTCTTGTTCATAGCACAGGTATACATTATGACTCCACTCGCATTTCTTTTGCCAAAGAATCACTAAATTAGGGTCTCTTTTTTTTTATGAAAAGAGTTTTTAATTAATGTTTGAATTCTGTTCTTGCAGGCTCCTGTAGACAGCTCCTGACTTGAATGGAAAGCAGGCTCGTCCTTCAGTTATCTTTGTGGGCTTTCAATCCAGTAAGCCTCGGTCTTGTCGTGGGTTCTCCCTGCTTGCGATAAGGGTTGTTGGTTGAAGGTTCCAGTGGTTGGAATCATGGCTTCAAACTCTCTGCTGGTTATGGTATTTAGTTTGTTTGTCTATTATCCAAGTTTTACTTTAAAACCCTTGCGAAACTTCGCTGGGTAGCACAAGCTTTTTAAGCTGTGATGTAAATGTTGTTTTGGTGAAACAGTTTCAGCCTTACGACTTAATGATGTAATGCTGTTTGTTTAATATTTTAAAGAAATACTTCTTTAAGTTTAGAATTTTTAAAAGGCCTCTATCTCGTTCGCTTTAGTTTCTCTTTTACATTTGAACTTGAAGAAGAGAAGACTTCGGTCAAGGTTTTACTCATTCTGTCTGTAAATGTAATTTATTTACTGTTAATGTAAAATACTTATATTTATATGTGGTTTGTTTAGTAGGTTTGGGTTTTTTCCCATCGTTGTTACAGGCTATACGCCTACCCTTGGATTAAGGGTTTATTAAGGGAATGGTTAAGATTACTGTTTTACAATATTATTGATTTACATATGTATTGTATATGTTAACACTTTGTATTTGTAATTATTTTTAAGCTTCGTTTAGCAGATAAAGTTAATTTTTAGAACTCGACTTTTAAGGATTTAAAAGGAATATTATAAACCCTACAGTTAATGAAATTCTTGTTTCTGCCTTTAGTATTTTTGACTCTGTTTTTGCAAAAATAGAATAATGAAAGATTTATATGACTTAAAGTTATAAGTATGATGCTAACTCTGTAAGAAATGAAAAGATTCTAAACAGTTTTGCTTCTAGTTTTTAGTTAAGAAAAATATAATACTTTTATTTTTAGTACGCCATACTTGAAACTAGAGTAATATCGACCTTCAGTAATTTTTGTAAATATAAAAGGATTATAAAAGAATCCTTACTCTGGCCTATTAATTTAATATTTATAAGTTGTTTTACTATTATCTTTTTACATGTTTTCTCAAATATTAGTTGTTTACTTTACTGTAATATTTTTATTTTCTATCAGTATACTAATATTGAAATAATAGTAACATTTACTATTCTCTTTATACTTGTGTTTCCATTTAATTGGAAGAAGTAAATAAGTGCAGACAAAACCTATCACTATTATTCAGTGAAATTCATAAACGTTGAAGTAAAACCTATCTACTATTCACATTCAAATAAAGAATCATTTCTTTTACTTAAACAATCCAACTATGCTAGAGTACGACCTGAGTTCAGGTGTGGAAAAACACAGCTTGGAAATTTAATTTCTATCTATTTCACTATTTACATAATCATTTCCATTTCTAAAATAATCTTTAAGTTTACTGAACTTAACATTACATAGTACCTTTTTCATTCATAAACCCTAAACACTAACATGCCTGTAATAGATAAACTAAGAATTATTTAACTGAAGACAGTAAAAAAAAAATAGAACATGTTGAGGACAAGACGACAACAGCTTAAGGAGGTCGTTCCTCCCTACCAAACTCCTGGAGAGTGCTCAAACAACGCTTCCTCAGGACACCCGAGCTTGTTCCTAGTCTTCTTGGCTGAGAACTGGGTGGAAAATGCAATTGTAAAACCTCTGTCACCTGACTAGTTCAATTACCTCAGTAATAAAAATATGTTCTTAGTAGTATGATCTTCAGCTTAAAAGCTGCAACTAGATAAATCTCAGTAGTTATCCCCTCAAACACATTCCAGACTCCCCTCCATTGAATTTCTCTTGAGTAAATTCATTCACCCTAAATGATCACTTCTCTAGAATGAGCAGCCTCAGCTCTCTTCAATGGGAAATTTTATAGATATGCCTAGGTCTTTTGGGTCAGTTTTCATTAAATGAGCCACCTGCTCTGATTCCACTTTCTTGGGGAATCATGACCACAATTATAGGGAAGCTGCCACCTGCAACAGTTGGAAGTGGTTTGAGGATGCTGCCACATGTCAGTTTGCTCTCCACCCAGTCTCCTCCACCAATTGACTAGTAAACACTCTTTTAACAGCTCTCCTAAGTTGTTGTCTCCTCATTTATTTATTTATAAATAAAATATTCTGAATTTACATTAAATATTCTTGACCCCACTAGGTCATCAATTACAACTTAGCATAAAATTTAACACAATGTTCCTCAAATATTATAAAATTGTTTTTGCAAATTGGGGCATGTGACAACAGATGTGCTATTGTAGTTGTTCCAGCCATATATACCATATTATCCACTGGGTTTAAAGCCTCTATAGTTCACTTACAACATTGGAAATAAAGGTATTTTTGTTAATGATTCTCCAAGATAATTTGACCATTTATATGTTGTTAAATCATCTACAGGACTGTTTATTTAGTTGCATTCAGATATGAGTTTTAAACACTTTTCATACACCTGAGTATCATCCAATTTCTCAAAATTTGAGTACATGTATACTTACACCAATTGTTAGCATTCTTAAGCTGAATATCATGGTTTTTGTGATGTTTATTCATTCTACTATCACATGCAATTAATCTTTGGATAAATACATATTTACACCAACCAAGCAAACCAACAATCAACCAATAAAATGGCAGCTCTATGAACAAATCCATGCACAAAAGACAAACATCTGGTTTGGGTTATTACAATCTCTGGCTTGCATTAATTGTGGATTGATACTCTAGATTTGCTAAACAAAGAGCAGGAGCTCGTTGATTCTTACAATACCAAGTGATAGGTCTAGAACCAAGAATGGAAACATAACCTACAGTAGACTTCTGGTCATGGGGGTTTTCAGCCTAGTCTAAATCAGTGAAACCAACGAACAAATGAGCTCCCCTGAACTATAATGAATCCCAAATTGAATTGTATCTTGGATATATTAAACTATTATTTTTGTTACTTTCCAATGGCTTTCATAGGGAATTTGCATGTACTAAGCAACAAGACCAACAATAAAGGAAATATCAAGAAGGGTATGACTCAAGTATGAGAGACTATCAACTAGTTGACGATACAAGGTGCCATATACGTTGGGTGAAGTGCAAGTGGTAGAAGGTTTGAATTCAGGGTAGAAGGGAAATGGGGTTGGTTTACAATCATCCATGTGAAAGCAATGAAAAAGGTTATAGGGACACTTAGACTGAGAAAGAATAATTCCTTATTTGGTTTGTAGGACTTGGAGGCCAAGAAAATAACTCAAATTTCCTAAGTTTGTCATTTCGAAGTTCTTCTAAAGGCTATATTTAACATGGGTTAATAGGTTATGGTCACTACTAGAAAGAACAATGTCATCAACATAAAGAACATGGATGATGAGATGGTTTCCTAATTTTTTTATATAGACATTGGCATTAGAATGGCATATAGAAAAACCAATGTCTAGGAGAAAGTTATCCATTTTGTCATTCCAAGCTCTATGAGCTTTCTTTAGGCCATATAGAGATTTATTAAGGCAACATAAAAGGCTAGAGTCATTCTCAACATAGCCAGGAAGTTCTTCCATGTAAATTTCTTCCTCTGAATCCCCATGCAAGAAGGGAGACTTAACATCCTTTTGATGGACCTCCCATTTATGTGAGGTGGCAAAGGCAAGAATAAAGAAGATGGAGTTTATTTTGGTGACAGGGGAAAAGGTTTCATTGTAGTCAATTCCTTCAACTTGGGAAAATCCTTTGGAAACTAACCTTGCCTCAAGTCTTTCAACACATCCATCTGATGCATACTTAGTTATGTAGACCAATTTACATCTAACGAGTTTTATTCTTTCTCATAACAGGTACAACATCCCAAGTATCATTCTCCATCAAGGAATGATATTCTTTATCCATAGATGCATCCCAATATGAATGGACTAAAGATTCTACAAATGTCCTTGGGTCTTGATCCTCTAAAACTTGATCCAAAAGAGAAGAGGCTCATTGGAACTGAGAACATGTTCAGTGCTGATCTCTGTGATCACTGACAAGATCACTAGTTGTTTCACATGTTGTAAGGACCTATTGAGGAAGTAGTTGTGCTAGTGCATGTAACAAATATAAAATACAATATTAATTAGACTATTAGGTTACTAGTGAAAGGGTGTAACCCTTCACTATGTTGGCTCAAGCCATATAAAAGGTGAGCTTATTGTACATTTTATCAATCATCCAATATATTATTATTATTCATATTCATTATTAAAATGATAGTCGGATTCGACTAATGGACAACCGGATTCGGTTGCTCTAGTGAAAATGGAGGAAAATGAGCAGGTGGAGGTGGATTTTCATCCTCATTGCCATCATCAGAAGAAGAAGTTGGAGTAGAGACATTATTAAGGAAGTTGGTAGTAGAAGATGGCCCAAGCATCGAAGATAGCTCGCAAGCCAAAGATGGCACAAATGTTATATTAGGCTTATAGGCAGAGATATTTTCATCAAATTTACCATCTCTTCTAATAATTATATCATTATAATGTAGTTGAAAAAGATTAAAACCTTTTACATTTTCAAAATATCCAACAAATATGCACTTTTCACTCTTAGGTTGCAATGATTCATTTTTCATCAAGAATATGAACCCATGATTTACTACCAAACACATGAAAGTGGCTTACATTTGGTTTAATTTTACTCCATTCTTCTTCATGTGTCATATCCTTTAAATCTTTAGTGGGAGTGTGATTAACTATGTAATTGACATAATTAATGGATTCAACCCAAAATTGAAGACTTAATCCCTTAGCTTGGAGCATACAACTAACCATTTCTTTTAATGCGTGATTATTTCTCTCTGCACCATTACATTATTGTGGTGTATATGGAACAACATGTTGCATTTGAATTCCATGTGCAATGCAGTAAGTAGTAAATTTATTGTTTACATATTGGCCTCCATTGTTTGTTCTTAACTTGTGTATTTGATGTCCATATTGTTTCTCTACAAGGGCCTTGTAGGCTAAACACTTGTCAAAGACTTCACTCTTAATTTTTAAGAAGTAAACCCAAGTGCGTTTGGAGAAGTCATAAATAAAAGTTAAGAAATACTTGAAGTTGGAGAAAGAAGCAGAAGGAAGTGGACCATACAAATCATTGTGAAAAAGTTGCAAGGGAGGCAAGGAATGCCAAGAGGCACATTTTTCAAAACTATTCCGATGATGTTTGTCAAGAACACACTTGACACAAGCACCATCTCTACAAGAGACAAGAGGAAGACCAATCACCTTTTTTATTACATAGTTGTTCAAGTGAGTGATAGTTTAAATGACCAAATTACTAATGCTAAAGTTTGTTCAAATCATCATTATGAGCAATAAAAAATGAGAGAAAAGGTCATGAACCAAAGTTGTTGAATTTGTAGAACCTAGTAATAGCATCAACAACTCCAATATCTAGGACATGCTTAAGATATTTGAAATACTTGATTACAACTCGATGAGGTGTAAAATTTATAGTCTTACCTTGTAACGCACCCTGCTGTGATACACGGCCAGACGAAACCCATTGCAGCCAAGAACAGTCCCAGAGCTCTGATCGGACTCCAGCATTCTTAAAACTTTTAATTGAAAGAAATTTAAACAATTAAGCACAAGCTAAAATAGGCTCAACTACGGAAGAGTATAATTAAAAACAACATAAGCAAGCTTAAACAAACTTTAAATGCTATTAAAATTCATTAATCCAACAATAATCAATGTTAAATGACACTTAAAACAAAATCAACGGCCTATATTAACCACAATAGACGAATCTGATGACCTAAATCTACCTTCGATCCTCTTTTGTAGATTCTGACATACAATTTCTACCAAAAAACCCTGACTTCTGATGTCGGCATGTCAAAGATTGGAGTAAGAAACTCAACAAAGGAAACCACAACCGCAAACTCCCAACTTTTAACATCGACAATCGAGAGGCATCATGCCAAAAATGACAGACACAATCAACACACATAACTTTCGACATCGACAATCGGAAGTCAACAATGACCTGACAAACATAGCAATGAATACCTCGACTTTTGATTTTCATCGTCAGCACAAACTTGAAAAACATAACAAAAAACACCTCCGACTTTTGATTTCTTGATGTCAACATGTTGAAAGTTAGGAGTTAGCAACACAGTAATCAATGATCACGATTGCATCGAAGCAGTGATCGACGGTCACAATCACACGATCTTCCAAAGGAAACTTATCCATTTTCCATCAAACAACTAAGGTAAGAACATAAAAAGAATAAACCAAGATTTCTATCATGAATTGGCATTAATTTTGGGATTACAAAGGATGTGCCAAACTCATGATTTAACACCAAAACTCGATGAATATTTAACAAAGAACTAAGGCAAAACTACCACAGATGAACCAATTAAAGAAATCGCGCCATCGATAGACCAACTATTGTTGAAATATTGTAACTTCAAAGAATATTCTATATGTATATTTTTGTGGTCCCCGATGGTCCTACCGAGAGAACCACTTGTATTACATTGTACCCCGATGCTCCTAATCGGAAGAACTAATAAGAGTCATGAGGTAGTCCCCTCTAATTGTAAAGGTGGGTCATCAGCACCCCGGTGTGGTTACTTGAGCCTACATGTGTAACTCGAGCCTACATGATTTAACTCGAGCCTACATGTCGAATGAGTTAACTTAAGTGAACGGATGAATATAAATAGAGGTGTAACACTCCTCATTTGGAGCACACACTCTCACTTGAGTAGCGCACTTGTGGAGGAGAGAAGTAGTTGGAGAAGGAGGAGGATCAGGTTTTTGATCTCCTTGTTGGTTTTACCTTTTTACCTTTTTGGGGCATCTATATTGAGGAAGCTTTTGCTGGGTTTTTCCATTTAGGGTTTTCCCAGGATAAATTTGTGTTGTTCTTGTGATACTGTTTCTTTCAGTGATCCTGTTTATATGCTTTTGTTATGGAAATGAAATGAAATACTGATGTTTTAGCTAAGCATATAAAAATTTAACAAGGAATCAGAGCTAACCTGAATAGGACAACTTTCACAAGCTATAGAAGCTAGGGCTTCTTACTTTTTGGTTCTCTCTCCACAATCGATCAGCAAAAGAAGGCTAGGTTGACTCTCCATTGAAGGGTGCATCTTTCTGTCGAAGTGGAATTTGATTCCGAGCATTTTTAGTTTTCGGTGCGGGAAATTAGGGCTTCTTACTGAAGAGGAATTTTTGAGTGAGCCTGGCATAAGATTGCTCTCCTCATCAAAATCGAAGTTTAGAGACCTGGATCAAGATTTTTGGTTGGGTGAAACTCCAGGAAAGTCAAACCCTAGTTTGACCCTGAGCTAGAAAAACCCTAAATACTAAAACTACTAGGTTTTGGTACATTCGCTATATATTGGACACCTACATGAGTAGAGAGGTTCCAATTCCATATGGAGATGAGGCTCAAAGCCTTACATA
>LPNX010715862.1:2811-66409 GCA_001517045.1 Pseudotsuga menziesii | reverse complement strand
ATGTTGTATTGACTAAACAATTGCATGATGCATAAGAATTTGTCGTTATGCATATGTTTTATGAAATAGTTCTAACCATGCAACTGGTGCATTTGAATTGTCGGAAAGGCCCTGTACAACCTCCTACAAGAAAAGAAGAATGAGACTTGTTCCGAAGAACAAGTGATGACAATTAAAGATTCACTCCAATAAACATGAATCTGAAGCTCCCAGGGTCAGAGACACCCTGACGGAAGAAAGAGATTCAGAGAGTGGTAGATCCACCTTGAAGGATGAAGACCGCCATGGGTACAAAAGATAACTCAAGATGAAGAAAAGAATGCTATAAAAGAAGCTATGCTCAAAGAATGACAGTTGATCATGGGGAATGATGTATACGATATGATTTTGAGACATAAAGGGAAGTATGTAGTATCTTCCACATGGATCTACAAGAACAAGTGTACAAAGCAAGGTTCGTGATTTTTCTCAGAAAGAATAGACTATGACATGATATACTCTATTGACCAATGTATATCAAGCATAGAACCACCTGTACAGAATGACTCAGAGGGAAGATGATATTCCACTTCAGGGGGAGTGACTACAGAAAAGTATATCTAAGTTCAACATGGTATGACATGATGGATAGCTTCGTGATGGATCGAGACTTTACCAAGAGTAAAGTGGGTTCCAACCTTCAAGGTTGAATGCAGAAGACTAGGATATGTTGATGACCTGAGAAGACAAACTCATAGAAGATGTTATGATACTAGAATGATGTTTTAGAATGTGGTATCTTCCAAATGGATTTGAAAGATAAGATATGTTGCTGATAGAAGTAAGGTAAGACTTGTGGCTAGAGGTTTCTATCAGAAAGAGGGAATTAATTCTAAAGAGACACTTACTCCAGGAAGCAAGGTACACTTCCTTCAAAACTATCATGGTAATTTCTTCCATGATGAAGTAAAGACAAGCCTTCCTTAATGGTATGATTGAGGAAGAGTTTTACGTCGAATAGTCATGAGGATTTGAAGTTGAAGACAGATGGAATCAAGTATGCAAGTTGAAGAAGGCCCTCTATGGCCTGAAGCAAGCTCTGAGAGCTTGGTATGGAAGAATAGATAGTTTCCTGATGAGCATGGGCTTTGCCAAGAGTAAAGTCGATCCTAACCTTTCCTACAAGGTTGTAGAAGATGAACCTATCATTCTATTACTATATGTGGATGACTTATTCTTGACAGGGAATGAGAAATAGATCATGGAAAGCAAGAAGAAACTAGCAGAAGAAATTGAGATGAAAGACCTTGGGTTAATGCATTATTTCCTAGGTCTGGAAGTATGGAAAAGTTTAGAAGGAATCTTTCTCAACTAGGGAAAGTACGCGGAAGAGATATTAAAGAGATTCAATATGTTGGAATGCAAAGTCATGGCCACACCCATGGACTCCAACCTGAAGCTGTTAGCTGATGACTCATTAGAGTTAGTGGATGTGACTCACTACAGACATATCATTGGGTCATTGAAGTACTTAACAAATACCAGACCAGACATTTGTTTTTCTGTGAACACCTTAAGTCAATATCTTGTTCAACCAAGACAGGTTCACCTTGTAGCTGCAAAACATGTGATGAGATATCTGAAAGGGACTATAGACTTTGGTCTATACTATGATGGTAGCCATGAGTATAGATTGTATGGCTACACAGATACAGATTGGGCTGGAAGTATCTCAGATAGGAAAAGCACATCAGGTAGATTCTTTTGTTTGAGGTCTGCTATGAGTTCATGGTTTAGCAGGAAACAGTCCAGTGTTTCTCTTAGCACGGTTGAAGCAGAATACATAGCAGATTTCTCTACTAAGTTGTGAAGCCATATGGATTCAGAAGCTGATATCAGGTCTCTTTGACCTGAAGATGGACACTACAATGATTCTATGTGATAACCATAGTTTTGATGACAAAGAACCCTGTGTTCCGACATAACACGTAGAAATCCGGTATTTCTACATACAAGATAAGATGCAGATGATGATACTGTAGATGCAGATGATGGTGATTCAGTATTTCTATATTGAATATAGAGATGATGATATTTCAGTATTCCCATACTAAAGATATAGATGATATTTTAGTATTTACATACTATAGATACAGATGATGGTGATTCCGTATTTCTATACTGAATATAGAGATGATGATATTTCAGTATTCCCATACTGAAGATATAGATGATATTTCAGTATTTACATACTGTAGATACAGATGATGGTGATTCTGTATTTCTATATTGAAAATAGAGATGATGATGCTTTCAGTATTTCTATACTGAAGATATAGATGATGATGCTTTCAGTACTCACATACTGGAGATACATATGGTGATAGTTCAGTATTCACATACTAAATATGTAGATGATGATGGTTTGGATGATGATGTACTAAAGAAGCCTTTGCCTCGAGTAGAGTTCGAACACTTTCAAGACAAGCTTGGTGTTGTTCGGAAAGACCTTCCTCGAAAGGGGGAGTAGTGATGTTGCAGTGGGATTGTATCATCCCTGGGCATTTGCCCTAAAGTGATCCGGAGACCTCGGTCCTTGAGAATGAAGAGGGATTGTATCATCCCAGGACATCTGTCCATAATAGATCCGGTGACCTCGGTCCTCGAGAACGTGGTGGGATTGTATCATCCCTGGGCACTTGCCCTAAAGTGATCCAGAGACCTCGGTGTTCGAGAATGAAGTGGGATTGTATCATCCCTAGGAACTTTCCCTAAAGTGATCCGGAGACCTCGGTCTTCGAGAATGAAGAGGGATTGTATCATCCTGGGACATCTGTCCATAATAGATCCGGTGACCTCGGTCCTCGAGAACGTGGTGGGATTGTATCATCCCTGGGCACTTGCCCTAAAGTGATCCAGAGACCTCGGTCATCGAGAATGAAGTGGGATTGTATCATCCCTGGGCACTTGCCCTAAAGTGATCCAGAGACCTCGGTCATCGAGAATGAAGTGGGATTGTATCATCCCTGGGCACTTGCCCTAAAGTGATCCAGAGACCTCGGTCATCGAGAATGAAGTGGGATTGTATCATCCCTGGGCACTTGCCCTAAAGTGATCCAGAGACCTCGGTCATCGAGAATGAAGTGGGATTGTATCATCCCTGGACTTTAAGTCCAAAAGTGATCCAAAGACTTTTTGTCTTTGAGTTGTGGATTGCAGGTTGTAGCTGATGATGATGATGCCGTACTGATCGAAAGATCAGAGTATGATGATGATGATGTACTGATTGAAAGATCAGAGTATGATGACGTACTGATTGAAAGATCAGAGTATGATAATGATGTATTGATCGAAAGATCAGAGTATGATGATGATGACATACTAATTGAAAGATCAGAGTATGATGATGATGACATACTGATCGAAAGATCAGAGTATGATGATGACGAACAATCATTATGATGTTTCTGATTGAAAGATCAGAGTATGATGATGATGTTTTTGATCGAAAGATCAGAGTATGTTGATGATGTTTCTGATCAAAAGATCAAAGTATGATGATGATGTTTTTGATCAAAAGATCAGAATGTGATGATGATTCTGATCAACAGATCAGAATATGATGATGATGATGTCACTGCTGATCGAAAGGTCAAAGTGTTGATGATGATATTGCTGATCGAAAGGTCAAGATGCTGAAGATGTTGTTGCTGATTGAAAAGTCAAAGTGTTGAAGATGTTGCTGATCGAAAGGTCAAAATGCTGAAGATGTTGTTGCTGATCGAACAGTCGAAGTACTGAAGATGTTGCTGATCGAAAGGTCCAAATGCTGAAGATGTCGTTGCTGATTGAAAGATCAAAATGTTGAATATGTTGTTGCTGATCGAACAGTCAAAGTGCTGAAGATGTTGCTGATCAAAAGGTCAACGTGCTAAAGATGTCGTTGCTGATTGAAAGATCAAAATGCTGAAGATGTTGCTGATCGAAGAAGTCAAAGAATTAATGATGATGAAGACTGAAGATTGAAGATGAAGACTACATGATGTTCAAAAGATTCCAATGATTTATAGATGTGCTACCTTGATGATGTTGATGATGTCCCCTATCTCTCTCCTACTCTTGTTGTTTATGTTGTTGTAGAATACCCTTCTTGTTAAGGGGGAGTGTTGAAATATTGTAACTTCAAAGAATATTCTATATGTATATTTTTGTGGTCCCCGATGGTCCTATCGGGAGAACCACTTGTATTACATTGTACCCCGTTGCTCCTAATCGAAAGAACTAATATGAGTCATGAGGTAGTCCCCTATAATTTTAAAGGTGGGTCATCAGCACCCCAGTGTAGTTACTTGAGCCTACATGTGTAACTCGAGCCTACATGATTTAACTCGAGCCTACATGTCGAATGAGTTAACTTAAGTGAACGGATGAATATAAATAGAGGTGTAGCGCTCCTCATTTGGAGCACACACTCTCACTTGAGTAGTGCACTTGTGGAGGAGAGAAGTAGCTGGAGAAGGAGGAGGATCAGGTTTTTTATCTCCTTGTTGGTTTTACCTTTTTACCTTTTTGGGGCATCTATATTGAGGAAGCTTTTGCTGGGTTTTTCCCTTTAGGGTTTTCCCAGGATAAATTTGTGTTGTTCTTGTGATACTGTTTCTTTCAGTGATCCTGTTTATATGCTTTTGTTATGGAAATGAAATGAAATACTGATGTTTTAGCTAAGCATATAAAAATTTAACAACTATATAGGTCAAAAGGTCAGCCAAAAAAATTGCTAAACAACTTATTGCTTCGGATAAAATAAGCACCTGACTTAGAACGAATCCAACAAGAAAACCATAGCGGAAATACCACCTACAAGATTAACACATCCTTCATAAACTAAGCTGGTTCCTAGAGTTTAAACTATTTAAGTCTCCTTACAGATAAAGTAATTCTCTAAGCACAACAACTAAACAAACAGAGTTAAGATTTCAAGGAAAACATAAGTTTGCATTAACGACAACACTCATTCGACTTCCTTCTTTTCAAGCACAAAAATGGGGAAATGGGCACCCAAAACCATGGCCCCATTTGACTTGATAAATTGAAAAACAACAAACAAGGTACATAAGAGCCATAAACTTTAAGGCTATGCAAGTCTTGGTTGAACATAATTTACTCTGCCTCTTTTTCAATGATTAACAGGATTGGTCAGCAATGACATGCTACAACAACAAGTCCAAAATATTTAAACATAAAGAATCAATATTATTCATGCAACATGGAGCAAAATATGGAGCATGAACTTCATTCAAATATATAAATGATTTATTTGTTCATTATTCAATAAAACATAGATGATTTATTTGTTCCTTATTCAATAAAACTCCATAATTAGAGGAGATTTCACCCATAGCCTTCATTAACTTCTTCAACATTGGAATCAAAACAAGGAATAAGGTGCAATCACAAGCAAACAATGCAGTCAACAACCTTCAATAAACATTACACTTTCAACTCTTTTAAGGAAACTCCAACACCATAGACAAGTGAATTAACAGACTTATTACACGTTCACACTCAAACAGTTTACTAACTACTATTAAGCCATGAACACTTATTTGAATTTAAACACAATGGGAAATTGGCTTTGTGGCTTCCATGCTCCACCCAACCATTGGTCTCTTCCCAACCTATAGTATTTTGGCACTTAGAGACCACCCTTGATATAGGACTTGTGAATTCACCAGGAGACACTTCCCTTACCCAAGGATTGACTCACCACAGGAGTTCACTCCACTCTTCCTCATAATTCAAAGGAAACTAATGGATTTATAGGTATACATGAAAAGAAAACAAGTTATTGTCAAATACATGCCAAATAGTACATTTACCACTTTGGATTCTTTCCCCCCTTTGCACTACAATGAAAACATAATTGTTGTTCAGTGCTTAGAATTCCACCAAGATAATCCTTATACAATTTACCATCTCCTTTACTACAATCCAACATTCAATAGCAATTCAAGACAGTTTAGACCAACACCGAGGAAATATGGTTATGTAATCTTCAGTTCACTTCAATATGGGATTCACCTCCCCACAGTCTCCCTCTAGTTCCGCATCACGCATGAGGGCTTCACCTCCCCACGGTCTCCCTCTAGTTCTCATTCACGCATGAGGGATTCCTATTTTCTAGTCACCTCAACATGACCACTTTGCATGGGAGCTATTCCCAACATGAGCAATGTGTCAAAGACACAGAAGTAAATCCCCACCTAATCCCTCATTAATCATACTTCAATTACAGCAGGTTAAAGGATTAAAACAATGGTTTAAGTTTTAACTTAGGAAAAGGATCTTTGCTAAGGTGGTCAAGGTGTAACAGGGTTAGAATACACCCCCTAGGCCATATACAACCCCCTTACCTCTCCCCTTGGTGAATTTACCTATCCCCTAGCTCTTTAGCGTTGGGACACCGTTGAAGCCAATTTTATATTTTTTTAATAAGGTCAAAATGTGTACTTGATTTTCCATACATGCATTACATATCATTATTACATTATACACATGATAAAAACACGTGTCTTAACCAAGGGTATTACATTCCCCTCCCCCTTAAATTCAACTCAGTCCTCGGAGTTCCATTGCTCAAAACTCATGAACCAAAATTTCAAACTTCATTACTATGTATAGATTGTAAAACTAGATGGGGATACTCTTCCCACATCCTAGATTTTATTTTTCCAAGTTGTTGATTTAGGGATGCATAGGGTCCATTGGACCCTTACTCATCCTCTAGCCCTATTCCTCAGATTCTTGATTGTTCTGTCCAATACGCGGTCTGGTTGCAATTAAATTTTCAAACTTGGTTCTACCTTCAACTTTAGTCTTTGTTACTCAATGTTTTGCTTGGGGTCTATCCATGACGTCATATAACTAAGGTACACTTCTAGAAACATCTTCCACGGTGGTATCCTCCTACACATTATATGTGTTGGCCTGTTGCTTCTTCTTTTTCTTTGGGAAGTCCCTGACATAATGTTCTCCTCCACAGTTCCAACATTTTAATTGAAAATGAGTTATTTGTTTGACTCACTCTTCCATTTTTTATTCACCTTTCGGAATTGGTTGCTTGGAAAATTTATACAGGTCATTTTTACCCTCAAAAGTTTTAGACCCTTTTTTCCTTCATATCATGATTCTCTTTCAACTTATTATTCCCAAATTTATGTGCATCATGCTTATTCTTACCCTGCACATACAAGCACTTGGATTTCTGGATGCATTCTTTTAATGTACGGGGTTCATCATGGGAAATCCTACCTTTATAAAACACTAGAAGCCCATTGAGAAAACGTTGGACTTTCACTTTTCATTCCGAATAAAGTCGAATAACTTAGAAATTCTATGTAACATTTCTCGTATTCTTCCATGTTTTTATTACCTAGGCTAAGTTCAAAGAACTCCTGCATTTTCTTGTCATAGTATTGTTGGGTCAAGTATTCACGCTTGATTTTTTTAAAATTTCCTCCATGAAATTTTCCTTTCATCTAACCTTTCTACCTATTTCAACTAATTCCACCATCGGTAAGCTCTCCCATGTAGATTAAATGTAGTAATGCATGCTTCCTGATTATCGGAATAACCATGCAAACACATGTACTTCCTCATCTCCATCAACCACATTTCTGCACTCTCCCCTGATTTTTCTCCATCAAATATGAGAGGCTTAATCTTCCTGATTCGCTCTAGAGTGCACTTCCTTCATGCTTCCTTTTCTGATGTCTTCCACAATGAACATCATTTTCATTAGATGATTCAATTCCATGATAACTTTCCATAGACTCATGCCAAACCTGTTGCTTCTGTTTATGGTCCACTTGGATTCTAGGATAACAACATCTTTCAACAAATATCAGGCCCAAATCTGTCACGTACTCATACCCCATTATTATCCGGAATTAAAAATTTCATCGGGAACCTTTACTGCTCATTGAAACACAAGGCATGGTTGTGACCACATCTTGACATTTCCAACACTGTCATGCTCCCTCCTCGTCTTCCATTGATCAGTTCGACGATTTGCAAGGAAAGATCTCTGAGGAGATCAGATGGAGGAGAGAAAACACGACGAAAATCAATGATCCCGCAGACTGGAACCAAATCAATGGTTCAGAATCCACCCGCAAAAATCAATGGTGTGGAAAATCTGAGTTGCGAGGTTGAAGAGTTACAAAACTTGCAATCTCACTTCCTGCATCCCGCATCGAAAAGAGATCAACGATAGAGAATCATCCCATAAAGATCGACGACGCAGAGATTTGAATGGTGGGATTGGGAATTATGGAATTCACGACACTACGATTCCACATCCCGCATCCCGCAAGTTGCAGAGAGGAAGTTGCAGAAATGAAATTTGCAGAAACCAAAATTTGTGAAACGACATTCCGCATCCCACATCCTGTAAACCTGCAGTTTACATAAATGAGTATTTCTAGTAGGAAACTCAGCTTTTCCACTGAATTCTTGGATCAATATGATCATTCAGGCCATTATTGACCAGCCATATCCTTTTTCATTCTTGGTCAAAAGTATTTAGCCATGTCCTTTTTCATTCTTGGCCAAAAGTATTCCTAGAAATGTATTCAGCCATGTCCTTTTTCATTCTTGTCCAAAAGTACTACTTTCTAGCTGTAGCAATTGTATTCTGATATCCTGGGTGACTACAATATGGAGCTTGATGGATCTCGTCCATAACAACTCTCCTCAAATCTGCTTCCTTTGGAATGTAAATTCTGCCTTTATAAGTAAGAATTCCATCTTCTTCCAATTTATATCCCTCATATCTCTTCTCAAGACTTTATAGTTGTAGTTTGTCTTTTACTTGCACATACAATTCATCTTCAACAACATGATTAACAATTTTCTGCCTCAACTCTGCTTGGCAAACACTAACGAATGCCACATGCATTTCCTGCACATTCCTCCTGAGCGCATCCACTACCTTATTCTCTTTCCCCTTTATGTGCTTGATCTCAAAATCAAACTCACATAAAAACTCTAGCCTTTTGGATTTCCTAGCATTCAGAGTAGGCTGATCAAACAAATACTTCAGGCCACAATGGTCTGCCCTTAGCTCAAATATTCTTCCCATCAAGTAATGCCTCCACATCTTGAGAGCATGTACTATGGGTGCAAGTTCCAGATCATGAGTAGCATAGTTCTTCTCATGTTCCTTCAACTTTATTGACTCATAACATATAACGTGGTTGTCTTGCATAAGGACTCCTCCAAGCCCTTGACCACATGCATCAGTACACACCACAAAATCTTTCGCTGGGTTTGCAACTTTCAAAACTGGTGCACTAGGTGAGAAGATTCTTCAATCGCTAGAAGCTTTCTTCACACCCCACTATCCATTCAAACTTCATGCCCTTATTTTGCAAAGAAGTAATGGAGTGTGCAACCTTGGAGAATCCTTCAATGAATCTCCTGTAGTATCCTGCAAGTCCCATAAAAGATCTCACATCTGTCACATTTCTTGGAGTAGGCCAATTCATAATGGCTTCAATCTTTTCAGGGTCCACAGATATACCCTCTTCTGAGATAATGCGACCCAAATATTGAATTCTATCTCTATATAAGTCACACTTGCTCAGCTTTGCATACAACCGATGCTCCCTAAGCAATTGCAATTTCAATCTCAAATGTTCTTCATGTTCTTCCTCATTCTTAGAATAAACAAGAATCCCATTAAGGAAAACAAGAACAAACTTGTCCAAATACCTGTTGAAGACACTATTCATAAGGCACATAAATGTAGCCGGTGCATTTGTGAGACCAAATGGTACCACTACAAACTCATAATGCCCATACCTTGTTCTGAAGGTTGTCTTATGAATGTCTTCATCCTTGATTCTCACCTGATGGTAAGCTGACCTCAAGTCAATCTTGGAGAATACCTTTGCTCCTCTCATTTGATCAAAGAGGTCATCGATCCTAGGTAAAGGATACTTGTTCTTTACTATGACTTTGTTCAACTGTCTATAATCAATACACAATCTGAGTGTACCATCTTTCTTCTTTACAAATAGAATTGGTGCTCCCCAAGGAGACACGCTGGGTCTGATATACTTCTTCTCCAACAACTCTAGCATTTCTGGTGTACTCATTATGTAGGGTGTCTTGGACACTATTGCTGCTCCTGACACAAGTTCAATTGTGAAATCAATGTCCCTCTTTGGAGGAAGCCCTGGAATCTCATCAGGAAACACATCCCTCAATTCCTGTAACACATGAAAGTCCTCCAACCTAGGAGTTTCATTCTCTATTGCCTCCAAAATATGAGCTGCATACAACTGGCAACCTTTCCTACAGAACTTCTTCAATTGCATTGCTGAAACCTGCCTCACAGAAATCACCTTTGGAATGCCTTTCACAATCCTTGAGTTGCCTTCTTCATCCAAGCACTCAAAAGCCTTATTATAACAGTCAAGCTTTACTCTGTGAGCTTCTAACCAATCCATTCCAATGAGAAAATCATAGGAACCAAGGGGTAGAACATTCATATCTACACAAGTGGTCAATCCATTCATAACCAATGGACATTTCTCCACCACTTTGCTAAACTTTCTCTTAGTTCCAATGGTTAGCTGAACTAACCAAGATTTTCCATGCTTTACTTTATTAAAGGCACAAATCTCCACTACTCTAGGCGTAATGTAAATGTGAGTAGAACCAGGGTCAATCTAGATAGAAATAGATTGCTCAACAATCTTACTTGCAACTTCAACCACAGTTGACTGGTGATCTACCTGGAGGTCCTCCAGTGCTGCATAAATCTTAGGGACGGCCCTTGCTACTTGACCCACTGTTTTTGCTTCTTGAATGTTGTAAGTTGGCCTTGCACTCTCATTCTTGAGTGGACAATTCCTGCACATGTGGAGTCCTCCACATCTCCAACATTGGAGTGGTTCTTTGATTTGCTGTGGATCTCTTGGATTTTCTCCCACCACTCTAGCTGGCTGCTTTTCAGGTTGGGATGGCTACCTTTGCTGATTCTGAAGCTAGAAGGTTTGAAACCTTTCTTCCTTTGGTCAGACTTCTCATTCTTCTTGTCATTCCATGACTTATGGTAATCAGGTTTTCTTTTTCTTTGCTCATAGCAATACTTAGCCTTCCTAATTGCTTCTTCAAGAGTTATAAGTTCATAAAACTTGATTTTCTCTTTGTAAGACTGAGGCAATCCACTCAGGAAACGCTGAATTTTCACCTTTTCATCCTTGATATACCTGACATATCTCAACAGTTCTAGGAACCTATTCGCATACTCTTCCATGGTCTGCTGTCCCAATCTCAGCTCATGGAATTCTTTAATCTTGTCATCGTAGTACCTGTCAGAGAGGTATTTCTTCTTGAAGTACTTCTGGAACTGTTTCCACTTAAGTCTTCTTTCACTGATCATCCTTACTTGTTTGAAGTGCTCCCACCAAATGGATGCCCTTCCATTCAAACTGAATATGGCAACCCTTTCCTTCATGTTCCCTGATTAATCCTGAACTTGGAATTACTTCTTTATCCCAAGAAGCTAAGCTTCAGCTTCTTGTCCCGTCTTTACCTTGCCATCAAATGTAGAAGGTTTATCCTTATTAAATTCATCCCGAGAGTGATCCCTATGGTGCCTCTTTCTCTTTCCCTTGCGAGAAGAAGAGCTTGAATCCCCACTTGCTTCTTTTGAGTTAGATGATCTACTAGCAGTCCTTATTCTTCTTCTGGTACTGCTCTTACTGCCTTCAGATTTTCTTATACCCTGTCTAGGGTCTATCTTTCTTTGCAAGTTTGTGAAACTCTGCAACATAGCAGCATTCAACTGATGCTACTCTTCCCGAGCTTTAATTAGGCTTCTCATGGTGGCTGCAATATCTGGTAGTGTCTCTTGGAATTTCCTTCCATTAGACTCTATGTCATCATTTCCAACTCAGACATTTCCCCCCATGGCATCTTGCGCACGCTCGTAGGAGTCCCGAGCATCATATCCGTCATGGGTTCTCATGGCTAAACGACAACTTACTTTTCCAAAATATACTATGACTCTGCAAAATGTGTTATCAACACCATTTGTTAGACACAAATTAATTCAAAATCAAAACCATTTACTTACTGTCACCTGGCCTATCTAGGCCCAATGCTGCAACCCACAGCTCTGATACCTCAATGTCATGTACCCATACCCCATTATCATGCGGAATTAAAAATTTCATTGGGAGCCTTTACTGCTCATCAAAACACAAGGCATGGTCTTGACCACATCTCGACATTTCCAACACTGTCACGCTCCCTCGTCGTCTTCCATTGATCAGTTCGACAATTTGCAAGGAAAGATCTCAGAGGATATCGGATGATGGAGAGAAAATGCAATGGAAATCAACAATCGCAAACGATCTCGCAGAATGGAACCAAATCAACCGTTTAGAATCCACCCGCAAAAATCAACGATGCGAAAAGTTTGAGTTGCGAGGTTGAAGAGTTACAAAACTTGCAATCTCACTTCCCGCATCCCTCATCGGAAACAAATGAACGGCAGAGAATCATCCCACAAAGATCGACGATGTGGAGATTTGAACGGTGGGATTAGGAATTATGGAAATTGCGACACTACGATCCCGCATCCCGCATCCCTCATCCCTCATCCTGCAAGTTGCAAAGAGGAAGTTGCGAAAGGGAAATCTGCGAAAACCAAAATCTGTGAAATGACATCCCACATCCCGCATCCCACAAACCTGCAATTTGCGCATAGGAGGTTTTCTAGGAGGAAACTCATCTTTTCCACTAAATTCTTGGATCGATCTGATCATTCAAGCCATTACTGATCTTGGCAATCTACCCTGCAACTTAGTTCAAAATGCATCGATGGGGAAACATAGATAGATTCCTATAATTGTAGTTATTCAAAAGAACAATGCATCAATTCAACACAACAACATGTTCATCAAATTATATCCATAAATTTACAATACAAGAAATACAATTGCAGAGAATAACATAGAAAAAAACACTTATCTTGAACAAAAATTGTCCTGCAATCAGTTATGTCACTGTAATGTTCCACCCAACCATAGGCCAGTGCGCTCATCAATGTCTCAGTGACACCACCACCCTCGAGATGGGCATGATTTCCTCAAGGAATAAGGGAACACTACCAGACTCATACATAGCCAAGGGTGCCATAACACTCAGGCAAGCCAACACAGTTGGGTTTATTAGGCTGCAGGGTAAAACATTCCAATAGATGGGTTTCACAGGTCACTCAGCCAAGCCATCTCACAGTTGGGTATCACAGACTAAACACAGTCAAGACAACATTCACCTTTAAGGACCAGTCAAGCCAACTAATGGGTTTATCAGACTGTACACAGTCAAGCCATCTCACTACTGGGTTTATCAGGATACCTAGCCAAGCCAGCATTCACAGTTGGGTTTATCAGATTGTCCAGCCAAAGTTTACTCACCAGGTCAAACACAACAAGACACAACCAAGCCAACATATGGGTCTATCAGGCTACCAACCAAGACATCTTTCCAATTGGGTTTATCAGGATCCTAACGCAATGGGAAGGAAGAACTGCTAAGCTAGTGAGCTCATCTACAGAGCTAAGAACACCTTCACAAGACCTATCTGGCCTAGATTCCCCACTGCCTACACACCCAACACAAGGAAGTGTCCCCTTCTTTGTTCCACAGTCCCTCGGGCTACCCCGTCCCTTCCAGTGCTCTTCAGGATGTGCATAGCAAGTTTACCATCCACTCCTATCTTATCGTGAGGTTCCACACTCGGTTTATCAAGCACGTTCTACGTCTCTCCCATTCCTAAGTCATGTACATAGCTCAGACCCGAACCAGGGTGCACAACACAACAACCACAGGGAGACTCTACAATGTAGGTTTACTTTGGAACACGAGTAACAGGGTCTCATACACTTCGTAGTTTAAGATAACGCTACAACACAATGATCACAATCCTGCTAAGGGAAAACACTCGCAGAACGCGAAGGATACACATAGAAAGAGCTCCACTGCTACCACAATGTCACTGCTCTAGGAAAATGAAGATGGTGGTGAATAATCCCCTGAACCCCCCCAACATCCCCTAGCTCTCAAATCGTGAGAGTAAATCCAAAACGTGAACATGTGGGTTAAAACTGACATACGGTTATGGTGTTTTCTTGTCCAACCACCTTCTGGAACATTAAATGGTTGGGAAGAGAAGACAAGAAAGAGGGTACTTGATAGTTCTGATGGGTTCTCCCCATGACACATGGCTTTTCCCCAAACTGGCTCAAGGTTAACATTCCCACCCCTTTATCCTTAGGAAAATCATGCCCCCATCTCATTATCCATTGCATTGACATAGCTTAGGAAAATCATGCCCCCATCTCATTATCCATTGCATTGACATAGCTGGCTATGGGTTTTCATTAATTTGCATATTTACATGATGTTTACAAACGTGCTTGACTTAGCACATAAACCATAGGTATCAACCATGATCGCCTATATACCAATCATCGATCAGTGACAAGGCCTTGGCCTTGATCTCCTTGTCATGATTCGATATAATATTTACATTATTTACATTAATCCATTGGGGTCAAAACTGGGGTGTTACAAAATCCACCTCTTCTCCCCTTTCCTTCTTGGAAGATGCTTGTTGTAGTTTCATTTGCAATTGAATCATATTTTGCATCACTTGCAAGTTTAGTTGGCCTTGCTGCTCCATGCTTTGCAAGATTTGCTCATTCCCAGTCTACATGTTTTTCAATGTTTGGGACACTTATTTGGGTTCCAATTTAGACTGATAGCCATTGGACTCCAAATTTTGTTCACCCGATTTCGCTTCTCTGTCCAAGTGAGATACTTCAGGGTTATCTGGCATCTTGTAGTTCTACCTACCCACAACATAGGCAACCGAGAACTATACGACTTTGAAAAATGGTGCTCTGGAATAACCACCCGAACTCTGAAAACATCAATAACAATTCAACTTTGATCACTACATGTAAACCCTACCTATCCATGAGTGAAATTCATTAATTATACATTCTCTTATGCAATTCGTTTCTCTTTATATGGAACAAAAATTCAACATCGAAACCCAAAATTATATGAAACATACACTCAAATTAGGGAAATCTTTAATCAATTCAAAGCATTCACTGCTCAATGATCATTTTACATATTAATGCAACATTAAAACATGCCAAACAATACCTAGAGGCTAAGGTTTGAAACCTTCACTCTGATACCACACTGTGACTCACCCCACAACACTACACGAGCACACAAAACCCATCGACGACTAAGAACAGTCCTAAAACTCTAATAAGACTCCAACATTCTTAAAACTTTAAACTGAAAGCAAGTTAAACAATCATGCATGAGTTATAATAGGCTCAATTTCAGAAGCGTAGAATTCAAAACAGCTTAAACAGACTTTAACGCAGATTAAATTCATTAATCCAACCATAATCAACATTAAATGACACTTGAAACAAAATCAACGGCCTATGTTAACCACAACAGATGGATCTAACGACCTAAATCTTCCTCCAATATTCTCTTGTCGATTCCAACATACACTTGCTATCAAAACACACTGACTTCCTGCTTCTAACGTCAACACGTTGGAGGCCGAGAGTCAACATCTCAAAATTGGAAACCACAACGCAACTCTCAACTTTCAACATCGGCAGTCGGGATTCGTCATGCCAACAATGACAAACACAATTAACACACATGAATTCCAACTTTCGACGTTGATATTTGGAATTCAACACCGACTCGACAAACATAACAATGAATACACCAACTTCGGATTTCCGATGTTGGCACGTCGAAAGTCGGGAGTCGACACAAACTTGACAAACATAACAAAAACCACCTCTGACTTCCAATTTCTTGATGATGGCATGTCAAAAGTCGAGAGTCAGAAACACTATAATCAATGGTCATGATCACATCATAACGGTGATATACGGTCACAATCACTCCGATATTCCAAAGGAAAAAACAATCTCCATCAAAATGGCTAAGGAAATAACATAAAAAGATTAAACCAATACTTCTACCATGAATTGGAATTAATTTTAGGATTACAAAGGATGTGTTAAACTCATGATTTAACACCAAAACTCAATGAATGTTTAACAAATAACTAACGTGGAGCCGCCACAAATAAAACAACAAAATAAAGCTCGCCATCAACAGACCAAATGTACAGGTCAAAAGGTTGGACAAAAACATTGCTAAACAACCTATTGCTTCAGATAAGAAATTAAGCACCTGACTTAGAGTGAATTAATAGACTTATTACACGTTCACACTTAAACAATTTACTAATTACAATTAAGCCATGAACACTTATCTAAATTTAAACACAATGGGAAACTGGTTTTGAGGCTTCCATGCTCCACGCAATCGTAGGTTTGTGCCAAACCTATTGTATTTCAACACTCAAAGACCACCCCTGAGCTTGGACTTGTGGATTCACCAAGAGACACTTCCCTTACCCAAGGATCGACTCACCACAGGAGTTCACTCCACTCTTCCTCGTAATTCAAAGGAAACTAACAAATTTATATGCATACAAGAAGAAAAAAAACAAGTTACATCCAATTCCATGACAAACCGTACAATTACCACTTTGGCTTCTTTCCCCCTTTTAAACTACAATGAAAACCATCAATGTTGTTCAGTGGCAAAAATTCCACCAAGGTAATTCATATACAATTTACCATCTCCTTGACTACAATCCAACAATCAATAACAATTCAAGATGGTTTATACCAACACCAAGTAAATATGATTATGGAATCATAGGTTCACTTCCTCAAGGTTTCTCTCTAGTTCCACTTCACACACGAGTGCTTCACCTCCCCATAGTCCCCCTCTAGTTCCCCTTCGCACATGAGGGATTCCTCTTTTGTCGTCACCTGATCATGACCACTTTGCATGGGAACTATTCCCAACACGAGCAACGTGTCAAAGACACAAAATTTAACCCCCACCTAATCCCTCGTTAATCATACTTAACAATTAAAACAAGTTAAATGATTGAAACAATGGTTTAATTTTTAACTTGGGCAAGGTCTCTTTCCAAAGGTGGACAAAGTGTAACAAGGTTAGGATATGTTTCTCATTGATATGCACACCGCCAGTGGAAATATTTCGAATAGTTGTCTCCCTGGGGAGGGAGAGGTGCGGCCTTGGGGAAAGCAAAGAGTCAGGTGCTGTCATCTGATCCCGAATCCTCTGTTTAGGCAAACCCCTAATGAAGCCAAGGGGGGTAGTCCCTAC
This sequence comes from Pseudotsuga menziesii, assembly GCA_001517045.1. Taxonomy (NCBI): domain Eukaryota; kingdom Viridiplantae; phylum Streptophyta; class Pinopsida; order Pinales; family Pinaceae; genus Pseudotsuga; species Pseudotsuga menziesii. The sequence goes on along the minus strand of LPNX010715862.1, from coordinate 49,090 downwards.
AAAGAGTTTCCAAGGCTCAATTTTTTTTAAATATATTAAGTGTGTGATGCGGATGGGTGTTTTTAGGAGTTTTTAATAAAGACTTACAATAAATGGAACCAAGTGAGCACTTGCAAGTAAATTTAGTAATAAAAAACCATTTAACAATTGCACAAATTAAACTAAAGCATTCATGATATAAGAAATAGATAACAACAATGCTTCAGATAGATAATAAGCAAATTAAAAGGACCAGTTCTAGATGGAGTGCTCAAGAAATTTTTGTGAGTGTACTTGGTAAATTTTAAGGGTGAGTTGATTATTAAAAGGAAGGGAATCTCCAAGATATACCTTTAGGTATTGGAGATATGTCTGGATAATAATCTAAGTGGTTCCATATGAGAACATGTGGGTTGTTGAGAGTCTTAGAAACGGTGTTCAACACTACACCAACAAGGATGGAGCCTAACTATGCTCCCAAGATCTCGGTATAGTGGTTCTCGTATTCCCAAGCAGAATTTTCCCACTTTCAATTATTTAGCGATTAACGCTATATTTTTGTTGGTTTTCTTGGGTAATGAGTTTTATTAGGATAAATTTGATTAGGATGTGAGGATTAAATAGTCTACACTGCTTCTGGGTATCCCAACCGGGTAGAGCATATACAGTGTAGTAAAACTAGTTTATTCCGATTTTATTAATAATGAAATAAAGACATTGTAACAACCCTCCAATGGAGAGCACTCTTGATCTGCCTTATGGCGAGATTCAAGAGATTTATGACAAAAACAAGAAATAACTTCTAATGCAAAGAAATAGACAAAGGAATAAACCCTCTGATAGAGAGCACTCTTGATCCACCTTTCATTGAGATTCAAGAGATTTTGTGTCTCCTTTTTTCTTAACAAATTAACAAAAAAGCAGTAAAACTAAGCTATGACAAAATTAAAGCCTCTCCGACAGAGAGTGCTATTGATCGAATTTTTAGTGAGATTCAAGAGACCTTGGATTCCTTCTATTTCTTTTAACAATTAAATAAAGGTAACAAAAATGTTGAAATAAAACTATACTAACAAAGTTTTCTTTTAAGAAAGCAAAAAAGACTAACCTACTCTAAACAATTATTATGCATGTAAAAAGCAAAAAACATAAAGCAAAGGACGATACAAGCTTCCCCCAAATGGGGGAAGTGGGGTGTGGGAGCCTTTATCCCACTTTCTATTTATTAACTTCCTTTACAATGCTTAAAAGAAAGAGTGCCTTGGAGATTGTGCAGGGGAAAAAACACACGGCTCCAAGAAGAGAAATATTGAAGCTCTCGGCCTTTGTTTCAAGGTTTTGCAGGATTTGCTTTGGTTTTGCAGGTAGAATCAGATTTTGTTGGTGGAAGAGACATTTTGTATCGCGTGCTGGATCGATATTCTTTTCATGTAGTCTATGTAGAGTCTAATGGTTGCCTTTTGGTGATTAAGTTTCCTCTGGCTCTGTTTCTTGCTGGTTGAGTGCCTGGGGTTTATATCTCTCTACTTGTTTTTGTTCTTCTCGGGATTTGTTGTTTTCTTCCTTGTGAGAGTGTTCCTCTCTGAGCAAGCTCTCTATGGACTTTGGAGGCTCCCCCCTCCTTTTCCTCCAAAGATTGAAGCTTTTAAACGACTCATTTCTTATTCTGGGAAGAGAAAGGGAAGTTCATTGGTTCCGACCTTTGTGAAGAAAACATAAATCCCTTCGGTTGATATTTCGATAGAACGCCCTTGCCCGGAAGCCTTGAATTTAGCCGAGTGTGGGCTCATTGGTCAATTTTTTGGTTTATGGCCATCCCTGAAGGAAATTGATGGTTGGGTTTTACGAAATTGGAGGCCCCTGATTTCTGAAGTTATTCGTAGCCATCTGGTTGGAAGAGGTTATTACATTTTTGTTTTTGACTCTGCAGCTGATTGAGAACTTATATTTTGGAATGACCCATATTTGATTTGTCCTCAGGAGCTCTATTTGAATAAATGGACCCTTGAATTCGACCCTACCCAAGATGTTCCTTCTATCATTCCTATGTGGGTTAGGCTCACTCATCTTCCCCTTCACCGTTGGAACTCAGAATCATTGGAAACCATTGGGAATAAGCTAGACAAATACATCGATAGGGCAGAAAGGAAAGATCAATACTTGTGCACTCGAATTTGTGTTGAAGTGGATTTAGAGATTGGGCTGCTAGAGGCAATCAAGCTAAATGTTACGGATTGGTCTTACATTCAGGAACTAGATTATGAACATCTTCCATTTAAGTGCCGCCACTACCATGGTTATGGCCACTTCTCCCGCAATTGCAAGAAGAAATCAGAAGTAGAGTTGGGTAAAGAGACTGCAAACCAATGGACCCAAGTTCAAAAAGCAGGATCAGCTAAACAGGTGAAAAGTAAAGGAGGCAATGCTAGGAATGGTTCTCTACCTATTGAGAAAAAAATCTTTAAATCCTTAGCCTGAAGGAAATGTTATTTCTTCTTGTAATCCCTTTTTGGTTTTAAGTCCCTCTAAGGACCAAATCTCTCCTATACTCGAAGAAGGCGAGTTGCAACAATATGAATTTCACAAAGAGATTGGGGAAGTTAATAGAGGGTCTCAGGACACTGTTCCAGTTATCTTGGAATCTCCACGAGTTGATGCTATCATGCAGGATTTCCATAAGCCCCCTGTAGAATCTACCTCCTCTCCCTATTATGTAGATTCTCTAAAGAATAAAGTGGTAGAATCATCCAGTTCCTCGGATGACGATGAAAAATTCACTAAAAAGGTAGGTAGGAAATCTAAAATGGAAATCTGAGAGGAAGAAGATGAAAGGATAAACATGCAGGGAAGGCATGCGACAATTGAAATGTCATATGGAAGAAGCAAGCGAAATAGGCCCCAAAAGGGCGGGTCTACTCCCTTCTCCTCGGGTAAATAATGCTGATTATTTCTTGGAATTGCAGGGGGATGGGGAATCCAGTGAAGGCTGAGGCAGTTAAAAATATTTTAAAAATGGAACCGACTGACATCCTCTTGCTCCAAGAAACTAAGATAGAAGAGGATTCTCTTTTATTTATCAGTAGATCAAAATGGAATAAGAATGCTAGTGTGGCTGTAAGTGCTAAGGGCACATCAGGAGGTCTAGAAAATTTATGGTCTGATGATAAATTCATTCTTAAATCATCATATGTTACTCAGCATTGGATCTATACTGAATTACAACATTTATCTAGCAAGACTGTGATTTCTCTCTTCAATTTATATGTCCCTGTATATTTTCTTGAGAAAAAAGCTTGCTGGAAATATCTGACAGAATTCATAGATCTCCATTCTCCCTTAAATATAACTGTGGCAGGGGATATTAATCTCATTTAATATCCTAAGGAGAAAAGTGGTGGAACTAGGAGCAAGGATCCATTCCAGGAAGTCATGGAATCATTGAACCATGACAGAGATCTTCTCAAATTTTTACCCAAGAAAGACCGTTTTACTTGGACTAATAACAGAGCGGGGGAAGCTCGAATATCTGCATGTTTGGATAGATTTATAGTTCAAAGCACATTGATGGATGGAAACGTTCTAATTTATTCCAAAATTTTGCCAAATCTTTCGTCTGACCATCATCCTGTTTTTCTTTTGTTGGAAGAAGAATAGAACCTTGGGCGTGTCCCGTTCCAGTTTAGTCCTCTTTGGATTGAGAGGGAGTTTTTGGGATATAATTACCTAAGTCTGGTCTCAGTTCATTGTGGGCTCTCCCAGCTTCGTTTGGGAACAAAATATTAAGCTCACTAAAATTGCCTTGAAAAATTGGATTAGAACTCCCTTTTCTAATCCATCGAGAAGAAGGGTTGAGACTCTACAGGATTTAGGTGAGATTCAATTGCGTATGGAGAGTGTTGAATTTTCCAAATTGTAGTTGGTGTTTGAGAAGGCCGCCCAAGATAAGTCATCTCTTTCTTTTCGCCAGGTGAAAGAACATCTGCGTCTCAAATCCCGCAGTCTCTGGCTACTTGCTGGGGATAACAACTCTTCATTTTTTCATCGACAGTGCAGAGCTAGACTGTCTCGTAATCATATTTCAGAAATTTGTAATAGTGAAGATGAAACTATTAAAGGGAAAAATCATATAAAACAGGATGCATATTTACATTTCCATTGTTTATTCCACAAGGATGGAATTTCTGATGAAACTGTGTCTGCTGATTTTTTTATCTAACATATCTTCCCTGGTCAGTCACGAGGACAATATGGGTCTACTGAAACCATTCTCTGAACAAGAAATAGTTGATGTCATATGGGCCATGGGGCCAGACAAAGCTTCTGGTCCGGATGGATTCTCCGTCCATTTCTTCAGAGTTTGCTGGAATTTCATTAAATTTGACCTTCTCCGTCTGATTTCAGCCTTCCATAAAAAAGCCAAAGTGGGAGGGAGCACAAATTATACCTTTCTAGCATTGATTCCAAAGGATGTTAACCCAACCTCTTTTGAGATATTTCATCCCATCTCGCTATGTAATGCCTCCTACAAAATTATGTCAAAGCTTTTAGCCAATAGATTGAAACCTCTGTTAGGAACATTAATTTCCCTTCTCCAGGGGGGGTTTGTCAAAGGAAGACTTTTGATAGATAATGTGATCCAAGTTTAGTAAGCTCTTCATTGTAGCTCTCAAAGGAAGGAGAAAGGTATGCTCATCAAACTAGATATGAAAAATGCCTTTGACTGGGTCAAGCTTTCCTTTCTTTTTCAAGTTGTCAGCTCTTTTGGTTTTAGTGCAGACTTTGTTTCCTTGATTAAAGCTTGCACAGAAAGGCCTTGGATAGCGCCTCTTGTTAATGGAAGAACAACATAATTATTTCAAGCTACAAGAGGTCTCCGTCAAGGGTGTCCCTTGTCTCCTTTTGTTTATAGTTTGATGGCAGAATCTTTAAGTAGGAATCTTTTAGATGAACTGGCTATAGGTTCTCTTCTGGGCATCAAGATTGCCAGTGGTGTGAATCCTATTAATCATGCCCTTTTTGCTGATGATTCTTTATTATTGGGAGGAGAATCCTTATCCATCACTCGGGCCTTCAAGGATTTTTACTAAATTTTTGTCTAATTTTAGGGGCTTTAGTTAACAAAAATAAGAGTGCAGTCTATAGCTGGAATGTTGATCAACGGTCTTTTCTTAGAATTGCTCACTCCTTGGGATTTCCTGTTTTTTCTAAGTGGGAAAAGATCACTTATTTGGGTCTTCCTTTAACCTTGGGACCCAATCCTTCTTCGTTGTGGTTGGAAGTGATTTGTAAATTAAAAGCAAAAATTGCATCTTGGGGCCGTCAATGGTTGACAAAGGTTGGTAAACTGATTTTGATTAAGGCTGTTTTATCAGCCCTTTCTTTATTCCAGTTCTCTCTGCTTCTTTCCCCCGAGTACATCTCAGCTCAGATCAACAAACTTCTTCGAGATTTTCTTTGGGAGGGTGGCAAAGGAAATTAGAAAAAGTTGCATTTGGTAAATTGGGATATTCTCAAAAGGCCCATTGTGGAGGGTGGTTTGCAATTTAGAGATCCTGAGTTGGAAAATTTAGCATTGGGAGGAAAGCTCATATGACAACTGTACTCAAATAAAAACCATCTGGTAAGTAAGATCTTTCGGTGAAAATATCTAAAGGGCAGTTCTCTAAGAAAATTAAATTCTTCTAATATCCCTACAAGCACTGCAATTTGGAATTCATGCAAAATAGGAATAGATAAATTTCAAAATCAGCTTTATAGAGTCCCTGGAAATGGGAAAAGGATTTTATTATGGGATGAAAAAATATTAGGAAAACCACCTCTTTCCTCTATTATTTCATTGAATGAGATCAAGTATTGGTTAATTAACAAAGGTCTTCTAAGGTTGGCAGATATTTGTTCTTTGGACAAAGCTGGGAATTGGGTGGGCTAGTATTTTCCCGAGATTCTGGAGCAACTTCTTCACAAACGGGAATTGCTAATTTTATTCTTATCAGGATTAGCAAAAGTTAGCTGCTCCTCTAAAGATGAATGGGGTTGGGGTTCCTCTGGAAATTATTCAGCAGCTCAAGGCTTCTCTGAATTGTAATCTTCCCATGCCTCTAGTTTATCTCCAATGATTTGGAAATTTGTCTGGGCCTCCTTCTATCTTCCCAAGGTGAACTTCTTCACCTGGTTGCTTGTCCATAAAAGGGTGTTGACAGGTGAAAATTTGAGCAAATGTGGGTTCCATGGACCATTTTGGCACTGCCTCTGCAATGATGCTGTTGAAACATCTGATCATATTTTTATTAACTGAGTTTTCTCAATTAGTGTGGGAACTGGTCCTCAAAGGATTGGATGCCTATGATCCCTCTCAAATTTATGTGGTACCTTTATTCATTTCCTGGATGGATTGAATCCCATTCTGGCAAAATCGATTTCATTTTCCAAATATTAAAAAATCAGTGTGGAAAACTGTGTGGCATACCATTCTGAAATGCGTTTTCTGGAAACTATGGACAGCTTGAAATGATATGATATTCAATTGTGTGCCTATGTCTCCCCAGAATGTGTCATTAAAAATAAAATATCCTGTGGGTGAAATCATTGGTTCTAATATTCTCTCTTCGTTGTTGGATGAATTCAACTCGTGGCTGGGAAAGAGTTCGTTGGAAAAATTCATACAAAATTGAATTTCCTTGAAACCGGCAAGTCTTCCTATATGGGGAATTCATTGCAGCGAGTTGGAATTTTCAAACTGGTAGGTGAAGTCCTCTTCAGCTTCTATTTTTTTTATGGAGGGCCCAAGCGAAATATTGGGACTGCCGAAGCAGGGGGTTTGATTATCTCTTTTGATAGACAATATGAAATTTGCTTCAGTTGGGGGTTGGGAATTATGTCGAACAATCAGGAAGAGAGTTATATTCTCCTTAAGGCATGTCAAATAGCAAGCCAGAGTGGGTTTAAGTCAATTCAAAGTTTTGGAGATTCAGAATTGGTGATCAAATTGATAAACTTAGAATGTGTCTTCAACAACTCGGCCTTGAATAAAATCCTTCATAGAATTCGAAATTTATTAAGTGAGTTTGAATATGTCGCCTCTTTCCATATTCTTCGGGATTTAAACAAACGTGCAGATTCCTTGGCAAATAAAGCTTGCATTCTGGCTCATGGTATGATCGGCCTTAATGGAGAACCTAGTTCATTCCACCCTATTCCTTATATCTCTTTGGGAGTAGTCATCATGTTATTGTTTGAATCTTCTTCATTCTTTGAAGGTTTCGTTGTATAAATTATGCCTTGTGTGTAAATGGCTGACTTAGAAAATGCTATTTCAGACCTGAATTTTTCTTCATAAAAAAATAAAAAATAAAAAATTATCTGTTCTTGTTAAAAAAAAAGAAAAAGAAAGAGTTCCTTTCGATCCTTGAAGAAAGGGGCAAAAAAGGCCTAAAAACTGCTTGGGAAAGAAGGGGAATGAAGGAGGGGGATGGTAGATGGATCGTGGGTGCTTTGGATGGCCCCAAGCTTGATTTTTTGGCAACACCTCCCTCTCTTTTTCCTCCGACCTGCTAAAAACCAGCAAGTAAACAAGCTTAGAAGATGGTGGTATGCACAAAAATCAAATAAAAAATTTAAAGTTTCCCAAAAAATTAAGCCTAGATATAGTAAAATGATGAAGCTTTTGAATGTATTTCTAGATCTATCTGACATGCTAAAACAAGTAGATTTAGATGAACAAAACTTTAAGGAACTAGATCTACTTGATTAGCACAATCAAAACAAAGTAACCGGAAAGGAAAGAGAATTTGAGTTTGAAGAGATGGATGGAACAATTCAAGCCCTTTCTTGATTCTTTGCTAATGGATTTGGAGTCCCTGCAACAAATATTAGCTTCTAAAGAGGATGTCGAAGGAGGAGAAGAAACAACTTAGTTCAATGCTTCCATTGGATCTCGTGACTTGCAAAACTATAAAACCACTCCTGCAAAAATGTGATTAGATCTAGTATGTTTGAAGAAGAAAAACTAAGAGAACCTCAATTCAATTGAATATAGTCGGCTACTCCTATATATTTCCAATGCAAATCATAAGCAAGCAACTTAAAAACTGTAAATGCTTACTCTACATATCATGAATGATCCTCTAATCTAGATATATCAACACAAAATGAGCAATAGTAATTTTAAACAATACAATATCACCTCATTAGCATAACATTCATCCAATGGCACAAGGTAGACCTCCAAAGTCTTCAACTTTATTATTTAAAATAGTAGCAGCATTACAATAGGCAGAGGTTCCTTCCATCCATTAGAAGACGGAGCAGAGGCCCCCTATTTATACAAAAAGAGGAGAGAGCTTAAACCCTACCGCAACCCTCAAGGAGAGGGTGCAACTGCCAGCTGCCAGAGTCTAACTGCCTTCGAACCGAAGAGAACTAGACTCCAATAAAGTGTGATTGGGGTGAGGAGGCCTCCCCTAGGCAAGGAACCCACCCCAATCATTGTTTTCATCATCCCACCAATAAAAACATGCCCAAAGAGGAAACACATCCAATCTAGGTTAGGAAACGAAAATCCCAAGGCTGAGTTAATTATTGTGCTCTGATAATGATTCAGATCAGGTGGGTGATGATTGGAATCTTTCCATATGATCTTTTCCATGTCATTTATCCCTTTACTTTATTCAATTTGGCTTATTTTGGAGAGTTTTTTATTGATCTCCATTTAATATTTTCATGAATATTTTAATTAAATATTCCTCATTTATTGATTTTGAGGAAATATTCAATTAAGGGCACAATAATCATCAGAAACTTAGGATAAGTGGATCTAGAGGTTAAATGAATGTTTTGGCTTAGAAAACAAGTATTTATTTTCCAAAATCCACCCCCAGACCACTTAATTATTACATTTGAAAATTTTCAATTAAACCATAGGAAAAATGGTTTAATTAATTGAAAATTTTAGTTATTTTTCAATAGTTAAAAAATAAAAATTAAAAAACTTGAGGATGTCCGCTAAATTTTTTTTCGGGAAATGTTTTAACATGCCTTGAGACCTAGGAAATGACCACAGAACATGCCAATAGTGTCTAGTAGGTTCATATTTTAATGTTGGACTCTAATAACCCCCCAAGGCCTAACCACCAAATTCAGGCAATCCAGCTTTCAAGGTAGCAAGAGAAAAACTCATCGATTATTACTCGGCTAAAGGTAGAGAATAATCGACAATGGAAAAAAATCCTTCGAATACATTATTTGATTGTGAAGTCTAAGGGAACTGAGCCACTCAAGACTCCCCTACTATCACACTTTATTACAAATACCATGGGGTATGGTCATTTCGACAAAAAATAAAAAAGGCTTGCCAAAACTGGCTAACTCTGGAACAAACTAAACTTCTGAAGTTTGGAAACGAACATGCACCATGTTTAATAACTGGCGGCTTACTGGAAATCCACTAAGTGCATAATTAGTGGATAATATCTGGCTCCAACTGTGGGGCGTGTGCTCGATCTAGTCTCTTTTGCAAGGAGAGCATACGAGAACACTAGAATCTCCAGTTTCTATATCCTGTAAAAACATCTCAACTTAAGAAGAAGACCTCAGTAGTACTAGTTTTATGAAAAAGAGCCAATGATCCTAAAGTTGCTTTATTCAAAGGAATGACAAAACTAAACTAAAAATTTATTAATTCCTAAGTACAGAAAGAAAATGCTAAAAGTGAATGCTCACTTTAAGGAGCCTATTTTCCTACTCTAAGCATGTTATAAAAGGGTTAGGTGTAATAAAAAATCCAATTTATCCACCTAAGCATTTTATTAATGTAAAAATGTTTTTCCTTGTCTTTGATTACCAGCCAAAACAATAATATTTTATTCAGAAAATGCAAACCTGCGTGATCATCCAGAATGGGTGGGTTGGAGGGGAGATCATAGGCATGAACAATGTCGTCAAACTTCTTCCCAAATTGGTAGGTGCTCGCATAGGCTACTTCTACCCATGACTGGATAGGACTGATATACGAATCGACATGATGGGGTAGGTCGACAACACCATCATATTGATCATCAAGACTTACCGAATGATAACTTATTGTATAAGACCTCAACTACTCCAAATCATAAGGAACCTCTATATGTGAAGATGATGGTTGAGAAAAAACTTCAACTAGTTGCAGCCCATCTGATTCTTCACTACATTGCTTCTCCAAGTCCTCATTATAGATACTCAAAAAAAGATTTGACCAATCATATGAGAACTCTGACTATTCTTCTTTACATTTTTCATAAGTCTTAGAATAAACACTCCCCTCGTTGGACATATCATAGATGGGATTCTCAAAAATATTTTCAAAAGTATCATAGGTTGGATTTTCAATAAAATTCCAATAGTCATCATCTCCATCTATGTCAGATATGAGAGATGCCTCATCACTGGTATCAAGTCCCTGGCTACACTCCTCATTCTGCTCAAAACAATATTCTTCAAAAAGCCGGGTTTCAAAGATATCATAGGGGACCCAAATGTCCCAACCTTCAGCACCATGTGAAGAACATGGAGAAATGTCATCACACATTTTATAGTTATTATGAATTTCTTCATAAGTGTCAATCTCTGTAATGATATCATCCTGGTCAGATGTAAGGAACTCTTCATCACTTGTATCATGCTCCTAGGTGTACTCTCTTTCTTGAATCCAGGTTTCTGTGGTGACAGGATGGATCTGTCCTACTATGTTGATGTACTTGGCTCGCTTGAATACTATTCACTATCACTCATCTCTGGAAGATCATGCTCTAAGATTTGACAGGCCATGTAATAGGGAAACTCTTCATGAAGAGCCTCACAAGCCCTGCAATAGGGGATGACTTCCTCAACCATGTTGATGGGATCTAGTTGATTAGGGGGCCTTTTATCTTGTGGGGATTTTTTCTGAACCCAATTTCCATTAGGAGGAAAACTGTTCTGACTAGTTCGATCCATTTCCATGTTTATTACTCGATTTTGCATATTTGCATAATCAGCTTGTAAATCCTCCATCCTATCATTCATTTCCTTCATTTTTTAATCATAAGTGTCCTGCATGTGGTTTGTGGAATCCTTAGCTTTAATTTCCTGTTGTTTAGGAGGGATATGGGCCCTTGTGTGCCCAGGAATGTTTGATTTACCAAAAGATTGCATATTCATGTCAATTTTAATGACCATTTCTTGGGCCATCAAAAGAGTGGTAGGGTCTTTATCTCTGAGTTGATACTGCATTTCTTTGCTAAAAGCTTCAATATAGTAGACTAAGATGGACTGAGTAGTAGGCTTGTAGTCAATATTAATGGCATCCGTCAGATCTGTGAATTTCTTGTTGAATTCATCCATTGTTTCATTCTTGCTTCTTTTTATGTTGGTAAAGGGAACTAACTGATGTAAAGTCTCTTTCTTTTCTCCAAACTTGTTGATGAAATCGGTTTTAAAAGTTGCAAAGGAGTTATTTGGAAAGTTGTTGAACCAGTCACCAACATCTCCATCTAAGGAAAGATCAAACAGTTTCATATACACATCTTCGTGTCTATGTGTAGGATCATTGATATAGGCACTGATACATATGGAAAAGTTTTTTAAGGTGAAGACTTGCATTGATGGCATCAGTGTCAGTGAACATGGGCATTTTGTCTACAGCTTTATCTGGTAGATTGTGAGGTTGACCTGCTATCTGAGAGATGTCAATGGGACTAAAATATTCACCCATTATATCAGACAAATAATCATTATTCTCAACAAAAAGGCTATGGATGTCCGAAATAGACCCATATCCAAGATTCTCAAGGATTCTAAGAGAAGCTAACCTATTTAGTCTCCTCCTATAAACCTGTTCAAGTTTAGGAATGAAATTAAGTAGGCATACAAAGTTTCTTCTTCTTGAATACCTTGGTCTATTTATTGATAGTGGAGTCGCCAGATGGATTCAAGTATAAAATTAGAGATTTGTTTAAACTAAAAATATATCAAAAGACAAGGTAAAAACTAAGAAAAAACTAAGGAAAAAGTCATCCAAGAACAAAATATTTGTCCCAGGAAATGACGCCAAAAATGTTTCCCACCAATGTGCACACCATCAGTGGAAATCTTTCAAATAGCTATCTCCTTGGGGAGGGAGAGGTGCGGCCTTGGGGGTAAGAAAAGAGTCAGGTGCTATCAGCAGATCCTGACTCCTCTGTTTAGGAAAAATCCTAACAAATCCAAAGGGGGCAGTCCCTACAAAGAGTTTATAAGGCTCAAAAAGTTTTAAAGATAATAAGTGTGTGATGCGGATGGGTGTTTTTTAGGAGTTTTTAATAAAGACTTACAATAAATAGAACCAAGTGAGCACTTGCAAGTAAATTTAGTAATAAACAACCATTCGACAATTACACAAATTAAACTAAAGCATTCATGATATAAAAAATAGATAACAACAATGCTTCAGATAGATAATAAGAAAATTAAAAGGACTAGTTCCAGATGGAGTGCTCAAGAAAGTTTTGTGAGTGTACTTGGTAAATTTTACTGTAAATTTTAAGGGTGAGTTGATTATTAAAGGGAAGGGAATCTCCAAGATATACCTTTCGATATTGGAGATATGTCTGGATAATAATCTAAGTGGTTCCATACGAGAACATGTGGGTTGTCTAGAGTCCCAGAAGCTGTGCTCAACACTACACCAACAAGGATGTAGCCTAACTTTGCTCCCAAGATCTCGGTACAGTGGTTCCTGTGTTCCTAGGCAGAATTTTCCCACTCTTGATTATTTAGTGATTAACTCTGGATTTTTGTTGGTTTTTTTGGGTTGTGAGTTTTATTAGGATGAATTTGATTAGGATGTGAGGATTAAATGGTATACACTGCTTCTGGGTATCCCAACTAGGTAGAGCATACACAATGTAGTAAAACTGGATTATTCCGAATTTATTAATGATGAAAGAAATCCATTGTAACAACCCTCTGACAGAGAGCACTCTTGATCTGCCTTATGGCGAGATTCAAGAGATTTATGACAAAAATGAGAAATAGTTGCTAACGTAAAGAAATAGACAAAGTAATGAAATCTTCGACAGAGAGCACTCTTGATCCACCTTTCGGTGAGATTCAAGAGATTTTGTGTTCCTTTTTTCTTAACAAATAACAAAAAAGCAGTAAAACTAAGCTAAGACAAAATTAAAGCCTCTTTGACAGAGAGTGCTCTTGTTCCACTTTTCAATGAGATTCAAGAGACTTTGGATTCCTTCTTTTTCTTTCAGCAATTAAATAAAGGTAAAAATAATGCTGAAATAAAACTATACTAACAAAGTTTTCTTTTATGAAAGTGAAAAAGACTAATCGACTCTAAACAATTATTATGCATGTAAAAATAAAAACAGAAAGCAAAGGATGATACAGGCTTTCCCCAAATGGGGGAAGTGGGGTGTGGGAGCCTTTATCCCACTTTCTCTTTATTAACTTCGTTTACAATGCTTAAAAGAAAGAGTGTCTTTCGATTCTTGAAGAAAGGGGCAAAAAAGGCCTAAAACCTGGTTGGGAAAGAAGGGGAATGAAGGAGGGGGATGGTAGATGGATCGTGGGTGCTCTGGAAGGCCCCAAGCTTGATTTTTTGGCAGCACCTCCCTCTCTTTTTCCTTTGACCTATTAAAACCAACAAGTAAACAAGCTTAGAAGATGGTGGTATGCACAAAAATCAAATGCAAATTTTAAAGTTTCGATACTTAGAAAAATTTGGAAAATTTACTAAGTATAGATACCAAAAAATTAAGCCTAGATCTAGTTAAATGATGAAGCATTTGAATGTATTTCTAGATCTATCTAATATGATAAAACAAGTATATTTGGATGAACAAACTTTAAGGAACTAGATCTACTTGATTAACATAATCAAAACAAAGTAACCGAAAATGAAAGAGATTTTAGGTTTGAAGAGATGGATGGAACAATTCAAGCCCTTGCTTGATTCTTTGGTAATGGATTTGGAGTCCCTGAAACAAATATTAGCTTCTAAAGAGGATGCTGAAGGAGGAGAAGAACCAACTTAGTTCAACGCTTCCACTGGATCTCATGACCTGCAAAACTATAAAACCACTCCTGTAAAAATTGGATTAGATATAGTATGTTTAAAGAAGAAAAAACTAAGAGAACCTCAATACAAGTGAATATAGTTGGTTACTCCTATATCTTTCCAATACAAATCATAAGAAAACAAATTAACAACTGTAAATTCTTACTCTAGGTATCATGAATGATCCTCTAAGCTAGATATATCAACACAAAATGAGCAATAACAATTTTAAACAATACAATATCACCTCATTAGCATAGAATTCATCCAATGCCACAACGTAGACCTCCAAAGTATTCAACTTTATTATTTAAAATAGTAGCAACATTACAATATATAGAGGTTCCTTCCATCCATTAGAAGATGGAGCAGAGACCCCCTATCTGTACAAAAAGAAGAGAGATCTTAAACCCTAACGCAAGCCTTAAGGAGAGGGCGCAACTGCTTGCTGTTGGAGTCTATTTGCCTTCGACCTAAAGAGAAATGGAATCCGATAAAGTGTGATTGGGGTGATGTGGCCTCCACCCAGGCAAGGCGCCCACCCCAATCATTGCTTTCATCATCCCACTAATAAAACCATGCCCAAAGAGGAAAAAAGTCCAAGCTAGGTTAGGAAACAAAATTCCAAGTCTGAGTTAACTGCCATGCTCCGATAATGATTCAGATTAGGTGGGTGATGATTGGAATCTTTCCAAATGCTCTTTTCCATGTCATTTTGCCCTTTACTTTATTCAATTTGGCTTATTTTGGAGAGTTTTTGATTTATCTCCATTTAATATTTTCATGATTATTTTAATTAAATATTCCTCATTTATTGATTTTGAGGAAATATTCAATTAAATGCAAAATAATCATCAGAAACTTAGGATAAGTGGGTCTAGGGGTTAAATGAGTGTTTTGCCTTAGAAAACAAGTATTTATTTGCCAAAATCCATCCCCAGACCACTTAATTATTACATTTTGAAAAATTTTCAATTAAACCATAGGAAAAATGGTTTAATTAATTGAAAATTTTAATTATTTTTCAATAGTTTAAAAATAAAAAATAAAAAACTTGAGGACGTTCGCTATTTTTTTTTTGGGACAATGTTTAAACATGCCTCGGGACTTAGGAAATGACCATAGAAAAAACCAATAGTGTCTAGTAGGTTCATATTTTAATGTTGGACTCTAATAAACCCCCGAGGCCTAACCACCAAATTCGGGCATTCCAGATTTGGAGGTAGCAGGAGAAAAACTCATCGATTATTACTTGGATAAAGGAAAAGAAAAATAGACAAGTGAAAAAAACTCAGAATACCGTATTTGATTGTTAATTCTAAGGGAACCGAGCCACTAAAGACCCCCCTACTAGCACACTTTATTAGAAACCCCATGGGGTATGGTCATTTCGACAAAGAATAAAAAAGGCTAGCCAAAACTGGCTAACTTTGGAACAAACTGAACTTCTAAACTATGGAAACGAACATGCGTCATGTTCAATAAATGGCGGCTTATTGGAAATCCACTAACTGCATAGTTAGTGGATAACATGATACAACCCCCTTGGCCATCTACAATCCCTTACCTCTCCTCTTGGTGAATTTACTTGTCCCACATCTCTTCAGCGTTGGGCCACCGTCAAATCCAATTTATTTATTTATTATTAATAAGGTCAAAATGTGTACTTGATATGCCTTACATACATTACATATCAATATTATATTATACACATGATCAAAACATGGGTCTTAACGAGGGGTGTTACATACCTTCAACACCAGAATGAATGATTTGATAGAGAGACACTAAATTGCAGGAAATTATTGGAACACATAATACATCATTGAGCTGACCGTCATCAACCTAAATTGTTTTATATCCTACAACATTAAGAGATCTATCATCACCAACAAATTATTGTTTGGTATTACATTCATTCAGAGCAATAAAAATGGTTCTATCCTTATCCAGATGATAAGATGCTCCAAAATCAATGAGCCACTCCTTAGAAGAAGATGAAAAACATGTATTGAAGGAAAATCCAGAAGTACAAAGTGCATATTCATGAGTTGTAGAGTTAGAAGATGAATCACAGTTGATGTTGTGCTTCTTCATTGTTGTTTCCAAGGCTACCATCTTCTTGAAACACTTGGATTCCACATCACCATATGTTGGTTGTGGAGCCCGATCTTCCATATTCAGAGATGTTATTGTCCAACCATGCTCATACCCTAGTCTTACTGTACACATCGTCCCCCCATGAAGGTCTCGGGGGGCGGGGGACCATCCACCCCGATTGGGGAGTCCGGGGTAGTGCCCCCAAGAAAGGGGGTTCGGGGGAGAAGCTCCAAAAAGACTTCTATTGGGGATGTTTGTTGGGCAACATTTTGCGGTCCCATGGTATTAGGTGGCTCATGGTATTTTCCCATGGAAATTCCTCTGTAAAAGGAAAGCATTGTAATACAAATGTGTATTGTATTGTAGCATTGTAAAAACAATATCTTTGATTGTGTGAGAGAGACTGTCAGAGAGTGAAGAGGAAGTGCAAGAAGGTTGCTGTAAGTTGTATCCCTTCATTTTGTTGGATGGTATAATAATAAAGGACTGACAATTTTTGTGTGGATGTAGACCATATTGGGTGAACCATGTTATATCTATGTATTTCTTGTAATGTGTTTAATATTTGCATCTTGTTTAATTGTTTAATTGTTATTGCTCTATGATCCTGTTTTTCTAACTATTGGTATCAGAGCCAAAGGTCTATTTGGTTGGTAAACTCGTAGGAAAGAAGGTTTCATCGTTTGAGTGGGAGCAATGGAAGAAGAAGGAAAGTTTAGGGTTGAGAAATTTAATAGCCAAAACTTCCAGTATGGAAGATGCAAATGGAGGACTATATGTACCAGAAGGATCTATACCTACCGTTGGGTTGGAAAAACAAAACAACCGACGACTATGAAGGACAAAGAATGGGAGGTTCTTGACAGAAAGACACTGGGAACAATACGGTCGTGCCTAGATTCATCAAAGGCTTTCAATATTTTGAAAGAAAAGACAATGGAGGGTGTGATGAGTACATTGGCTAATCTCAATGAAAAAACCTTAGCTTCCAACAATATATTTTTAATGAAGCATTTATTTAATATGAAGATTTCATAAAGTTGATATGTTGCTGACCATTTAAATGAATTTAATATGATCACTAGTCAGTTAAGTTCTATAAAAGTGAACTTTGATGATGAGGTTAGGGCTCTTCTAATCCTGTGTTCATTGTTAAAAAGATGGAATGGCTTGGTCACGGCTGTAAGTAATTCTATACCTAGTTCAAACACTTAAATTTGATGATGTTGTTGGTGTTATTATCAATGAGCAAATGAGAAGAAAAAGTACAAGTGAGCCATCAGGTAATGCGTTGACCATGAAGAGCATGGGAAGACAAAGGGAGAGCGGAAGGACCCCAGGTAACCACGACAAGTATAGAAAGGGCAGATCCAAGTCCATACTGGGAAAGATAGAGTGCTATAACTATGGTAAGAGAGGACATATGGAGAAATATGATAGAGCTCCAAAGAAGAAAGGAGACAGACAATAGGAGACTAATCAAGAAGCAAATGTAGAAGGTGATGTGTTACAAGATCATTTGATTCTTGCATTAGATTTGATACTAATGATTACTGGGTAGTAGATTCAGGGGCTTCATGTCATGCTATACTCCATAGAAAATTATTTCACGATTATGTTCTAGGTGATTTTGGACATGTTTATGATTGGCGGTTGATGAACCATGTAAAATTGTTGAAATGGGTAAGGTAAAAATTAAATAAAATAATGGAAGTGAATGGTTGCTAAAAGATGTAAGGCATATTCATTCTATGAAAATAAATATGATCTCAATAGGGCAGTTGAGAGATAGCGGTTGTTTGTCTTCGTTTAGAAAAACATGGTGGAAGATCACTAAAGGAGCATTGGTAATAGAAAAAGTAGATAGGATAGATACGTTGTATTTATGTCCTCATAATACTAATTATTCTAGATCTCCGTAGATTCCACAGAAATAGGTGCAATGTTCTGGTATCATAGGCTTAGCCATATGAGTGAGAAGGGGATGTAGATTTTCCATTCAAGGAAATTGCTTCCAGATCTGGAGTAGGTAAGTTTGGATTTATGTCAGAACCGTGTTTATGGAAAAAATAAGAGAGTTAGATTTCTCAAGGTTGGGAAACAAAAGAAGAGTAAAAAGTTAGAGCTCGTGTATACAAACGTATGGGGACCGACTCAGGTACAATCTCTTAGTGGATTTTGTTATTATGTTACTTTTATTGATGATGCAACTAGAAAAACTTGGGTTTATTGCAGTAGACATAAATCTAATGGGTTTGCTACTTTTAAAGTGGAAATATTTGGTTGAAAATGAGACAGGGAAAAGGTTGAAATGTCTTAGATTTGATAATGGAGGTGAATACTGCAGCAAGGAGTTTGATAGTTACTGTTCATACAATGGGATTCACACAGAGAAGACAGTCCCAAGAACACCACAAGAAAATGGTGTGTTAGAAAGGATGAATAAGACGATCATGGAGCATGCAAGGTGTATGAGATTGCATGCAGGGTTGCCCTTACAGTTTTGGGATGGTGCTATAGATACAGTTGTTTATTTAATAAATAGAGTTCCTTTAAGGGCTTTGGATGGTGGAATTCCATAGGAGGTATGGACAGGTAAAAAGGTAAACTACTCATTTATGAGAACTTTTGGTTGTGAAGCATTTGTCCATATTAATAAAGAAAATAGAACAAAGCTTGAGGCTAAATCCAAGAAATGTACCTTTATTGGATATAGGGTTGATGATTTTGGTTATCGCTTATGGGATTATGAAAATAACAAAATCATTAGGAGTAGAGATGTAGTATTCAATGAAAATGTTATATATAAGGAACAGTTGGATGGAAATAAAGAGGAAAATGAAAACATAGAGTACACAATGCTTGATTGAATATAATAAAATGAAGTTCCAAAGGCACCAGAAAATAAACAGAAGCAACAAGTATCTCAAACTCCTGCAAATGTAAGAAGATATACCAGGTTAAGTTGACCCCTTGGACGATTCTCTCATTCACTATATTATTTATTGATGTTTAATTCTGGTGAACTAGAATGTTATGAAGAGGTAATGCAAGAAGAAACTAGAAAGAAGAGGGAGCAAGGCATGGATGAGGAGATGGACTCATTGGTAGGAAACCAAACTTGGGATTTGGTTGAGTTTCCTGCAGGAAAAAGAGAATTGCAGAATAAATGGGTTTATAGGCTGAAGAAAGAAGATGGAAGCAAGAAGTGGTACAAGGCTAGACTTGTTGTAATTGCATTTGCACAAATGAAAGGTATAGACTTTGATGAAATATTTCCTCTTGTTGTTAAAATGACTTCAATTAGGACTATTTTAAGTCTAGTGGTGGTAGAAGATTTGCATCATGAAGAGTTATATGTAAAAACAACCTTTCTCCATGGGGATTTGGAGGAAGAGGTTTATATGCAGCAACCACAAGGGTATGAGGTTAAAGGGAAGAATAATTTGGTTTGTAGGTTGAAGAAGAGCTTGTATGGCTTGATGCAAGCTCCTAGGGAGTGGTATTTAAAATTTGAGAAGTGTATGATAGAACAAGGTTATAGTAGATTCCATTCTGACCACTGTGTTTATTTCAAGAGGATAGATAATGGAAGATATATTATATTGTTATTGTATGTGGGTGACATGCTTGCTATAGGATCTAACGTGCATGATATAAATGTGCTCAAAAGGAAATTAGCTAAATCATTTGCAATGAAGGATTTGGGTGTTGCAAAGTAAATCCTTGGTATGAGAATAACAAGAGACAAGAAAAATCACAAATTGACATTATCTCAAGGTAAGTACATAGAAAAGGTGTTGGAGAGGTTTATAATGCATAATGAAAAACCAGTAGGTACCTCTTTGGCCAACCATTTCAAACTAAGTAAGGAGATGTGTCCCACGACACATGAAGAGATATAATACATGTCCAAGGTTCCCTATTCATCATCAATTGGCATATTGATGTATGCCATGGTGTGCACAAGACTAGATATTGCACATGTAGTTGGAGTTGTGAGTAGGTATATGAGCAATCTAGGTAAAGATCATTGGAATGCAGTACAATGGATTCTTAGATATTTAAGAGGTACCACTTCTCATGCATTATATTTTGGAGGTTCAAACATTGTTCTACAGGGATATGTTGATGCAGATATGGCAAGTGATACATACAATAGGAGGAGCACCATTGTGCATGCTTTTACTGTAGGTGCAATAATAGTAAGTTGGATTTCAAAACTGTAAAAGGTTGTTGCACTTTCAACAACAAAAGTTGATTATGTTGCTACTACAGAGGCTAGTAAAGAGATGATTTGGTTGCAAAGGTTCATGGAGGAATTGGGTAAGAAGTAGGAGAATAACATGTTGTACAATGACATCCAAAGTGTCATTCATCTTGCAAAGAGATCAACTTTTCATTCGAAGACTAAACATATACAACTCAAGTACCATTTCATAAGATATGTTTTGGAAGATTAACTGTTAAAGTTGGAAAAGATACATACTAGCCATAATCTTATAGACATGTTGACAAAGGTAGTAACCAGAGAGAGACAAAGTTCCTGCTCAGTTTATGTTGGCCTTCAAGTGTGAAGGTGAAGATGAGAAATTTTCTAGTTCTAAGGTTCAAAGCATAGTCTAGCAAGTGTAGCAGTGTGGAGTTGTTGTGATCAGTCTCCAAGTGGGATATTGTTGGTTGTGGAGCTCGATCTTCCAGATTCAGATATTTTATTGTTCATCCATGTTCGTACCCCATTCCTACTGTACACATTGTCCCCTCGTGGGGGTCCAGGGGCTAGCAGGCCCTCGCAAGAATTTGTTTTAGGAGGTTTGTTGGCCAATAGTTTGCAGGCCCATGGTATTAGGTGACCCATGGTATTTTCCCATGGCAATTACCCTATAAAAGAAAAGAATTGTAATACAGCTGTGTATTGTATTGTAACATTGTAAAAACAATCTTTGTTATTGTGTGAGAGAGACTGCGAGAGAGTGAAGAGGAAGTGCAGTGGGTTTGATGCAGGTTGCATCCCTTCATTTTGTTGAATGGTATAATAATAAAGGATTGGCAATTTCTGTGTGGACGTATCCCATATTGGGTGAACCACATTATATCTGTGTCTTTCTTGTAATGTGTTTAATATTTGCATCTTGTTTAATTATTTATTTGTTATTGCTCTGCAATCTTGTTTTTCTAAAACCATCTTTCTCGCAAAAATTACAATGGCACTTAGTCTTCTTGTCTTTTAATTTGGTTCTCTTGTCACCAATGGATGATCTGGTTGAATGGGTTTGGGACCCTTGTTTTCCTTAATATTGTGAGGATGTTGCTTCTTGGGATACTTGTTTTTGTTCTTGCTATCCATCTGAATGGCACCTCTCTGTCTGAGTGCCGACATCCCTCATGTTGGCACACAAAAGGACATCTATGGATTGAGGTTTGCCCAAAACACTATCGATGGGCTTATTATAAAATACATTCCTCATCCATCCAGCTGTTACTTTGAATTTTTAACTATGTCAAGTCATATCCGCGACCTTATATATATGAAACTCGCAGATCATCCACGAGTATCGGTTGTTGCAAGTCGCAGATAGATGTATCCGCGGGTTGCTCTTATAGCAACTCATGGATCATATGCGGGTTGCTGGTCTTGATACCCGCGGATACGTCCCTTTGATATTTAAAATAAAAACACATGATTACTTGAGATTAGTTAAGCCTTTTACCTTAATCTCCTTAACTGTCTCAACCTCCTTAACCTTCGAAACTACCTTATTTCATCCATATAAATACAGGCCTTGGGGAGGGTGTTTTGGGGACACACACTTGGAGAGCAAAGTTATGCTGGTGGAGTTTATACAGAAGTATTTGGAGCAGTGGAACTCAGAATCGTTTGGTTGCAGAGGAGTCCTTGTCTCAGGCATTGGGTTGTAATATGAACTTCTTCATTATTGATAATAAAGAGAATCCTTCTTCCATATTGTGTCTTGAATGTATTTCATGCATTGTGGTTTGATAAAT
The DNA here is from genome assembly GCA_001517045.1 of Pseudotsuga menziesii. Classification (NCBI taxonomy): domain Eukaryota; kingdom Viridiplantae; phylum Streptophyta; class Pinopsida; order Pinales; family Pinaceae; genus Pseudotsuga; species Pseudotsuga menziesii. The sequence goes on along the minus strand of LPNX010715862.1, from coordinate 26,943 downwards.
GTTTATGTTTCAGCATCCTGTATATGATTTATCTAACCTGTTTATATATATGAATCATCTTGTATTTGGAAGACTGAATCTTGACAGGTGAAGGAGAAAGCATCCCTGAAGACTTTAGAGGAGAAGCAGAGCGGAAGAGGACAAGCTAAGATCAACCGTCTTGCATCGGGTGAGTCTTTTCCATCCTCCTTTTTCCTTTATTGCAATCTAGAGTCAATTGTCTGCAAGTTAATTGAGTATGTTGGCAACCCTAGACCTTCGGTTATAAGGTGCGTAATCCTGTACAACAGAACTGGCGACTCCGCTGGGGATGCCTAGAATGCTGTAGGTTGTTTCTGTCACCCTTGACCAGTCTTTGCTTTGAAGTCTGTGTGTGATCTTTTATCCTGGCTCATACTTGCCTAAGTATTTGAAAGTCTTGGGAAATTTTTTTTTTTGAGAAAAAATTTATACCTATCCGCAAGTTGCTCTTCTGCACAGTCGCGGATACAAACCTGCATACGCGGGTTGCTGTATTGAACAGTCGCGGATTATCTGCGGGTTGCACTTATATACAGTCGCGGATGTGCCTGGAAGTAGGGATTTTTTAAGTTAAGGTTTGCTTGTTCCTTTCTTTGTGTAATCCCTATTTCTGAGTTGATTTTCTTTATGAATGCTGTGTAGCTTGTCTAAATACCTTGGGTGATCACACTTTGTGATTTTTCGAAATCCCTTGAGTCTCTTTTGCTTGGATTATTTTCTGCTTGCATGCTGAAGTAGTTTGTCTTGTTTGGGTTGTAGGTTAAAGTGTCTCTGTCCAGATCAACGATCAGGGTCTTGGGCTCTGTTTTTTCAGTCTTTCTTTTGACAATGGCTGGTTGTCACTTGCCTTTATAAGTCTACAGTGATTTTGTCATTGTGTGCACCCGAACTTGGGTTCCTAGCCTTCCTTTGTTGGTTGTCTTTTGGTTCTGTTAGCCTGTTTGCTTCAGTTTGTTGTTTTATACAGTTTATTTAATTCAAGTTTGCTCAAGTACAGTGCATTGTAGGTGCATAACTCTTGGGAGTTAATGTCATCCTTTTTGCTTGTTCTTTATCTATGTGGTAAGCCTTTTATAGCATTAGGGTTCGCTCTTTGCTCTTTCCCCCACCTCCTTTGCTTGGCATGATTTTTGGCTCTTGTTTATGGTCAGCCTCTGTCAGTGATCTTTGTTTGATTTTAGAAGCTTGTTGGTGTTGGTTTCTTTATTCTTTTGTTGGTTAACTTCACCTTGCCAAAATAGTTGACTTGTCTTTTATGCAAGCCTTCCTTCCAAGTAGGGTTTATGCTGACTTTAGTTCATTCTAGAGTTTGTTTGGTGGTTGTATAGTAGAGGTCCTTTTGCTTTGTTCCTGTTATCTGCATGCTTTTAGTTTGTAGGTAGTTTTTTCTTTTGCATTTATAAAAGAAAATTAAAAAGAACCTATACTTGTTTGTGCTGCTTGCCCCCCCACCTCCTTCATTGGTTTGACGTTGTTGGACAAGGTACTGAGCAGCCTTTGTTTGTAGGTTTGGATTGATACTTGGGAGTTTTTGACCTTTGTTTATGTCAGTATTATTGCTTAGTCTTTTCATTCCAAAGTTGTTGGCTTGTTTACCTTTGTGAGCCTTCTTTTCAAGAGAGGTTGATATCTAACTTTAGGGAAACCTAGGGTTTGTTTGTGGGGAGTAGAGTAGTTGTCTATTTTCTTTGCTTTCATTACTTGCTTGCATTAGTTGATAGGCTGATTTTTCTTTTGCATTTATAAAAGAAAAATACAAAAACACATATTTTCTTTATATGCATGTAGATTAGGTTTTTAGTCTAGATTGCATGGCATATCATTGTTTTTGAAAAAATAAAGATAAAAAGAATTTGTTCTTTTGTGGTTTTCAAGTTTCTATTTGAAAAATAAAGAGAATAGTTTTTGCTTTTTGCATTTCATATCTCTTTGCTTAGTCATTTTGTTTCAACTTTGAGTCAAAAAACCACTTAAGTTTCACGCCATTTACCCTTTGACTAAAAACAGCTCTTAAAATAAACGATATAATTTAAAAATTACTAGTAAGTTTTATTTTATAGGGTCATACACCAACTAGCTCAGGCTAGACTTGTGGATTAGGGAGTTTTAACTCTCCACAAGTGTTAAAATTTCAGACGTAGTTGGCTAATCACTAGGTAAATCCTTTTCTACGTTGATTGTATATGGGAAGCTCCTCTCAAACGGGAGTTAAGCACGAGGCCGCGTGGAGACTTGGACTGAGGAGATAACCCTCCGATTCCTTGTCAAAGCGTAGACCAAGGTTTTTACGCATCTGGGGATTCTGTCTTAGACAGGTTTTCAGGCTCAGCTACCCTGCCCATGCGTATGAATCAGGCTTGCGACTGTCCCCCCAGACTGTCAATATAGTTAATGTAGCCTTTAGTCTCTTTGACATCTAGGGTTTATACACAGGTACACTGGAAGGTTATTTCTGGTTGACCTTGGGCGGGCTTGGAAGGTAACCTCGGTAGAAAGTGTGGGAGGGTGGTGGGTGATTCCTCCGCTTGTGCCTAAGAAAATCTACAGGGACGCCAAGTAACTGTCTCTCAGCTTTATTCTGGAAAGTATATCTTATACCTGTTTGTCTGTTTGGCTTTAGGAATTTTTAGTGAGTGCTTTGTGGTTTGTCTGTACTTAGTGTGCCTTTAGGTGTGTGCTTTGTAATTTTGGTTGCCTATCAACCTCAGACTTTGTCTCCTGGTTTGAAACTATGGCTAACACCCCTTTGAACACCAACCAAGAGATCCCCATGATGGGAACTCCTTGTAATATTCCTCTCACGGGGAATGTTGGTGTTCCCTTGATGGCCACCCTGAATCTACCTGGATTCACCCTAGGGCTACCGGTGTGGTTGTTTTCCACTCCAACTGTCCTAAATGCTCCTGATGCTTCTAAAGTAAGCTCCTTATATCAAGGGAATCCAAACACTGCTTCCCCTTCACCTGTAGTTGATTCTCCTCCTCCTTCCACCTCATGCGGTGAAAGTACTGATACTAGTAACCGGCAGTATAAAAGGAGTAAAAGAAAGAGGAATAGGAAGAATGCACATAAGCAAGGGGGCACCTGTTCAACCTCTGCAAGTCAAGTTGAACCTCACCACCCAGCCTCTGTGGTTCATGCTGGGGGCACCCATCCAACCTCTGCAGGCCATGTTGGATCTAAGCACTCAACCTCTGCAAGTCAAGTTGATCTTCACCATCCAACCTCTGTTGATCATGCTGGCGGGATCCTTCCAACCTTTCCAGGTCATGTCGCATCCAGTCACTCAGCCTCTTTGGTTCATGCTAAGGGCACTCGTTCAACCTCTGTTGTTCAAGTTGAACCTCCCCATCCAACCTCTGTTGTTCATGTTTGATCCATCCACCCAACCTCTGTTGTTCATGCTGGGGGCACACACTCAACTGCTGCAAAGCAGATTGATCCTAACCTTTCAACCTCTGTTGTTCATATTGGTGGTGCCCATCCAACCTCTGTAGGCCATGTTGGATCCAGTCTCTCAGCCTCTGCAAGTCATGCTGGGGGCAGTCTCTCAGCCTCTGTACTTCATGCTAAAGACAATCCGTCAACCACTGCGAGTCATGTTGACACTGTTGAAAATACTACCCGTTCAAAACACAAGCCCAAGATTCCTTGTAAGATTTGTGAGGGAGACCACCTTACTTATAAATGCCCTTCTATCGCGGAGGTGCGAAGAGTTTGGTTTCATGGTCATCCTGTTTTTGAACATTCTGAAGCTTTTCAACAACCAGCCCCTCTTAGTCAGGTTGGACCCAGTCACCCAGCCTCTGGTGTTCATGTTGGGGGCAAACTCTCATCCTCTGCAGGTCATGTTGAGAGAAAACAGTCAGGCACTGCTAGTCATGTTGACAACGTTGATAAAACTGGTCGCTCGAAGTGCAAACTTAAGTTCCCTTGTATGCTATGCGAGGGAGATCATCTTACTCACAAGTGCCCTGCTATCACAGAGGTGCGAAGAGTGTGGTTCAAGACTCAAGAATTTCCTTCTCCTGAACAACCTATAGTTTCTCAACAACCTACTCAAACTTTGGTTGATCAAGTGGTCGAACCAATCTCAGATTTGGTCGATCCCACTCTTCTTTCGGAGAGTGATCCTGATGTGATTGAACCAATGTCATCTTTGGTCAATCCCACTCTCCCTTCAGAGAGTGACTTTCACGAAGCGGTTGAATCGATTCCAGTATCAATCAATTCCACTCTTCCTTTGGAGAGTGAAGTGTCTGCTAGTCACATTTTCTTCACTGCCAGTTCAGAACTTACTAAAAAAGGGGGCATTGAACTTGCTTCGGATCAACCCCCACCAAGCTCTCGAATTGCTTCCTTTGTTTGGGATAGCCTAGTTGAACCGCACCTTCCTTCTAATGCACCTTTCCAAATAAAGGTCAAAGTTGAACCCTACACGATTTCTTGTTGTATTGTTGATGAAGGGGCCTCAGTTAGTATTTTGTCTGCTTGTGCTTGGCGAGGCATGGGATCTCCCAGCCTTGTGTCGACTGCTAGTCAATTACTGGCATTTGATAGAAGAACTTGTGTAGCCTTTGGAATTCTTTCTCAAACACCTGTTACTTTGGGTGGGAAGACCATATTAGTTGACTTCATGGTGATAGAAGACCCCTTAGACTTCAATATGCTCCTTGGACGTGATTATGTCTATGCCATGCAAGCTGTGGTGTCAACATTCTTTCGTGTGATGTACTTTAATCATGGCGAAGAAATTGTCACTATCGATCAGTTGGATTTTCTTGATCTGTCTCCTGACCCAACTAGAGACAAGGTCTTTCCTTTGTTGGTTCCCAGTGTTTCTATAGACACTACCCCGCCACAGGTGAACTATGTGGCCTCTTGTCCTTTGTGTTCAATTGCTACTGAGAAGCAACCTCTGTTTTCATGCTTACCTTCTCGGGACTTGGTCCCAGTAGTTGAACAGGTGAGTCATCCTATACAGACTGTAGAGCCTTCTCTCCACTCTGTCAATCCTTTTGAAAGTTTAGACATGTGTCCTATCTCGGATGATCTCCTTCCTGTGGATGAAGTCTTCCTAGAGTCTTTGATACAGTCTGACCTTCTTTTGGATGTTGGTTCAGTTGTGAATAAGTCTAACCCTGATTTTCCTAGTAAGCTTGACCTTTCTTCTTATGTTGGTCTTGTTGAGTCTTTTGACTGTTTCTTCGAACAGCAAGTCAGTGATCCTAATGAGTTTGATTTTTCTTATGAATTTTTCAACTCCTGTGATATTGAGTTTGTTCCTGTAGACTCTATCTCCCTTGTTGATTTTTTCTCTCCACCTGAGGTTGATCTTACTGATTGTAAACCCTCGAGACTTGGTGCTATAGAATCTTCTTCGGTTGATTTTACCTTGAATTTACCTTTTATAGAAGATAGAAAAGTCACATGTGTTTCTACCGAAGTGACCCGCATCGGATCGTTTCTTCGGAATATGATTATGATGTTGTTGTTTCTTGGAGACAGGATTTGTAATTGGATTCACAACTGTTTACTGGCCTCGCCTTGTTGTTCAAGTCGTAATTGCATTTGCATGTGCCCTGCTCGCGCTTTTGAGCCTGATGCCGGCTTCCACGCTGTTAGCTCGTTGTAAAAGCCCTCATCTTTGTTCTCATCGTCGCTAAGCCTTGTATCATTTTGCCTTTGCAACTTGACACCTTTTACATTGAGGAGATGTTCCCCGAGTGTCCTTATCTTGCTCACTTTCCTTGAATTATGCATAGGTTTGTTCCTTGCGCTTGGAACTAGTTTTGCCTGCCTATGACACTCGTCTCCTCGCATTTAGAGCATTCTTTCTGCTCTCCTTCGAGCTCGTTAAAAACAGTAAGGAGGCCGCGAGTTTACTTTTTCGGACTCGTTAAAACTTCGCGGGAAATATTTTGAGTTTCTTTAGGCCCAAGTCTGACTCCTCAAAATAGACTTGACTTCCGAGTAAACTTGTCAATTCAGGCTCGTTAAGAATATGTGAATGGGCATCCACATTGGTGGTAGGTTATCTCTTTCTCAGACCATGTGGAATAATACGAGAAAGGATCACTCTCTTTTCTTCTGAATTGAGAAGAGTATTCTCCGGTATAGGTTTATCACTTTTCCATACCTGAGGGACTAAATTTACGGAAAAGGAACCCTCGGTATGAGCTTAGTTTTCTCTTTTTCGTGCTCTGGACCAAAACATGAAAAAGATTCCGATTGTACTTTATGTCTTTGTCATGCTCGTTAAACCTTAAAGAACAAAGCATTGATTTTATTGTTGTAAGCCCCATTTCTCGTAATCAAATGGATCTTTCTGAGTGATCTTGCCTTCCTTCACACTCGTAAAACTCAGGCTATCTGCTGCTTTTGAAGGAGCGTTGGGTAGGTGGTAATTTAACCTTTTTCGGACCTTCCTGACTAAGTACGAAAAAGGTGCACCTTTTCTTCTTCGGAAGTTAGGAGAGTTCTTCTTTGGTATGTTTTATACTTTTTTGGCCTCAGGAGACTAAATTGTACGAAAAAGCACCCCCCTGGAGTCTTCTTTGGAGTTTTCAGACTCTCTAAACTATGAAAACACCGTTGAGCATGTACTAGTTCGGGCTCGTTAAATCCATGAATCAGTGACACTATCAAGCATTATTTTCCCATCTCTTCAAGCTTGTTAAAAAATGAAGAGGGAACCGAGTTAACTTTCCTGGACTCGTTAAAATTTAACAGGGAAGGTAAGGAAGAAGTTTTCTCTTGTTTTCAGTAATGGAAGCATGTCATCCTTGAACATAGCACTCTTTGTTTTTCGATATCCATGTTTCAGTGTCCACTTTTGTTCAGCTATCACTTTGATTTTCTTACTCCTCCTCTTGTCCATTATACCTGGGGAATCTGATCATGTCTCCTACATGATAGATAAGTCTAGTTGTTCGGTCTTATATGCTGCCTTGGGTCATCTCTGTGTTGTGCTCACTGTTCAAGGACTCTACTCAATGTATGATCTATAGCCTGATCCCATCATTGTTATAACTGTTATCTATTTGTGTCTCCCTTCTTTTTCCCAGTTCCTAGTCACTCTTGTGATCCGTTGGAGGATCTATTTCCTTCCTTATCACAGCATGGTTCCGTTTCAGCACTTCCTGATGACGAAGACCTAGAGTTTTGACGATGGTACCTCAGGATTCACTGTCATCATTGGTGAATTCCTTTGCTTCAGTTGTTGATTATCATCTATTGATTGACAAACTGTTGAATCCTTTCCATGTTCGACTTCAGCTTACCCTTATTCACATGGATTGGATTGTACTGGTTCTTTGGGATCTTTTATGAAGACCTTAGTTCCTCACCTATGGACTAAGTTGCACAAGATTATGTTCTATTCCTATACATAGCTTTCCGATCTTTGAAGACTCATCATTGTATATTGTGGCTTCGATCCACTTTTGTAATATACGTGGTTTTATACTCGTATCATATGATGTACTCAAATATTGTAAAGGAGCTAGTGTTCCAGTAAATTGAACATAGCATCCTCAGATGTAAATTTGTATATGACATTACTATGTATTTGTTTCAGGTACTCTCTCTGCTCCATTGGATTTCTGAGTTCTCCAAGATAAAGATTATAATGTATTTCGGCCATCGTTTCCCTCTGACCTCACACATTAGGGGGCATCTGTTATCCATATGAATGGCACCTCTCCGTCCGAGTGCCGACATCCCTCATGTTGGCACACAAAAGGACATCTATGGATTGAGGTTTTCCCAAAACACTATCGATGGGATTATTATAAAATACATTCCTCATCCATCCAACTGTTACTTTGACTTTTTAACTATGTCAAGTCATATCCGCGACCTTATATATATGCAACTCGTGGATCATCCGCGAGTATCGGTTGTTGCAAGTCATGAATAGATGTATCCGCGGGTTGATCTTATAGCAACTCACGGATCATACGCGGGTTGCTGGTATTGATACCCGCGGATATGTCCCTTTGATATTTAAAATAAAAACACGTGATTAATTGAGATTAGTTAAGCCTTTTACCTTAATCTCCTTAACTGTCTCAACCTCCTCAACCTTCGAAACTGCCTTATTTCATCCATATAAATACAGGCCTTGGGGAGGGTGTTTTGGGGACACACACTTGGAGAGCAAAGTTATGCTGGTGGAGTTTATACAGAAGTCTTTGGAGCAGTGGAACTTAGAATCCTTTGGTTGCAGAGGAGTCCTTGTCTCAGGCGTTGGGTTGTAATATGAACTTCTTCATTATTGATAATAAAGAGAATCCTTCTTCCATATTGTGTCTTGGATGTATTTCATGCATTGTGGTTTGATAAATGTTTATGTTTCAGCATCCTGTATATGATTTATCTAACCTGTTTATATATATGAATCATCTTGTATTTGGAAGACTGAATCTTGACAGGTGAAGGAGAAAGCATCCCTGAAGACTTTAGAGGAGAAGCAGAGCGGAAGAGGACAAGCTAAGATCATCCGTCTTGCATCGGGTGAGTCTTTCCCATCCTCCTTTTTCCTTTACTGCAATCTAGAGTCAATTTTCTGCAAGTTAATTGAGTATGTTGGTAACCCCAGACCTTCGGTTATAAGGTGCGTAATCCTGTACAACAGTTCTTCTATTGTACCACTAAGGATTTTATAGATGTACCGACACTGTTGATTACTCCAAGGTGTATTAGCTTATCTTGCTCTCTAATCAAGGAATCATAGAAAGATTCAAGAGTGGGTTCTATATAGTGAGTCATCATAGATTATTTCATAGAGTAAAGGGTAGATACAATAACAAAATAGGCAGGACCAAGCTTGGAAAGAATATGAAAAATACATTGCTTATTTCCCTTTTTATGCTACATTCTTCATTTGAGATTCTAAGGGTTTTGTGCTTAGATAAATAGTCTTGAATGCAACATCAATCACTTGGATTTAAGGTAACCAATTCATTTTCAAGTTGGTGACCTCGAATCTCATTGTGTTTACCAAACAAAGTTTTTGATTTTTCCCAAGTCATATCTGGTTCATCGATTCCTTGAAGGTGGGATCATAAATCAATATAATTTGACATCTTGATTCATCCACAGGTTTCAATAGCACATTCATTTGGCCGTTTTATTTTCTTATCATCATTAATGGGTTCAGTTTCTTTTCCCAAGGTAATCCGGTAAAGTCTCCTATTTCATAGGAGAACATCCTCCATACGGGATTTTCATAAGAAATAGTTGGTACTGGAAAGTAGAATATCACATGGAGTAACCATGTTATAATAAACGTGTAACATGGCTTCAAAAACAAATCCTAATGTCTAGATGTAAAGATCTCAAAAAAAGGTAGTGTAAAAAATGACACTGAAAAATGGACTTCAGATGTCGAAGTTATGTCCTTTTGAATAAAGGCATAAAAAAAATCTAAGGACCCACATGAAGGACATAGGCGTTCCATGTGGTGATGGGAGAAAAAATGCAGTAAAGAATCCCCCCTTACTAACTTCACCTATAAGCTCACTTTTACTAATAAATTGCTTCAAAATAAGTGACCCACTTTTATAAAATGAGTGGGAATCACTTTTACAATACAGGTACTTTAGAACTTAAAGTTACATGAACTTTACAAAAAAACGACAAAAAGAAAGACTTGAACCCAAGACCTCTTACTTTTTAAAGCAACTTTCATCAAGTGTGCTAAGCAAAAGATATAGTAATAGTATGGAGGAGAATGGGGTTGTTGCTGTTGTTGTTGGAAGAACATGCCTACCCAGGAAAACAATGCTTTTTGACCTACAAAGCACTTTACACAACCACACAAAAACAAAAAACAAATTTGTTAAACTAAAATGTCTCGGATTTGGGGTTAGTCCTTGGGTAGATTTCTTGGAAAATGTAAGTTTTCTCATTGCTTTCGGTTTATAGAGTTCACATAAAGCACACAACAAAGAGCATATGTAGTAAAGAAATCTCTTTCCACCATGTTTCGGATTTGCAAGTTCGCATAGAGTGCACAACAAAGAGCATATACATTGAAAATATAACAAATTGGAAATAAAACAAAAACCAGACTAAAATATAAAAGAAGATGAGAAAAAAATTTAAAAATGTGTGACTGTAAACAATATACCTCTGGATATGGTAAAATGATTGTATTTTGGGCAAACAAAAACCTTTTTTAGTGATACAATTTTTTTCTCCAATTTAAAGCAATGCTCCTAATGCAATGGAACACCTCTCTTAGCCTAGAATGCATAGAAGTATTAGAAACATAAACACTTTGATGTATATGGAAACACCGGTTCAAGATCTCAATCACCAACAAAACCATAACTTTATAAGAGCTCTGATACCATGTTCGATAAACACATGATATTTACAATAGATTGAACACATTGAGCGACCACTCACACAAATAGTCACATATCAACACTCCATGTTTTTACGTGGTCAAAACCCTCAAAGAGGGAAACAGTCACGACCGCAACCAAATAGATTCTTGAGGCAATATTATCATGTTAAAATAAAATAAATGTTGCCATGGACCAATTGGGTGTTAAGCCACATATCAATGGTCATTAAGATCAACGTGAAAATGAATCGTTAAATCAATATATGTCTAGGATATACCATGATCATTGGATTACATATGTACAATGCATACTAATACATACTAGAGAAACACACATCATCTTATATCTTATAACAAGTTGATCTTAATCAACTTCTAAATGCATAAATATCTAAATCAATAAAAATCAGATTTTATTTTAAAAACATGTAAATATATTAAATCTTTAAAACCAAAATGATCCTAATAATTTTATTTCAATTTATTTAACTGTAAAAGCAACATAATATAACATATTAATTAACATTTCCTTGTATAGCTTTCATAGACTAAAGTTCTGTCTTAGTAAATGGTAACCCCATCCACATCATCTCACATTGGAGCATTTAAGAATGATTGTATTTTCAAATATTTTTCACAACATGATTACGAAGTATTATAACATGGATTTTCATGTAGAGGCGTGGTGAAGGCAAAACAACAATTATAACATGGGTGGTGATTACACCAGCATATATCCAAATCCTAGGCTCTATCAAGCGTCGAGAGGGATCAAATATTTTAAGGTGCAAACCTCTTCTTAAGTGTTGCACTCAAGGAGCTATCAAATTTTATTATTTTTTTATTTTGTTAGGAATGAACATTACAACATCTCTCCCATACATGGTTTTAAAACCATGTGCAAGGCCCTCCTAAAACCATGGATTGTTTAAGAGGCCCTGCACCTGGTCTTAAAACCATTTGCAGGGCCCTCATAAGCCATGTACAATAAAACCATGGGTTGTTTATGAGGCCTTGCACATGGTTTTAAAACCATTTGCAAGGCCCTCCTAAATCATGTACAATAAATCATGGGTTGTTTAGGAGGCATTGCACATGGTTTTAAAACCATGTGCAAGGCCAACATTGAAAAAATTAAAATTTTCATTTTTTATTGTTTTGTTAGGTTGGAACATTACAACATCTCCACCATATTAGGTTGTTTTTGTGGTTGTTATTTGTTTTGGTGGATAATTAAAATTTTATTTTTTATTATTTTGTTAGTAACAAACGTTACAACATCTCTCCCATAGAAATACTATTTTTTGCCGATATAAAATGGACAAACNGAGTTGTATCGTATTAAAGTAAAAAATTAAGGTTTCAAGTTTCAAGAAATATTATCATTGGATATTATGGAGAAAGAAATCATGGAGTGTGGAAAAATACTTGAGGTGATGTAACTAATTTATATAAGTAATGAGGAAGAGGTTGTTTAAAAAAATGATTAAGCGGAAATGATGTTTACATTTTAAAATCAATATAGATCCATCTTAAATTTTGACCTATCAAGAGTTAAGAAGGATACAATACCTACAAATGCAATCTTTTTTTAACAATGCAAAAAAATGATGAAAATTTTGATCATTCTAATATCTTATTAGATTTGCAGTTAAGATGGATTTACCCTAGTAACCTTACTTTTGATTTAGAACACTTTTTTATATATTTATTTTTTGTTTATTATTAACATATATTCAATGATCTTTAATAATGATTTGTTTTTAATTATGAGTAAATATGTACCATGTCAGACATTACACTAAACATTTCCCTCATATTGAATTGTAAAATACGCTTCTTAACACAATATAAAGAGAGAAATATTAATTATAAATAAATAAATATTATTGTAATAAAAATTCCACAATGCATTATAAGACACTTGAGTACTCGAAAACCATTTTGATGGTGAGTACCCTTATGTAATAAAAAGAAAATTCTTGGGTGAAAACATTGTTGAAAGCTAGTTCCACATGGTCCATCATATTTATCATGTTGGGGATTTTAAATCTTGTTGTGGAATCCTTGTCATTTCATGATATTGTTAATTCATCATACTAGCGATTCTATCTTAATATATGACAAATTTATATAATGTTGAAGAGTCTTCATTGTTAATGATGATGTATAATACCTTCAACATTGTTTGCTTGAGAGAAGAATATTTCTAGATTGCTCAAGAAGGATTGTTTCATCCTACTCAGAAGCAAATATTCAATTTGCTAAATAATTATACTCAAGCATTGTTATAGCCTGATTTGTCACACCTTATGCATCATGCCTTGATGTCCTTCGCTTGTCCCTATGCAGACTCACTATACCCCCCTTGAAAGGTTGTGTATATGGCACTTTTTGTTCTCTTATTTTTACCTCGTTTATGTACTTTTTGATTTGTTCCTACACCGCCAATAGCTCTCTTGTCCACATTTAGAAAAGTTTTGGCTCTGGTAAGGATTGATCATGTTTTTCTTGAATATTTGTCGTTTTCTAGTGATTTGGTATGGTTATGTTGTTGTAATTGCCTACTAAAGAAGTGGTGTTCCAGGTTCATTGTTATTATAGTTTCAGGTTGCAAAACAGAGTAGCAATGGAGAGATGAAAGACTTACAGATAAGTCTCAATTTTATACACATCATGCAACCAAAAGTTAAGTTGAAACAAATGACTCTCGTGCATGGTTCGATAAAGGCTCCCGGTCAATTAAATGTGATCCTGCTAGTCATTGTACATCATCCTGGAAAAACTATGAAACTATCTATGGTTCTGAAGCCAATCTGGGGATCAGTGATTTTGTTGCTAACTCATAAATTGTGGAACCCTTCAACGATTTGTAATCTTTTGGGTCATCCAACATATATGTTTTCTTGTTTTGAAATATTTTTAGAGCCACCTCCATTATTCATGGTACCAACCCCTGGATTGGCTCACGAGATCCTTTGGAAATTTACAAATGAGATCTATTTGCAAATTGGTTGTAACCATACACTCTTTCATAATTTTTCCCATTGGCGTTGATGTATAAAAGACTTTAAATATTCTCTAGGGAGATTAGCCATCATCTTACACAGATCTATTGAACCGCGTTGTAATCAGACTCTATTATATAAATCTATTATTTTCCTGATTCTGGATGCATTGATTAATTCATCTGAGTGATTGGCTTTTCCAGCTCCTGTCTCTAAAGGCAGGGCCCCCTTCTAGTGACAGGTGTTGTTATAGTTAGGATGTTCTTTATCCCTATAGTTTGATATTTGATTCATTTTTTACATTCATAAATGGTGTGCCAATCATAGATGAGTGTGAGTTCTTAAATTGTGATACTATGGAGTAGTGCAATTGTTTTTGATTATTATTAAACACAAATGAATGTGTGGATTGTGAATGATGGATATAAGAAGATAATCTGTGGTGAAGGGCCGCATTAGGTATTCCCTAGAATTCTGTTTCTGGTTGGAAATGATAGAAGCATGATGTTAACTTTGATTAGTCCATTACGATTCAATTGATGTTAGCTACTAGTTTCATAGAATTTATTTTCTGTAGAATTTCTGAGTTATTAAATTAGATCCTGTCATTGAATTTATTTTCATAACGTAGTGGGATAACTTGTTGTAATCAACAGACAATGCTTCTAGTTTAATTAATTGTAAGGTTTTTTATGTAACGATGATTTTATTAAAAGATCATTCACCAACAGTTGCATTTTTAATCTAGCTCTATCGATTCATTGACTTCTTCTATATTAAAAATCATGCAAATTACAGTGGCTGGCATAAAATTTGTCAGGTGTCTCATAAGCCTTTGCAGCCCTGTGTTGATAATTCATGAACAAATTTCAAGTACATATTAATTAAAGAGATAAATAAAATATCGTCATTTTGGCATTGTTACCGGGGAGTTGCTAGGGACATTGCAATTTTGGTTGAATGTTTTGGTTTTGTGGGTGCGATTTTCTATTTTTTTCCCTTGAGTGTGTCATGTATGTTATTTTTTGAAAATAGTTTTGTGTGATTTCTGACGAGGGACGGGTAAGACGCACATACAATTTCGTTGGAATATCGCCCGCCGCAGGTCCCTGTGATGTTGAATCATGCCAATTATTCATGCATAAAATAAGAGATAATACATGTAGGATTGTATATGCATATAATACCCCCTAGACACTAACCGTGTAGGAAACGTAGGAAGCTCAATAAGAGGAGGACGTTTTCAGAGGAGGCCACCTTCTACTAGCATTCGTAAGCAAGAGAAGCCTGAGCATTCTGCCTCTCCCACCGACAAAACGGTTTTATTGACACACGTTGATGAGGACCTACCCATGACACAATTTGCTCAGGGAGAAGAATTTGTTTAGGAAGGAGAACTTCCCAATCAATTAAGTGTTGATAGCCAGTTGAGTGAGGAACAACAGGCTACTGACTCTCCAATGTAAGCTAGATCAATTACATTGGAAGGTTTTTGGGTAAATATGGATGGAAGGGGCGGGCACATCCCAAATAGGGAAGAAACAAACCGAGAAGAATAAAGTATCAAAACGAATACCTTTGAATTCCCAATTAGAAATTCAGGGACCGTGACTTACAAACAAGATGAAGAATATCCCACATTCAACATTGCCGAATTTCCATGGTATGGCAAGTGAGGACCCAAACATGTTTCTATTTGAATTTGGTGTCCTTTGTAGGAGCTATGACTATGTTACAAATCAGCATACACTAAAAAAATTTCCAGCCACATTGAAGAATTTGGAACTTAGGTGGTTCATGGGGATGGGAGGGGACAACATCTCAACCTAGGCCAAGATGAAGAAGGTCTTTCTGGATAAATATCAAGAATATTGTAAGGATAAGGATCATAAGGTAGCAATTTTTAAAATGAAATAACAAGAGGTCTTAAAATTATAGGACTATGTCGAGAGGTTTCAATATAATTTTCAAAGATCAAGACAAGATGCATTAAATGATGATACGTTGAAAATTCCGCTCTTACGAGGAATCAAGGATAATTGCATTGAGATTTTGAACTTAATGGTGCAAGGGATGTGTCGATGCTAAAGTATGCAGAAATATGCAACCTCTGTAGAAGATATTTGAGGAATTCCTCCATGTTGGGAAGAGGGATTAGGGACTCAGTAAAAAGTACCACTAAGACTACAAGGGAAGGAGTTTCAAGAATGGAGATTGGAAACCTTTTGGAGGATTTTAAAACTAGTATACTTATCTCTTTGAGTTCTCAATTGGATGCACTTCAAGCAAAGAAAAGGAAAGAAGAGGAAGATCGAGATTTGGTCATTCTTTTCTCTAAATAAAAAAATGGCATCTCCTTAATAACTTCCCATTAGACAAAGTGGAAATCTTCCTTCTATGCGACCAAGAGAATCCTACAAAATACTGCCCCTTGCTGACAAGACTTAAGGCTATATATGTGGAAGCATGGATAGATGCAAAACCTATTTGATTCATATCTCAAAATCCCCCATGGAAACCTCAACCCTCGGGTATGGTGCTAGATCCTATGCAAGCATTAAATCCTTATTGGAATAATGTGCAAATACACCAACCATAAGTATCACAAGCTCCATAAGTTCCACAAAAATCCCAACCTTGGTATCTTCCTATGCCACAACAAACCTGGGAACCTCCATACTCACAAAAAAACCCCTGGAAATCAAACTGGAGAAATCCAGGCTTTGGGAATCAACAACAAATCCAATCACAACCTCCTAGAATGAAAACCCCCCATCAATTCCAATTTGCACAAGTAAAACCATTAATGCAATCCCCTCCACAACCCTAGTTAACATTACCATTGGAAAATCCACCTCGTATACCACTTCTTCCTGCACAACCCGCTCCTAAACCCAATAATAAGGTTGGAGAACCTGTAATGGCTGTTGAATTACTGAATTACCCAGACTACTCCATTTCCATGGTAGACTGCCACGACATCCAATTGCGCTCTAACAAGAATATCAATAAAACTACTTCTCCCATAATTACAAAAGAAGAAAATGAAGAGACACCAGAGACCTCACCAGTTCAATTTGAAGATAATCTCCCACCCATCCCACCCACCCCCCTAGGAAACCATAAGAAACAGAGCAAAAACAACACCCACCATATCCTTAGCGCTTAATTGTAGACAAAATAATATCTCAGTCAGAATTTGATCTCCTGGGGAATTACGAAAAGTCTTTGTGAAGATTCCATTATCCCAAGCTATTAGAGAAATTCCCATTTATTCCAAAGTCATTAGAGAGTTATGTTTGAGTAAACCAGGCAGGAATAGGAAGGACCCCCCAACAGTCCATGTGGTAGGAGATTTGGGAGAATTAATGATGGGTAACACTCTTGTTGATAAGTAATATGACCCCAGTAGTCCCTTTGTCAAGGTGTTAATAAATACCATTTCTCTCTCCAACACACTGATAGATTTGGGAGCATCTATTAATGTCATGACTAAAAAAACAATGAAGAGACTAAGCCTCACAAATATTTGACAAAATACTACAGTTTTACATCTTGCTGACCAATCTTTTGTAAGATCGGAAGGAATTATAGATGATGTTGTCATTTCAATGGATTCATGGGAATACCCAATGGATTTTATGGTTTTGCACACTAAATGAAACTTGGGAGGCTATCCTTTGATTTTAGGACAACCATGGTTGGCCATAGCTAATGCCTATATTGGTTGTCAATAAGGAAATGTGCGGATATCTCACAGTAATGTTGTTAAGGAACTCATATTATATCCTCCCGCGAAACCAATGATACAACAAGAAATTACCTTGTGGCCAAAAGAGGAGGAATCCAAGCAAGCATATAAGGCCTTACAACTCTACATGATCAAACGATCTCTTGCAGCAAAACAACCAACTGAGGATGATCTGACCAGTCAGCTTATGACAAATTCCATCCCTTCTTGAGATTTTATGGATTTGTCTAGTTCAGTGTTTTCTACCCAGCAAACTGACATTATCTCAAGCTCACCTATGACCCCTGATACTAATTCCAATATCCTTACTGATTCTGCGATCGAGGAAGTGGAAATTGTACCTGAAAAGACATTAAAGACTAGGTCCATATTGTCATATCAAGAAACAGATATTCTTGTCTCTGTATTAAAGACACATAAAAATGCATGCACGGGATTACAGTGACATGAGGGTTCTCCGCTCTGATTTGTGTACGCATCCTATTTATTCAAAAGGCGACTGCAGACCTATCAGGAAACCTCAGCACAAAATGAATCCTGCATTAAGGGAGGTGGTCAAAGATGAAATTCAAAAGATGTTGGCTGCAAATTTCATTTATCCTATCTCTGATATCAAATGGGTGTCCCTGGTGATCATAGTTCCTAAGAAGAACGACAAATGGTGCATCTGTGTTGATTATAGAGAGCTGAATAAGGCCACGTATAAGGACCATTTTTCTCTACATTTTATTGATTAGGTGTTGGACACACTTGCAAGAAAAACGTATTTCTCCTTCATGGATGGATTCAACGGCTACAACCAGATTAGTATAACAGCAGAGGGTCAAGAGAAAACGACATTTACATGCCCATGGGGAAGCTTTGCATACCATGTGCTACCTTTTAGATTATGTAACGCACCCGCCACATTTCAACATGTTGTCCTCAACATTTTTGCAGATATTATTCATGAAACCATGGAAGATTTAATGGATGAATTTGCCTATCATGGTGGATATTTTGAAGAAGCCTCGATTAATATGGAAAAATTACTTGCACGATGCAGGGAAGTGAACCTCTATCTCAGCTATGAAAAGTGCAGAATAATGCTTACACAAGGAGTTGTTCTGGGTAATCTCATACCCCTAGATGGAGTCAAAGTAGACCCAACAAAAATTGAGGTAATCCTTAATTTATCAGTTCGACAAACACAAAAAGAGGTACGCAGTTTTATTGGATATGCAGGTTATTATAGAAGACTTTTTTAAAATTTTGCAAAGATTGCTAGTCCTTTATTTCTGCTCATGTCCAAAAACAAATAGTTTGAGGGGTTAGATTCCTATCAATTAGCTTGGGAAACATTGAAAGATAAACTCTCCACATCACCCATCCTACGAGGACCTAATTGGTCCCTACCCTTCGTAATCTCAACAGATGCTTCTGATATCACTATAGGAGGAGTATCGGGCCAACAATATGACCATAAACCACATGCCATATATTTCATTAGTAAAAAATTGAGTGCTGCAGAACTAAACTATACGGTAACCGAAAAAATAATTCATGGCTATCGTTTATGATGTAAATAAATTTTGCCATTACATTACCAAATACCCAGTAACTGTCCACACTGACCACTCTGCTATTAAATAACTCATGAATAAACCCATTACAAATGGTTGAGTCACTCGGTGGATGCTGTTATTACATGAATTCAATATTTCAATAATGGACAGACCAGGTAAAACTAACTAGGTTGCTAATTTTATTTCTAGAGTAATTAGCACTAACGAATATCTATCAGTTGATGATGCTTTCCCAAATGAAAATTTGTTTGCTATATCTACTAATGTACCTTGGTTTGGATATGTATTAAATTATTTGGTTGTAGGAAAATTCCCGGGGTGTATGACATCAAAGGAAAAGTAAATAATTGTTCAACGCAGAAATAGATTTTCCTGGATCGATGGGTATCTATTATATACGAGACCTGACTTGGTGATCCGTCGATGTGTTCGTGATGATGAAATTTAGCCAATTTTGAGAACATGTCATGATGGCCCCTCTAGGGTATATTTTGTAGACAAATGAACAACCCACAAGATCTTACAATTGGGCTATTATTGTCCTACCATATTTAAATATGCCCGAGAGTATGTACGGAGCTGTGATAATTGAGAAAGAATGGGACAACCAATGTAGTAAGACAAAATGCCACTATAGAATCAGCTTGTGGTCGAACCATTTGATAAGTGGGAATTAAATTTTGTTGTTCCTATCAAACCCCAATCCAGGAAGAAATCATATATTCTAGTAGGCACAGATTATGTGACAAAATGGGTAGAGGCAAGGGAACTTCTACGAGCAACATAATAGGAATTTTTAGATTTCTTATAAGCAGATATTTTCACTAGGTTCGGAGTCCCTAGGGAGATTGTTACTGATGGAGGATCACAATTCACATATAAACTCATCAAAGCTCTTACATAACGGTACCATATCAAGCATGTGGTAACTTCACCATATCATCCCCAGGCTAACAGGCAAGTGGAAGGTACAAACATAATATTGGAATCTATACTCACAAAGACTGTCCAGCTTCATCAAAGGGTGTGGGTTAATGGGATTCCATAATCCTTATGGGCCTACAAAAAAACATGGAGAAGCACCATAGGTTTGACTCCCTATTAGTTAGTCTATGGTAAGCAAGTCACCCTACCAATAGAAGTTGAAATTAAAACATTAAAAACTGCATTTCAAGTAGGAATGGATCTATCACAGGCCCAACATAACTGCTTGCAACAGCTTAATGAGCTTGATGAATTGTGACTTGCTACCATAGAATGTACAACCATATTTCAACAACAAAGATCCAAGTGACATGAACAATTCATCAAAAGTAATTTTTTCAAAAATGTGATTGGGCTCTTCTCTACGACTACAGGTTCAAAAAGTTCAAAGGAAAACTTCGCACTCCTTGGTTGGGACTATATGAGATTGAAACAATTTATGACAATGGTATAGTACGACTCAAAACTATTGACTATTAAGGGATGATCCTTATGATCAATGGTCATTGTTTAAGGCGATATAAGAACCATTGTCCAAAAAGGTGTTCATCCGAAACATTGCAGCATGTTGGTGTACCAAAGACTTCGAGATAGTTATCTCGATGTCTAAAAAAAAATGGATTGTGAAAATCCCTTTGGGACACAACCCTTTATATATATATATATATATATATATATATATATATCAGGGAGAGGGGGAGCAAAATTTTTCTCTATGAAAACACTCTTGAAGGAATATGTGCGAACCTCAGAGATTTTGAAGGCAGAGAGCAATTTTTCGTTGTTTTACTTTTTTAACTCTTCCTAGCACGAAATGCAGTCCTACACACACATGAGCGAAGGTCAAAAGATTTGGAAATAGAAAGCATGTATAGTGAAGAGATGGATTATGGGGAGGACAATGGAGCACATTCTATCTTCTGCATAGATAACGAAGTTGGGTCTACACAGACGAGGTCATCATCGGAGGCCATGGCACAGGAGGGGGTATAGTCGTACCTTGCTCCAATAACAAAAATCATGTCAAACAATAATGATAGTGATGTCAAGAAGCAGGAGGGAACACCGCCAGAATTTCCAAGGCGGAGAAGGGGCATTCGGCCAAAGAATGGAGGTTTTGAGTTGATAGTAGGGAAATAAATCAACCTGGATCAAATCCCTGTATCCCTCAATTACACCCTGGGTTGACGATTCTGCGACAAGGTGGCATCTAGAGGCTCCTTGGAACAATGGATTAAAGATAATTGGTTTCTTGTATAAGGATACGCGCTGGTTTTTCATGTTTTTCCCAGAGGTTGATTCCTTATCAGAACGCGAGACATGGAGGACGACAAAAAGTTGACGGAGAGAAGTTGGCAGTGGGGACCCTTAGAATTAATCCTAAAGCGTTGGACTGTAGATTTTAATGCAAAGAAAGATCCGCATAATATTCAATAGATTTGGATTATATTACCTGGGCTCCCTATGATATTTTGGCAATCCAAGATATTCGAGGCAATTGGGAATAAAATGGGAAATTTTATTGCCACAGAGGAGAATTGGGAGGAGAAAGTTGATCGTAGGTGTGCCAAGATCCTAGTGGAAATGGATCTAAAAGATGGGTTGTTTGAAGAATTAAATATATTCATGAATGGAAGCGTCTGGTGGCAACACTTAGACTATGGAAGATACCGTTTAGGTGCTTCAAATGCAGAAGGGTAGGACACATGCAGAAGGATTGCATGTTAAAAAACTCAAAACCTTTCCATAAGAAGGTATGGGTCAGAAAAGAAAGGTATATGCCTCCTGAAACGATACACGATCAAATAATTCAAGAACAGGGTGGCAAATTTAATGGAGAAACGGATTTATTAGGGTCAACCAAAACACAGGAGGGCAGAAGATCAGAAAGGAAATCTATACAAACAAAAAGTCAACCCAACCATAAAATAGGAAACATAGTAGCCTCAGGCAACTTTTCCCCAATGAAGGAAAAATGTAACATCGTAGCCCCTCCTCCTTTTTTTCCCCTCTCCTCTCAAAATATAATCGGTGAAAATTTCAACGATTCAACTCCAAAATAAAACAAAATTGTGAAAGATACAAGAAACTAGAGTAAGAGGATGGAAGTTAAGAGAAATTATGAATTAAGATCCATAAGTAACTTGGTAGAAGAAGAAATAACCTACACAGGAGGATTGGCTCTAAAATATGCTAATAAATGTCATCCAGGAAGAAAGTCAATGCTATCCAAGGCTCAAAAGCAAGCAACTTTAGATATTAAACTTGGGAAGTAGACAACCATTACTAGGGCTCTTAGAGTATCGGTCCTCGGTAGGGGGGCCTGATGATAATACTCTCTTTCAATGCCCGAGGGATAGGGGGGACCTTGAAAAAAACCTCTTTAAAAAGGACGATAAGCCTTATAAAACCAATATTAGTGATGATACAGGAAACTATGATGGAGGGAACAAAAGCGGAAGACATATTCCACGAAATTCTGAAAGATCGGAAAATGGATAGCATTGACTTGGATGGACACTTGGGAGGTATTCTAATAGCCTGGATCCCTATGATGAGTCAAATTGCAGTAGAAAAACATGATTCTGTAATGGAGACGAAGCTTAGAGATGGTGAGAATGGGATGGAATTCATCATACTGAACGTTTACAGACCTTTCTATAATCGAAAGTCTTTTTGGGATAATTTTGGACACTCTGGAGCGATGGGGCAAGCAAATGTGATTTTAGGAGAAGATTTAAATTTAACTCTCTTGATGGGAGAAGTGTGGGGTGAAAATTCCAGGCAGGATTCCCTTAGTTCTTTTTTCACGAATTTTTTTCCAAAAAAAGGAAATTGGTGGATGTAGCTCCTTTAAAAATGGAACCAACTTGGAGAAACAAAAGAGGAGGAATCCATGCTATTTCAAAAATATTGGTCTGGTTTTTGGTTGATGAAAATATGATTGATGGAAATTTAATAATAACATCCTCAATAGAGATTGGGGGGCATCTCTGATCACAGACCAATCTCCCTTACAGCGAGACTCCCAGAAAACAAAAACCTTCGTCCCCATTCAAATTCAACCCCTTGTGGCTAGAGGAAGAGGAATACAAGGTACAGATATAGAACGCCTAGAAACATATTAGGAGTACTCCATATCATTCTTCCATGCAACAGTTCGTTGAAAACCTAACTAAGGCAAAGCAAATCTTGAAGGAATGGGAGAAAAAACATAAATATTTATCGCATGAAGAATTGAAGGAGGTGGAAAAAAGGATAACAAAGATTTATGGGAAAAATGATAAAGGAACCTTCAGCACAGAAGCATTGTTAAGACAAGTGGAATGTAAAAAAGACTCTTTGCTTCTGAAGGAAGTGTGGAAATTGAACCAGGTGATAGATTACTTTTACTCACAACAATTAACAATTGATCATGCAAAATCACTCACAAAGAGACTAAAAATTGGAGCTGAACACTAAACTGTATTAACTCAGTGTACAATAGCCAACCCTGTAAAATAATAGGTTGCTGAATAAATAACATACATCAGGGATTCGAATGCATGAGGAGCAATTCGAATCTAGCATAAAGCAGGCTTACTAAAAATAAGCAAATCCCCCATAGGTGTAAAAAGCTGATCCCAAATCTGTCATGGAGCTCACGAATTGGAAAAATGGCTTAGGCAAGATAAAGAGTGGTGGAATGGAAGATCATACATGCTTTTGCATGGAGAAAAGAGAGGAGGATGTGTAGGACAAAAAACTAGTCAACCTCACCTAGTCTAGCTTTTCCTTTTGCCTTAAAACACTGAAAAAGCAGGCAATAAAGCAGAAAAAACAGAAGGGCGCCTAGGAGGCCAGGAATAAAGCAGAATTGATTCCTTTAGCTCTCCCATGTGCTACATGAGTCAAATAAGGAAATTTTGACCATTATAGATAGGCAAATAACAACTTGCACAAGGTGGGACACATGAATTAGGCAAATAAGACAAAAAAAATGAAATTAATGTCTAAGTGGGTAAACTATGGGTTGATTATTCTAACACCCCCCCTTAAGCCTGACTTATGAGTAATATATCAGAAAATTATAGGGCCTAGCAACAAGGCTTAGTCACCCTTTACATACTGCATGTCCATTTAAACAAGGAAAGAGGCAAAACCAACTTGGGAAAATCCTCCCTTAAACATGGACTATAAACAAAATTGTAGAATCTTGTCTTCACTCATGCTTCACAGCATGATCAGAAATCCCCAGCAGTGATTTGATATTGCTGAAGGTCTTCTCACAAAATGCTTTGGTGAAGATATCATCTACTTGTTCTGAAGATGAACAGAAGAGTAGGTGAATGGTGCCATCAAGCACAAGTTCTATGATGTAGTGCATATGGATCTCAATGTGTCTGGTTCTCTGCTTCTAAACTGGATCTTTGCAGATTCAAATGGTACTCTGGTTATGACAGTATA
>LPNX010715852.1:0-16150 GCA_001517045.1 Pseudotsuga menziesii | reverse complement strand
TACAGCCAATTAAAATCAACGCTAATTAAAATGAATTACACTCTTTTATTTTCTAGGGTGCACCAACAAGCTTAGGTTTTAGGATCTTGGAATAGTTCATGTAAGTCAATTCTTTAAGATCACTAAACGACAACAACTAGGTGTCTGTCCAGGGAGTGTGTGAAATCCTTGGTATAACCATCGTTCTCAGGATCCTCCTCTCAAAAGGGAGTTAAGCACGAGGCAGTGTGAGCAGTTGTTGATTGGGATGATCGCTAGTCATAACTGAGTAGCACCGACGATATTGCCAGGATTGTATTCGTATCTGGGGGCTCTTTTGAGAGTTTCAGGCTTTGCTACCCTGCCCATACGGTCAATACCTCCTGCGACTGTCCGCCTGAGCTTTGATTATATTGAGGTGACCTTAGTGACCTTACCTAGGATATCGAGGGGGTACTTGTAGAGGTTATTCTGCAGGTGTCCTGGCCAGGTAGAGGTCAGACAGCACAGTCGCTTTATGCGTTGAAGCTGAGGGCCATTATAATTGGTTACGTACCTCCGCTTGTAGTGTATGGGAGTTTCGAGCCTCTCCCAGGCGAGACATACCTACTGCATTCGGGAGCTCACATATCCTCCCCATGGTTTGCTTGTATTTTGGCTGTAGATTTTCTTAGGAGTATGCTCTTTGTGCGCTAGTTGGCCTTTGGGATCGTGGTTACTTGAGTATATTTATGCTCTCTTGAGTTTGGGTCCTTTTATTTTCGGCATGCCTGATATCCTATCACCCGTCCTTAGTCCCAGTACAGACACTGGTGTTAGACTTGGGGGCATCACAACCCCTTACCGTGCTCGATGATTTGGGAATGGTCATATTCCATCCTCTACTTCATTTGTGAAGGCCTTTTATTCCCTTCGCTCGGTCTTTACACCAGTGGTCACCCTCATGGGGGGTGGTAGTGGATGCATGAACGTTGGGTCTACACCTTACTTTCCTTTTTATGTCCCATCGTTCACCGCATTGTTTCCTTTGGGTGCTTTTGTCATGATCATTCCTCCCTATATCCTATAGTGTGGATTCTTTATTGACTATTTTGGGTTGTTTTGGTCTAATATGGTTGTCATGTAGGGTCCATTTTTTGTACATTCTCTCCAAGGTTTCGACCCGTTCGTGCCCATCTCAGGTATAACGTCTATACTGGCATATAGGTTAGGTTCACCACCGTTTACATTTTGCATGACCTTATGACTATGTCACTATATCCTTAGGTATGAACCCACTCTATTATGTCACGGAACCTTCTTGCTGCTATAGAAGTGGCATGATATGAGTGGTAGAGACTCACCTTACATGGGTACCCTAGTTAGCGCCTTATTTGCATTTGGTGCCCATGCTGATCTTTCCCCCTTTAGGGTGTGGGAGTCTGTTGTATAGTATTGCCATGACATTTAGCAAGAGCCTCATACTCCTCTTGATCTTATGCTGGCCTATTTCCCCCTGGACTCCCCTTTGTATCAAGTTGTGGATGCATTATCATGAGCTTTTCCTGTCTTATTGAGCTTTATGCTGGCTCCCCTGACATTGCGTTTCAGCCATATAGCCCGAGCTTGTCTCATGTCTAGCCATGCAGAGCCTTTATTTATATCTTTCGCAGCTTGATTCCCTTTTTACCAGGAGGGTATTTTCCCCCGAGTGTCGATATCCTACACATGTATCCTTGCATTGAGCATAGGTATGTTCCACTGCTTGGAACTAGTTTGTTTGCCTTTATGACACTCGTCTCCTCCTAGTTTGTAACTATAAAGCTAGTTTATTCTTTTTTCAAGCTTTTCAAATAACTGAAAAAGACCAAAAAAATAAAAAAACCAAAAAGCCGGACAAGAAAAGATATTATCTTTGGCAGCTGTCGAGTCGTGTCGCCTTCGAACAGAGCACTGTATATCACATCCATTGGTTGGGTTATAGTTTGACTTTAGGAGCTGTACTCGTTATCTGAGTTTTATCTCCACCGACTGGTTAAGCTTCCAGTCCCTATGGAGCCTCTATTGATGCGTCCTGCGTCATAGATATTTCCCAGTTTGTATATCGAGTCTATGCTGCCTTCATTTAGTCACCATACGCCGTTATGCTCTTGTTCAAAGGAAGTTGAAACCTGAGTCGGCCATTCCTCAGTTATCTTGACTTTGCATGTCGGCCATTCCTGGTACAGTTACTGGTTCGTGCACATTATGATCGAGTTCTTCCATATTATACAGCCTTGCTGAGTACCTCGTGTTGGATGATGGGGGATTCCCTAATGCCCTCCTTCCAGCGGATTTCATCCCATCAACTTCAGATCATTTATTCTGGGATTGGAGTCTAGATTCATTTTGAGTGCCTTGAGACTTGCAGTCATCAGTGGCAGGTTCTCTCGCCATCGACAGTTTTGGGAATACATCAATGTCCCCTGATCGATGGACCCTCTCAAGTGTTCGACCTCAACACATTTATTCACACTTGTTAGTTTGCACTCTAGTACCTTGATTCCCATTTTCATTATTGGTGGGTGATCTCGCGTCTGTTAACGGTATACATCAATGACCGGTAATCAGACGATGGACTACTATGTTCGACCTTGACACCTCTATTCACATAGTAGGACATGTACTCGTAGCAGTTCATGTAGAAGACCTTCCAGATTGGTGGCATCCACTATATGCTACCTCCTTGATCGTGCCAGTGTTCATGAGATTTCAGCTCTCGTGATTTGTTCCAGTATATGTCAGACATTTCCAGCCACTATGGAGACCTTGATTTGTTATATATCTTCAGCCTTTGTGGAGATCATTGTACTTTGTATATCTTCATCATGGAGATTCTGATCTATGTATATTGTACGTGGCGATGACCACATATGTTCTATCATGTTTCATGCCTATTCATGGCCATTGTACTCTTATGTATCCAAGACTGCTATATGTATTTGCAGTTATATGCAGAGTTGTATTATGGTATTATGCTGATTGGGTGGCTGGTCTTCCATTTGGGTATCTTCATCACTTCACTTCTGGGATGGACTTATAATGTATTTCGGCCATCATATAACCCCTCTGATCTCATTCATTAGGGGGCATCTGTTATAGCGGATTTCACCACACTAGGTGAATCACACATTGTAT
The DNA here is from genome assembly GCA_001517045.1 of Pseudotsuga menziesii. Classification (NCBI taxonomy): domain Eukaryota; kingdom Viridiplantae; phylum Streptophyta; class Pinopsida; order Pinales; family Pinaceae; genus Pseudotsuga; species Pseudotsuga menziesii. The sequence continues at coordinate 13,015 of LPNX010715852.1, read as the reverse complement.
GTCCTTCCCCTGTCCCGCTGCAGACTCATTATCCCCTATGGACCATTTGTTGTCTTTTGATGTATCATTGACCATCCCGAAAAACATTAGAAAAATGATATATGCGGCCTTTTCCCCGATAACCGCGTACATACGTGGATATTGCCTATATAGTCGCGTACATTGGGATGTGTGCATAGTCCAAAACTGTTGGAGTGTTCCTTGACTTGAATCCGACTCATATGACTCCTGGCCTTCCATATGCCTTGAGATCGCACGGATTCAACCTTTCAGTATCACTTTGAAAAGCTATATAAGGAACCATTGAGACATTGAAAGCATAAGAGAGAATTGAGAGTATCGAAACTATAGTCCATTGTTGCCAGAACTATACTTGAGTTTGCATCCCTTTGTCCCTTTGGAGCACTGTTGTGTTCTTCCCAAGCTTTCCTTTGTTAGTGAGCTTGCTATCGGAGTGATGGAGGATTGATGTGGTGGAGGCCCAAGTGGGGGATTCAGTTTCTCCGGTTCACAGACGTGCTGTCAGAGGTTGTCACTTGTAATCTCTGATTCATATTAATAGAAATATCTTTTCCTGTCCAGTAATGTTTATTTGAATGAATGTTTCATCCATTGGAATATGTCAAATGCTTATACATTATTGAGTATATATGCTAGAATAGATCTAACACCATGAAATATAGTATGCTTGTATTGTTTACTTGTTGTTGAGGACGTGCTATAACAATTCAAGCTGAAGATTGGAAAGCTCAACGGGGATCTACTTCAACCGTCCGGAATAAGGTATGAGGTTCGATCCTTTAGTGTTAGATTGTTTTATTTCTATTGCATATTGGGAAAGATTGATTTCTGGAGTCTAGCTGTCTGTTGTGGTACCCCAAGCCATAGGAATTTCTCTCCGTAACAACAAGGAAATCTAGAAAAGAAAATGCACCTTCTGCTTCTGCTACTGCTTCTTTAAATGATGTAAAATTTGAAATGATGTTGAAAAAAATGGAGAAGCTGATGGATAGGCTGACCGTGGATAATAGACCATTGAACAGGGAACATAATGAACCTCAAATAAAAAACCAAAACTTCAGAAGGCCCAATCCTCCCTCACCTCCACAAATTAGACACAGAGATATGAGGAATCTTAGAAATCCAAATGAAGATGGCCACCTTTTCCTGAAAACTATGTTGTAAATGAATATGAGGCTAAATCTATTGACAATCATATTCAATATTTTGGTGACTTGGATTCTGAAATATACCTCACAGAGGAAGAACATAATATGTTTTCCTAGGGGGATGCTAATAATGATTTTGAGGAAGAGTCAGAGCAGTACCAAATATGATATTTGCATGCCATAGATGATGTCCAGAGAAATATCAACTTGAGAAATATAGATATTACTATAAATAAAGGGAGGTTCAATCAAAATCAACCATCTAGTAGTCAACAAAATACAGAAAACAGAAGTGAAAAACAAAAAGAACCCATTGTATATAAAGAATCAGAAAATAAAATAGAGAAAACAAAAGAAGTCAAACAACCAACACTGGTAGATGTAGAGAAAGCTGTTTCTACATTTAACTTTCATATAGAGCTCTCAAAATTGAAAGTTTCCATTCCTTTCAATGAATTGTTAAGAAATAGGGAATACAAAGACAAAATAACAAACATTGCCAGGAGTCCAGGATAATTACAACCATATATCTTAGAGGTGGACGATGATGCTCCTACCATTGTCTTTGGGTCAAAAATTGAAAATGTGGATGATGATGAAGATCCTCCTTTTTACCTAAGTTTAAATGTACATGATATGATTGTGCAAAATGCTATGATAGATTCTGGTCCATCTCATAATTTAATTCCCAAGGGAGTGATAGAAAGTTTGGGACTGGAAGTTACTAGGCCATATAAATATTTGTATTCCTTTGATTCCAGGAAGGTGAAGTGTCTTGGATTTATTAAGGATATGGTGGTAACTTTGACAAAAATTCCATCTAAGACTGTGGTAATGGATGTTGTTGTAGTAGTCATTCCTCCCAAATTTGGTGTATTGTTGTCAAGGTCTTGGACTTCTAAATTGAAATCCAGTTTGCAGATGGATATGCATTATGCTACCATTCCTATGGTTGGTGGGAATAAAAGGTTATACAGTGAGAAAAGATCACCTTATGTAGTTAGAAACCAAGACAAAATAGAGAATCATGCTATATATGCTGTTTATACTGACTTGGGATCTTCCATTTTCTTTAATGATGGTTTTCCCTGTCATCCTTAAATTCTTGTACCCATTGAAAATAAGGAGTAGGAAGAGTGTGAAAAGAGACAAGAGGATTTGTAAAATAAACAGAAAGAAGAGGGTCTCTGGACCATGTATGTTGATTGATATGTGGAAAAAGTTGGTGTTGGTGCTGGTGTATACATTATCTCCCCTATCTAGGATTTTAGGGCTCTTTCATATAAGTTAACTTTTGAATGTACCAATAACATGGCAGCGTATGACACTTTATTACTAGGATTGAATGATTTAAAGGATCTGGGAGAAAAGAGGGTACAAGTCATGGGAGATTCAGAGCTTGTAATAAACTAGGTGAATGACAATTATCATACCAAACATCCCAGAATGAGGGATTATAGAAATGAGGTGTGGGATATGTTTGGTAACTATTTTACAGAGCATAAAATCAGAGTGATTCCTAGATATGAAAACAAAGTAGCTAACTCTTTGGCTGTTGCTGATGGTAAATTTAAAACTCCCATTGTTGGATAAAGAAAGTATAAATTTGATATTGTGAACATACCCTCCATACAAGATAATTCCAAGTATTGGAAAGTATTTGAGGATGATATGAAAATAAAAATATTTTTAGAGTTATCTGGTGAATTTATAAATACTCAGATAGATAGTGAAAATGATAATTTTGAAAACTTCCAAGATGCTGAAGAGAATGAAGAAGAAGTTGCTGAAAACAGGAAGCTTAAAAACTCATTGGGGGGAAAGGATATAGTTTAGTTGAAGAGTAATCATATCCCCAGAGGCCTAATCCCTTTAGAGAAGCTTATTTATCAAAATAATGTTGCTAGAGATCCAAAAACGAATCCTGTTGATGATGCTGTTGAGGAGAAAAATATAGGAACTGAAGAAAATCCAAGGATCATAAAACTGTAAAAAAACATGCATGTCAAAGAAAAGGAAGACTACGTCAATTTGATGAAAAGATACAATGATGTATTTTCATGGAGTTATGAAGACCTTAAAGAGTATGATACTTCTATCATAAAACATAAAATCTTAGTAAAACTTGGTGAGAAACCATTTAGACAGAAACCGATAAGAGTTAATCCAATGATGCTGCCTGTTATTAAGAAGGAAATTAAAAAATTATTCAATGCCAAGATTATAGTGACCCTGATATTTTCCAAATGGGTTGAAAATTTGGTGCATGTTAGGAAAAAGAATGGTGAAATCAGCCTTTGCATAGATTTCAGAAATCTTAACAAAGTCTCTTTGAAGGATAATTACCCTTTGCCTAATATGGAACATATTTTGTAGAAAGTGGTGGGATCTGAAAGGATTTCAACTATGGATGGTTTCTCAGGATACAATCATATCAAAGTGCTGCCTCATGATCAAGAAAAGACTTTATTTACTACACCATGGGGTACATTTATGTATGCCAAAATGACTTTAGGTTTAATGAATGCAGGGGCCACTTTCCAGCGCGCTATTGACATTGCTTTTGCAGAGGAAAATGATAAATCTGTGGTTGTCTACATGGATGATATTACTGTGTACTCAAGATCTGACAGGGATCATATTGAATATTTGGAGATGCTTTTTTGAAATGCAAAAAGTATGGAATATCATTGAACCCTAGAAAATTAAATTTCACATTGGAGGAAGGAAAATTGGTAGGGAACATTATTTCAAAGGATGGTATAAAGATTGACCCAGAGAGAATCGGTGCAATCCTGAAGGTTGAAGAGCCAATAAGTAAAAATGAAGTGCAATCATTCATTGGACATGTAAACTTTTTGAGAAGGCTTATTCCCTACTTTGCTGAGTTTTTAATAAATCTCACTAATATGCTGAAAACAAAACATGAGATAAAGTGGACAATGGATGCAAGGAGATCTTTCAAAGATATTAAACATACTATCACAGAAGCACTAGTTCTGGTAAGTCCAGATTTTAGAAAAGATTTTCTAATATTTTCTTATGCTCCTGATCACACTATTATTGGAGTATTGTTACAGAGAAACAATCAGAATGCAGAACAACCTATAGCCTTCTTTAGTAAAGTGCTAAGAGATGGAGAGTTGAAATATGACATTATGGAAAAACAAGCATATGCTTTGATTACATATTTGAAAGATTTTAGAGTTTATGGTCTTCATTCACATGCCATTGCTTATGTTTCTAGTAATGTAGTGAAGAGCATCCTCACTAGGGTAATTTTTAGGGGCTAAATTTCACAAATTGGCTATTTTTGGGTTTTTTTCAAAAATTAAATTCGCTATTTGGTCATTTTTAGTGTCTAATATTGCCTATATTTATATAAAATATGTTTTTTTTATCATAATATGTGCCAAATTTACACATTTCAGTGTTAATTTTATGTTTCATATTTAATATTCGCCTACCTATCTTTAAACATGTTTTTTTCAATCCAAAACAATCGCCTAGAATACTATACTTAAGTATAATATTAGAATCCTTAAAAAATACCTTGATCCTCACATAGACAGATCCAGAGAGAAAAAGAGTGAAATGGATTGTTGTGTTACTAGAGTATGACATTGAAATTAATCCCACCAAACCGATTAAAGGGAAAGGACTTGCAAAGATGATGACGAATTTCAATTGTGAATCCTTGCAGCTAAATTTCCCGACCAATCATTCAAATCAACTTGATACAGGGGTGCATGTAATTCCTAATTTCTGTGTATCTCCATGGTATTATGACATTGTGTATGTGTTGTGAAATTTACAGGCTCCTCCAGGGTTGAGAAAAACAAGAGCAAGGTCAGTGAAGTTGAAATCTGCCAAGTTTTTTATTCTAAATAAGTACCTTTATTGGAAATATCCCGGTGATGATTTACTAAATTTCCTCTTGGAGAATGAAGCTAAGTAGACTATGAAGGAATTTCACAAGGGAAACTGTGGTGGGCACCATTCATGGAAGGTGACAACAAACGGTATTTTGAGAGCTGGTTTTTACTAGCCTTCAATGTTTTCAGATGTTTACAAGGAGACTACTACATGTCACCAATGCCAGAGATTTGATGGTAAGAGAAATGTGGTTCCACTCCCTCTCATTCCAATATCAGTAGAAGCACCTTTTCAGTAGTGGGGACTGGATTTTATTTGGGGAAACAATTCCTAATTATTTAGGAAAACATAGATGGATCTTAACAACAACTGAATACTTCACTAAGTGGATCGAAGAAATACCTACAAGAAGAGCTACAGATGCAGTGATTATGGTTTTCTGGAAGATAATATTTTTCCTAGATTTGGCTATCCCAAAAGGATTGTGACAGATAATGCACCGAATTTTAAATATAATAAAATGCTAAGTTTTTTCCACAAGTATCATATTAGTCTCAATCATTCTACTGCATACTACCCACAGGGTAATGGAATGGATGAATCTTCAAACAAAATCCTAGTGAGAATCATTAAGAAGCTGTTGGAGGATAACCAAAGAGCTTGGCATACAAAGATGAAATATGATTTGTGGGCTGACAGAATCAACACAAAAGGGCATTTATAATTTCACCATTCCGATTAGTATATGGATTTGAGGTGATTTTTCCAGCATCTTTGGGAGTGCCAGTCATGAAGTTATTGTAGGAACAACATGATGAACCAAGCCATGTGCAAAGAAGAATAAATCAGATCATAGAATTGAATGAGTTCAGGGACAAAGGCTATGGTAAAGTGCAAGTACATCAAGAAAAGATGAAGACAATTTTTGATAGGAAGGTAAAGGAAGAAAAAATACAAATTAATGACTTGGTTTTGAAGTGGGATGATCCTAGGGAAGATAAACATGGGAATTTTAATCGCATGTGGGTAGGTCCTTATATCATTGCAGCATACACAGGTGTGAATGCATTTATTCTACAACATCAAGATGGATATCAGCTGAAAGGAGGTCCAGTCAATGGAAGGTTTCTCAAACATTACTTGTCCTGAAGGAAGAGGCAATTTTTGTGTATATTTATTTTCTTTTTAAATAGTACAAAGGGTGAGCCAAAGGATTTGAAGCCCGAAGAGAAGGCCCTAAGATCCAGAGGGGTATCCCTGTTTCTATTCTTCTTTAATTTTACTTACAGAAAATAGAAAAATAAGAAGTTTGAGGTCTGTAAATTTGGGAACGGCCCAATGGATTTAGAACCTGGTCTACGGGGTACTTTGCTACCTCCAAGGGAGGATAACATCCTGAGTTTGAGGCAGTTGTTATCACCATTTTTGGACTAAGAAATCGGTGAGGGATTTTGCTAGTAAACTTGGATGAATAAGGTGTGTAAATTTTCATATCATAGGACCTTAAAGAATGTTTATGAGGGTTTGAATATGTTCGAAGGGACATTTCTATAATTGAAATGCCAAATACTTAAGAAATTCTATTTTTAAACCTTGAAAATGATTATAAATGAAGAAATCCGCCCTTAGTTGAATGATAACAGGAAATAGATGGTTGGGATGGACAAAGCAGAAGATCAAGGGCCACAAATCGTTTCCACAAAGGAAAAATCGGGGGTGGAAGTGTGGAAGAGGTAAAAACTTGGTTATAAAAAGTAGTAAGCTTGACTTTTGCTTTTTGCAGTCCAAGATTTGACGATGGAGAACATTTTTGCCAAAGACCAAAGGTCTGGAAGAGAACAAAGGGCAGATATTGGAAAGCGGTAAAATTAAGAATTTAGTCATAAAATATAGAACTTCTGCCTTTCGTGATCCATAGGATCGATGGTCTAGAGCACTTTTTCCAAAGATCAACAACTCAAAAAAGAACAAGAGGTCAGAGATCAGAAAGAGAAAACACCAAAATATTTTACCGTGAAAAGTTGAAGCCTCACCTTCTGGGATCCACAAGATATATGGTTGAGAGAGCTTCCACAAAGATCAACATTGCAAAAAGAAAAGGGTGAAAGTGAAAATGAGGAAGCAGAAGAGGAGAAGTTTCATTCAAGAAAGTTGGAGGATCAGCGTTTTGCTTTCCACTAAAGGCAGAAGCGGAAGGGTGGAAGTGGAAAAGGTAAAGTTTTTGTTTTGAAAAGTCAGAATTTTGATTTCTGTCTTCTGCAGCTTGCAACTTGATCTCAGTTCAATGATTGAAAATGAATCATGTAGAGATCGACGGTGTGAAAATAAAAGGCAGAAAGGAAAACATCGGAAAGGAGAAAGAAACATGATTTTGGTCAAGAAGCTATCAAATAGTTTTCCATTTTCTATAGACCTTAGATCAAGGGATGAGGATGAATATAGCGAAAATCGACGGTGCAAAAAGGATAAAGTGGGGGATGAAAGGTATAAAATTGAACCACGAAGAAGCTATCACCCCGTTTTTCATTTTCCATAGACTCCAGATCAACAACCCAGAATGAATCTTGAGGTAATATCTACATTCTAGAATCAATTTCTCAGGTAAAATATAGGGAGGGATAAAAAACTGTTGCAGGTCAGGCGGAAATCCTTTGATCGGTCATTTTCAGCAAGCGATCTTGATTTCCTGCTATTAAAAATTCCCAACTGATCCACTATGTGCATTCCAACATCCGTATCTGTTTGGTTTATGATCATGGCGAATCTGCTAGCATTTTGTTAATATTTTCATTTCCATGCTGCAACTATTTTTGGCTCTGTTTTGAGGTTGGTCTCAGGAGCCTATGAAGTTATAAATATACCCTCAATAGAGGAAGATAGGGTTGGAACCCATGAGAATTTTGTGTTATTATTTTTGTGATCTACCACTAAGAAAATTATAGAGTTGAATGCTGGCTTGTTGCTATAGATATTCCTGTGCATTTCGTAGTTACAGCCTGTTATGTCCTTTCCTATGTGTATGTCTTTTCCTATTAAACTTGCCATTATGTGTTCTTCATATTTGAAATAAGTGTATAATAGTTCATAATTCATATTGTTATGCTTTGTCTATTGTTTCAGGTATCCACCAATATTTCTTTCCAAAATTGATGCAGAATTCATCTTTTAGGTGCTCCGTGTTGATGGATTGTTCTTGTTCTCTCTTTATCACCAGACAAACTGCCATTTGACTGTAACCAAGTGCTACCTTGCCTTTGTAGAATTTCACCTACAAACTGCTTTGTAATTCTTACCTTGTTTCAACCACAAACATAATATGAATTTTACTTTAGTTTTATATCTAGCCCTGTTAAAAATCAGTGAGATATCCCTCTCTAGAAAGGAAGAAGTCATCTCCCTTTCTTAAAATGGTTTTGCCGTTACCTTGGGATTTACCTTCTGCAACCTTGGGTACATTATGAGTGATAGTAATCTATTTTTGATGGACCTTTTAACTTCTGATATATCAGAATCTGAAGCCTCCACCCCTTCCTTGGAATAAACCTCAATCAGTTCACCAAAGCTTCCCCCCAAAACTAGTCACTTTTTGCTAGTTTCTGATGTATCTTTTGAAAGATATTTCCCAATAAAATCATATCTTTCCCATTCTTATTATGAAGGTGATATATAGGATTATATACATCCTATGATAGTCATAGACTCATTTCTCCAACCATTTCATGACCAAAATACCCAACAACCCTCAATTTCACTAGTTGGAAAATCTCAAAATTGCCTAGTTTCTAATGTTATGTCACTTGTATATGTTGCTTTTATGTCTTGTATGTATTTCATTGGTTGGAAAACCATATCATTGGACTTCATGGGACTTTTTTTCCATATGTATGGACTTTATTGTACCACCCATGGTTCAAATCTCAAGTCTCCAGACCCTCCAGGTTCACTCAATTGCAAATGTGATCTAGTTGCTCACTCTACTCTCTCTATGGACCCATTCGCTCATGGAGACACCATAACTCTACTATTTTTTGCATTATATGACATATATTATTATATTTCAGAGCCTCATGATCCTTTTTACAGATTTATGAAGGTTCTTCATCAAATTGGGAAGATGATTCATGGTTTTATTCATGATATGGTAGCTACCATTGAGACAGATTTTGTTGAATCTTTTGATCTTATTTGGGAAAGAGTTTGCAGAGATATATTTTCCATGATTGATTATAATTTTATATCAAAGTATTCTTGCAACAAAATATATTCTTATGATTCCACTCCATCATCAAATTATGACCATCAAATGACCTCTCCACATGATCTTTGTCTACAACACTTTGATGCATGATCCTGGCACCCACAACAGCTTCACCAAGTCCATCACCAAGAATTTGTTCTTTCAGCTCATACAAGTGAAGAAGAGGACTTGTGGAAGACATTTTTGTTCATCTTTGTCATGTCCATTTTTGAGGGGAGGTTTTGTCCCATGAGGTTTTCCTCCTTACCTTGGTTACATGGATTATAAAATTCTGTTGTAAAATGTGACTTGTGCCTTAGTTTCCAAGGCCTTAATAAATAATTTTATATAATATATACTAAGTTAGGCTTAAGGGGGGGTGTTAGAGCATTAATATAACTTAGTATGATGGTCATATACCTAGGATACAATTTCATTTTCCTTGTGCTTATGTTGTATGATCTAAATTAGGCTATACTGGTCAATATTGGTCTAATAGGTGATTTCTGGCTCATTAATTGATAGTTGAGGAACTCCATTTTGATTTTTATATCATCCAGGAACCTTCATTAATTGAAAACTACTTTCATATTTGACTAGGGGTGCTAGTGTGTGAATGTGGCTCTTTTGTGGTCTTCTTGGGCATTTATTTGCTCCTAGAGACTATCCCACTCACCCGTGTGCTCTCCCATGATTATCCTTCCCTCATTTATGACCCAGGAATGCTCCTAACATGGTCACACATGGTCACACATGGATTCATGACAATTTCGTTATGTTTAGGAGCCTACTGGTAAACCTAGGGGGGTTTAGGGGTCAAATCCTAGCATGGCACTTGTATGCATTCACATGGACTCCAAGGGATTACTAATTTTCCCCAATGTATTATAAATATGTACTATAAACATATACAAGATTCACAATAATATAATGATCGGTTATTAGCACCATTCACATGTGCTATTTCAGTCTCTTTTGTTGTTCTCTTGCATATTTTGTCAAATACTTTGATTGTGAATATTGCTCTAGCTCCTAGATCTCACCGTGAAGCAATCATCATAATACATGGAGAGAATGAACATGTTTAGAAAATGAATTTATGTATATGGTCAATGTAGGGGGATATGAAAATTTTATATTCAAGTGGGAATATGTTGTGTAACTTGGAAATGCCATTCATTATTGCATTGTTCCTTGAATGAAATTATGTACCTTATGGTTTTTGCATGGGAGATATAACATTTTTTCGTGATTTAGAAGCTTTGAAGTGTTGAAACAAGGTTTATTTTTAACATACCAAATTAATGTAGTATTATATATCTTGTATGAATCTTGACTCCCTTGTCCAATCACTATAAAATTTACACATTGTATTTCTTTCTAATTATCAAGATTGATATTGTAAGAACCAAACCTTCATGTTTCTCATGTGTTGGGATTTTCTGGTAGCACAAATTGGACCTTTTTTAAGAATCTAAGTATCCCAATTTCTCTTAAGCATATAAAGATTGAAGAATGGGAAGCAATATTGCAAAAAATCAAAGATAAAATGAAAAGTTGGGGTTTTAAATGGATGAATCCTACATAAAAGGTTATTATTATTAGGTATTTTCTTATTTCCCTTTATTTAAAAAAAACCCGTCGACAGGGGTTCACTCTCTATCGACACCCAAACCACCATGACCTCCATGAGAACCGGCCTAGACAGGTTTTACCCCATCCGAAAACACCTGCAGAGTAGATGAAGTCTCACCCGAGATGTTTGAGGGAGGACTGTCGAAACCAATTTTCTACAGTATGAAGGAGGATTGTGCATCTGTTAACACCCAAAAATGGTTAACTACCTCATCTACCCCATTACATGGCTCATTTGTCCACTTTCCTACCATATCTCCATCAAAAACCCATAAAAACCATCGAAAAGGTCACCAAAAAGCTTAAAATGCCTCCAAAAGGCTATAAAATCCTTTTTTTCCTTCTAAAAATATCCAAAAAGGAATAAAAAATATAAAATAATGAGGAAAAAAGAAGAAACCCTAATAGCTGAAACCCTAAAACAGCTAAAACCCTAAAAAGCAGACCTAAACATGGTTTTATAAATAAGTGATGGAGACCCATTATTCCATATCCATTATCATAAGCATCCTGGCTCTGCCGAAATTATTCTCGAAACCCTAGCTTACCATCAAGCTACTTTCACCATTGAGAACTCTTTTTGGCCCATTTCCACCACCGGAGAAGGAGAAGAAGCAGCTTGGAGCTTGAAGCCACCGACATCGGACCAGCGCAACGGACTCCATCAACCTCCTCATTGGAGGTAACATCAATAAAAACCCTTATTCATTTCTTTACCGTTTCTGCTTTATATTATTTACTTTTCACCGTATTGTTTCATGTTATTTGCTTTTTACTGCTTTAGCTTCAAGAACTTAGTTAGATTAGTTTTTGCTTCAGTTTTTAATTCATATATCATTGAACTGCTACTAAGGAATCCAGTTTCCTTAGTAGGTGCTCATCAGCACAAGCTAGGGTGAAAACCCTAGCTACAGTTTTGGCGACTCCGCTGTCTTTTTTTTTTTAATTTTATTTTTCCGTACTGTACTTTCGGCTGTCGTTTTCGGCCGCCGGAAACCGCACTTTTTTCTTCCGCAGTCGCGGCCCAACTGCGCATTTCAGGCCCTAACCTGCGACCAGCCCGCCGCTGTCAGCCATTTTCCTGCGTCCTGGACGCATTTTTGAACTTACCCAGTTGCGCCCCGACCGCGTTTTTTCAGCCCACAGTCGTGATCCGATCGCGCCTGTTCATAACACAGTCGCGCTCCGACCGCCGCTGTCAGCCCGAATCCCGCGACCTAGACCGCGCCTGTTTCCTTTAAACCCGTGATCTGCGCGCGACTGTTGCCTTCAAACCCGCGGTCCGACCGCGTGAGTCCGCCCCATACCCGCGGTCCGCGAACTGTTTTTTGCCCTTGTTTCCGCACCGAAACCCAGCCACTTTGCCTCCATTTTTCCTGCACTTGCACAGCCACCTGTACCACTTGCATCCCTACAGCCATTTCTGTCCCTTGTTTACAGAATTGTTTAGAAAATTTTTATTATTTATTTCCAAAAAAAAAAAAAAAAAAATTTTCGCATGGTAAAAGTTTTCATAGTTTTTCATACAGTATTATGGTTATTGAGTAACTATTTTGGATTCATAACCTCACATGCACACAATCTATCCCCTAATTCAAAGTGAGACCTAAAATCTACTTAACTCAACCAACACTATAACCTCATTTGAGGAACCCAAAAGAATCTTGTAGTTAGGTAGGATCGGGGGGATAGGCTTCCAATAACACCCCTCGGTTGTTTACACGTGAGACATAGTTGTTGTCCATTAGGGAACCAAAATCCCTTAGTATTTTTTGACACGGTCACAACCGGTTTATTAGAGGGCCTCTCCCTTAGGAGGGTTGAAGTCGTGAGATTGGTTCCGGAAGTCTCAGTGGAATACCGAAATCCATTCAGTAACTGAAGGGCTACCTTTCGCAGTTCTCGGAATATCCCTGTATAGGGAATATTGCGGTTAAAGGACCAAGCGGCAGATTCACCTTTCTGGACGTTTCATGAACGGGGTATCTTAGTTGCCACACTTCTAGGTTTGCATACCCGGTGTCCCTCCCGGTAGGGGGATACTTTAGCCATTTGACTTTCCTATTTATATTGTCTGACTTGGATTTCATCACCTTGC
>LPNX010715843.1:0-18545 GCA_001517045.1 Pseudotsuga menziesii | reverse complement strand
TATCATCAAATGATGACCATCAAAGGGACTCTCCACATGATCTTTGTCTACAACACTTTGATGCATTGATGCATGATCTTGGCGTACACAACATATTCACCATTTCCATCACTAAGAAGTTGTTCTTCAAATTATTCAAGTGAAGAAGAGGACCTGTTGAAGACTTTTTTTATCATCTCTGTCATGTCCATTTTTGAGTGGACGTTTTGGCCAATGAGATTTTCCTCCTTACTACGGACTAATAAAATTCTGTTGTAGAAGGTGACTTGTGCTTTAGTTTCCAAGGGCTTAATAAATCATTCTGTATAAGCTGTACTAACTTAGACTTAAAGGGGGGTGTTAGAGAATTAATCTACCTTAGTACCATGGTCATCTAGCCATGATACATTTTCATTTCCCTTGTGCTTATGTTGCATGGTCTAACTTAGGATATACTAGTCAAAATTGGGAGAATAGGTTATTTCTTGATCCTTTATTGACAATTGAGGTGCTCTACTTTGATCATTTTGTCATCCAGGTGCATGTATTAATTGCAAACCACTTCCATCTTTGACTAGGGGCGGTAGTGTTCGAATGTGGTTGTTTTAAAGAAGTGGAGACTGTGTTAGCTTTGAAAGGGCGAGATAGTGCACAAAATTGTGCATATTTATTAAGTCTATCAATTCCCACCAAGATTACACTCTTTCCTTTATACCTTTGCAAAGCTGTGATAAAATCCATTGAGACCTCTCTCTACCGTTGGCTTGGAATGGAAATTTATTATAGAAGTCCTAGGGTCTTAATTGTTTCAACTTTATTTTGGTGGCAAACAAAACATTATGTCACAAATTTTCAAACATCACATTTAAGACCGTTCAAAAAAAAACTTTATTGATGTTTTGATAGATTCTTAAGAAACCTAAGTACCCTCCTACTGATGAGGAGTGAAATTCCAAAGGTTTCTTTTTTTTGAGTTGGGAAATCTACCAAAGATATAAGAGATACCTGCACCATAGAAAATCATCTTTCCCCATAAATGTATTAGAGGATCTAGGATCGTGTTGTATCTTTTGAATTAACGTACATATTTCTTCATCATTCTTCCATTCATCCCTTCCTTTGGTTATCCAATTGGTTGGATGATGGATATAGCATGGAGCAATGCTTCAACATCTTCATCTTTCCTAGAGAGTGCATCTTGCACAACATTTCAATTCCACTTTCTTTAGATGATTTCAAAGTCATATCCCAACATCTTTGTCACCCATTTGTATACTCTTCTGAATATAGTCTTTGTTCCAAGAAATATTTAAGTTTATCATGATCAATTTTAACCTTGAAATGTATTCCTATGAGGTAGGGGAACCATTTATTTAGGGCATGTAGAATTTCTATCATTTTATTCTCATAAATTGGTTTGTGTATTTTCTTCCACTTGAAAGGCTGAGTTTAAAATGAAAGGGGACTTCCCTCTTGCATTAGAACCAAAATAATGCCATTTATCGATTCATCTCACTCCACGATGGAGGTTTTTGTTAAATCAAGTGGAGCCAGTACTGGATCTATGCACATGGCCTCTTTGAGTTATTCAAAGGACTTATTAGCATTTGGAGTCCATGAAAATGCATCCCTTTTCAGTAATTTTGGTAAGGGTGCTTCTATTCACTCATAATTTTGAACAAACTAGCAATAATATCTAGTCAATCAGAGAAATCCCCTAAGGTGTTTTAGAGTTTTAGTGATCTTCCATTCCTGCATTGCTTTAATTTTGTGAAGGTCTGCCTTGATGCATTCATGGGAGACAATTTGACCCAAGTATTCCACCTCCTATACTCCAAAGAAACATTTGGAGGGTTTTGCATATAATTTTTGTTCCTGCAATAGTGTGAGAACCTTATCAACCTCTTGAACAGAGGCTTCCCAATATTTATTGTAGATCAATATATCATCAAATAATACTAAGACAATTTTTCAAAGAAAGGGCTTGAATATGGAATTCATCAAACCTTGAAATGTGGAAGATGCATTTGTAAGGTCAAAAGGCATGACCAAAAAATCATAATGGACTTCATGAGTTTAGGATGTTGTTTTTGGAATGTTCTCTTTCTTGATTTTGACCTGACGATAACTTGATTGAATATTAAGCTTGTTGAAGTAAACTACCCCATGTACTTCATCGAAAAATTCATCAAGAACTGAAATGGGAAATTTATATTTAATGGTGATATTTTTGATCTCTCTATAATATACACACATACACCATGAGCCATCTTTTATGTGCACCAATATTACTGGAGAAGAGTAAGAAATTTGGTTATGTTGAATGATTCCATCCTTTAAAATTTTTGTGACCATATGTTGAGTTTCAATTTTCTAGGCTTAGGGATATCTACAATTCCTGATATTGGGAGGAACACTTCCTAGAACCAATTGAATAGCATGATCATGATCTCGAGTAGGTGGGAGAGCTTTGGAAATATTATCAAATACATTGGAATGATTCTCGAGGACCTGCTGTAGATATAGAGAGATGCATGATTTAGGTGTTTGAGTGTCTACGGAGAAAAATTGTGCAATTAAACCCTGTTTTTATTTTTATCTAAGATTGTTCATCCCATTATATTTGATTATATTACCAAGTCTCCCTGTGATACCTCTTAACTGAAACTCTTTTCCTATGTAAAAAATTTTCAAGAAAAACTATTGAAAATTAAAGGATATTGTTCCTCGGGATTGTTGCTATTGTAACCCTAGGACCACATCAACCCTGCCCATTGGAATGAAAATTATGAGACTATTTAGGACATACACTCTCATAGAGAGATCTATCTTATGGAATTTTCTTGAGCAATTTATAGTTCCTCCATCCACAACCATCACCTGAAAATCCAATGCTGTATAGATAGATTAATTTAAATCATGTGCTATCTTCCAATGAATAAAATTGAAAGCAATAATAGAATCAATTAGTAATACCTTTTTCCTCTTGATATATACTTCTATATTGATATTTTGAGTGGTAATTCCATCCAAATCATTACATGATATACCGAGGAGGATTTCTTCAACTTTAATCCTTGGTGTTGGATCCTGGTGTAAATCCTATTTTTTTATTCTTCTTGTTCATTTTCTTCCCAGACTTCTTCAGAATCAATGTAAAATAGTTTCCTCTCAGTGAACTTGTGGCCCTTAATGTATTTTGTATCTAAACTATAAAAAATATTTTTTTTTCCTTTTTCCTCTATTTTTCACTGCATCAACATTGTAGGTTGTGGATGATTCAAGAGCACACTTCCTTCTTTATAGTTGTAAGTTGCATACCTCCTTGTTCCCATAATTTTGTTTTCAAATTTTCTTACAACCCTAAATGCATGCTCCAAGGAATTAGGTTCCCAAAGGAGAACCTCATGTTGGATGTTATCCTTCAAAGTTCCAATAAAGAGATCCAATCTAAGACTAAGCTTCTAAAACTACTTGATGTGCTCTGTGTCTATATCCTTTTGCTTGATATTTACCAACTTGATAAAGAAGGTGTTGCAATTTATATCCTATTAATGTGCAATTTATTCTGTGAATATATAAAAATAGACAATAGAGTCCTTTTTACAGCCAAAAATCCATTGGTACCATACAAATTCATCAGGATCTAAATATAGGATGCAATAGTTACCTTTTGCGAAATTGGCACATAGTGTAGATAAAGGAATCGCTCCATCTAGAATATCCAAATTATTGAGTCATTGCCATCAAAATTTCTCATGTCAATCTTGGGAATAAAGTAGTTCCTTGGACCTAATTTGAACCCACGATGATGTAGACAATCATCGAATTTTTGGCTCTCAAACTTATTGTTCTCCAACTGTTTTTCAATTTTTGTAATATCATTCATCAGTTCCTTCAATTCTTGATTATCTTCTTTAATAGCCATGTTATTTTCTAATTTAACTATGTCATCCATTTTTACATTCGATTTAATCATATTTTCCAACTTGGACACCCTATAAGACATGTCTTCACTTTCATCGTATGCAAGGGATGAATCTTTCGGTGGTTTGAGTGGAGCATGATTTTTTCCAGTTCATTTTGGTATAATTTTGAACAATAAAAAAATAAATATCACACCCTAGGGTTCACCACAAATATATCCTTTTACTAAAGCTATTCAAATTTGAAATGGATTACTTTTTTCAAACCCCAATTGGAAGATTGTTTTATGGCCGACTTGGAACTGAGATAAATTTGAAATTTAGGCTCTTATGGGTATAAAATTTTAGCACATTGTATCTTGATGTGTCCTCTCTCTGATGCCATATTTCTAACGTAATTCATATTCTCAAGTAAGAAGTTATTGCAATTCTACCAACACTTCTTATTTTTTGTCTATCCAGAAGAGCGAACTTGTACAATATACCACGTGTCCAATATTTCGGTTATGATGGTAAGAAATATACCACACATAATATGGTTCATATTATTTGTTATTCAACATGTGTATCTCAATTTGGATATTGGATTCTCCAGATATGACCTTATTCCGTAGAAGATATGTTTTAGACTAGTTTTTGGACTAGTAAAAAACCCTAGATAACAAGGTCAATATATCTGAACCTGTAATGGCTCGAGATATGAATTTTGTACCATATATGGCTCTGAGTTCTTCAAATATGTTTTTTTATTTACTCAATCTGAAGCCTTGTATACAAAAATTATTGTGAAAATTCTAAGATGACTCGTTTTGAAGAAATCAATCTCGAGGAAAGAGCTCTGATACCAAACATTATGCAACCAAGTCCCAAAAATAGCATAAAAAGAACAAAGATAGACAAGAATAAATTATTCCACACCTTAATGATGAAGAAAAAATATAGATATATATCCTCTAGAAGGGGAAAACCTCCTTACACATTATACTAAGTACAAAAGAGAAGACATAATGTGACAATTAAAATGAAAATATATCCTTCCTATATCAAGGAGAGAAAAGTGTACAATAATAAGTAATAGACCCGCTAATAGACCCAGTCCAACATGAATAATATGTAATGCAACAAAATATAGTGGGGTAATGTGCGACTCTATAGTGGTTAATGTGACATCATTGATGGCTTAAAATTGAATCGACCAAAACACGTATAATCTTTTTGAATTTAGATGTGCAACGAAAAAGAAACTTGTAGGGATTTGTCTTGTCTTCCTAATTCTATTTTTTAATTAAAAAATGTGAGTATATAATTTAATGTGTGAAAATTTTATTTAATTATATGTTTTTCCTTACAAATTTAAGAAAAAGTAAATGGTGTTGGTTTATCCCAGAATACTAAAAGAGGGGGGGGGGTGAATTAGTATTGTCAGTTTTTACTTTAAATTACACAAAATCAACAATAAAGACACATGTTTTAGCATGGAAACCTCAAAAGAGAAAAACACCAAAACAAACTCATTAGTAGATGAATTTACAAAATTGTTTATCTTCTACAACATAAAGGATGCAAAACACACCCTAGGTTTCATCTGCAACTGCATACTAGGATGCTACAACACCCATGTGGTTTTCTATCTGCTACAACAGACAAGGATGCTATGACACCCCATTCTCCAACTATGACTGTGTAACAAATATAAATAAAATATTATTTAAATTGGTTAATTATCTTATGAAAGGGTGTAACCCTTTAGTTTACACACTCAAAGCCTATAAAGGCGAGCTTACCTTGTAATTATCTCATCATCCAATATATTATTATTATTATTCATATTCGTTATTACAATTATAGTCAGAGTCGACTAACGAACCAACCAGATTTGGTTGCTCTAGACTAGAAGGAGGCTTTGAACCCCTGCAGACCTGTGGTCTGCTGTAGCATCACCCTGCCACCCTAGACTGATTTTCTCAGTCTTTTTAGAACAGTTGAAAAATTATTCACTTTGGAATCTATCAGACTTACTAACAAAGACATCTAATTCTTTACAGATTTATTCAATAAATATCATTTACTTATTTATAATCAACACATCTCTCCATAGATACACTATTTTATTTTGGATCGCGATTGATCACTTACAGACACAATGAATCATCATCCATCTGCTCAACCGTCGCATCATTTCGACGAGGACATCATTTCGTTTCTTCCCACAGCTCTAAATTCATTTCCGTAGCCTTGTTCATCGTTTTTTGGTGTTTCCATGATCTTCTTCACTAGATATATTCCAAAAAGTTGATATTCTCTACCGGTTCCTTTTTAAATCATATTTCTGCACCATTTTTTTGTTTCAACAATTTCCCATTGTTGATTTTCCCTAACCATTGATCTCCATATTGCGGGATGCGGGATGTTGATTGTCCATTTTTGTCTTTCCACAAATTTATCTCCGCAATAACGATTCCGCACCATTGATCTTTTGTGGGTGTTTTTCTTACCATTGATTACCATATTGCGGGATGTAGATTGCGGGTTCATATAATCTTTAAATGCAATTCTCTTTCCGCATTTTTCTTCTGTACCGTCTATCTCTTCTGGAGGAACTAATCTCAACCATTCGATCTTGATCTTTTGCGGAACTTTGGATTTTTTACCTAACCGTTGGATTTAATATTTAACCATTGGATCTAGTGCGACACTAATATCAGTCATCCAATATTGATATTTTGTGAAACTTCATCCTCCTGCCTATATTTTGTGGAACTGATCCCCAGCTATTGGATCTCATGCAGGATGCTTCCCGATCGTCGATTTTAGATTCAATTCAGATCTCACCATGACTTCGTAGATCTGCATGAATTCTTTGTGGAAATCCTTCGTGACAGTTCATTCAACAATAACATTGGATGATCGATCTTTAGTTGTTCAACTTGCTAATAGAGTTATTCACTTGTCATTCACATTGCAACCTTCAACCTGTAACAGAGTTATTCCTTTGTTATTCGTGAACACCTTTGACATAAATGACAACTATATACTCAACAATTTCCCCATTTGGCATTGATGGGAAATTTTTTAATCATTCTCCCCCTTTGACACTGATCTTTCGTCAACACTCGCTGCCCAATTTGCATCAGTAAATTCCTTCAAGGTAAATTCTTGTCCTTTCGGATACCATAAACCATACTCCATAGCACCTTTTAGATATTTGAAAATTATTTTGACTACTGTTACATGTGTTTCTTTGGGAGCTAACTAGGATCTAGGTACCAATCCAACAGCTTGCATCACATATGGTCTTGTGGCTGTCACATATAGTAGACTGCCAATCATGGATCTAAACATGGTATGATCTACTTCCATAGATTCATCATCCCTACTTAACTTGCAACCAGTGACCATGGGAGTACCAACAAGTTTGGAATATTCCATTTTAAACTTTTTCGACATATCTTTGATCTACTTAGTTTGAGATGTGAAAATTCCTTTGTCTTTTTGGTAGACTTGCAATCCCAAGAAGAATGTTAATTCACCCAACATTGACATTTCAAATTCTTTCTCCATTTCTGAGGAAAAATATACACCTAGTATTTGAATATTTCTCCCAAATATGGTATCATCCACATAGACAACAACAATGAACATGTTTTTATCTTCAACTTTTAGGTAAATATTACTTTCAGTGGCTCCTCTTTTAAAACCTTGTTGTTTTAAATAAATGTCTAGTCTTCAAAACCATGCTCTTGGAGCTTGTTTGAGACCATAGAGTCCCTTTTTCAGTTTACAGACATAATATTTGTTTTCAGATAGGAGAAACCCTCCAGTTTGTTCAATAAACACTTATTCTTCTAGTTTTCCATTTATGAATGTAGACTTGACATCCATTTGATATAATTTAAAGTTTTTATGACATGACAGTGCTAAAAACATTCTTATTGCTTCAAGTCAAGCTACAGGAGCATAAGTTTCTTCAAAATCAATACCTTCCACTTGGGCATACCCCTTACAAACCAATATTGGTTTGTTCTTTATTACTTGTCCATCTTGATTGAACTTGTTTTTGACAATCCATTTGGTTCCTACAATGTTCTTATCTTCAGGTCTTGGGACAAGTTCCCAGGTCTCATTTTTCTCATTCTGATCTAGTTCTTCATTCATGGCTTTGACCCATTCATCGCTTTTGTTGGATTCTGTAAAGTTATTGGGTTCTACTATTTAGAGTAAGGCTTGTTCTACATCTGGTAGTTTCCTTCTTGTTTTGACGCCAGCATTTTTGTCACCCATTATCTGTGACTTTGGATGATCCTTTTGTATCCTCCTAGAAGGAGTTTAGTGTCAGGTCTAGGGAAGTCTTCATCATATTCATGTGTATATTATTTCTATCTGTCTTCTTCTTCATTATGAATGTTCTTGTGCTTTTGCAAGTATTTTATTTCATCATCACATGTATTTTCAATATTGTCAAGAATTTTCTCTTTCCTTGGTTTTATATCGTCTACTTTCACATCAACACTTTCTACAATTTTATGTAACCTTTTATTGTAACACGTATATGCCTTTTTGGTGGATGAGTAACCTAAAAATATTCCTTTATCAGTCAAAGAGTTGAAATTTCCAAGGTCATCCTTGTTTCTTTTGATATAACAATTACTGCCAAACACTTTAAAATATTTGATTGAGGTTGGTTTTCCATACCATAATTCGTAGGGGGGATTATCCTTATTCACTCCGAGTTGTCCTCTGTTAAGTATGTATACGGTTTTGTATATAGCTTCTCTCCAAAATGAATCTGACAGTTGTGCTTCATTGAGCATAGTTCTAGATGCTTCTTGGACTGTTCTGTTTTTTATTTCAACAACCCCGTTCTGTTGAGGATTTTTTTGTAGCTGAAAATTGTCTCTTAATTCCATGACCTTCATAAAAATCATTGAATTCTTTTGAGTTAAATTCTCCCCCATTATATGATCTAAGACACTTGATTTTCATACCTGACTCATTTTCAGCCATTTCCTTGAAGATTTTAAATTTCTCAAACACTTCTAGTTTTTCTTTGAGGAATTCCACCCATGTCATCCTTATGTAATCATCGATGAACAACATGAAATAATGATCTCCTTGCACGCTTTTAGTTCTGGTTGGTCCACAAATGTCTGTGTGTACTATTTCCATAGGGTGTGAGGTCATATGTTCTTTTATTTTTAAACTAGCTCTAGTTTGCTTCCCATGTTGACAATGTCTACATACAGATTTTAGAGGAACTACAATTTTTGGTAGATCTCTTATAGCTTTCTTTGTTCTTATTTTGGAAATATTGTCAAAATTTAAATGCCCCAACCTTTTGTGCCATAACCAAATTTCATATACCATACTTAAGTAGCTTTGGTTTTCATTTTCCAAGATGTATACATTGTTTGTATTTCTCATAGCAATGCCAATGACCTTTCCTGATTTCTTATTCTTGTCTTCACATTTTTCTGAGTCAAATATGAAAAGGTGTCCTTGGTCACATGTTTTACTTACACTGAGAATATTAGTCTTGATGCTTTCAACCAGCAAAATATTTTTTTCTTTGATCTTGTTGTTGACAACAGTTGTAGATTTGCTGATTATTTTGGATGACAAACTATCTCCAAAAGTGACTTTTCCCTTATTATCTTTTAAGGTTATGAATTTTCTTGGGTCACCGGTCATAGGTTTTGAACAACCACTTTCCATGTGCCATAAGTTGTATTTCGGTTGCACATAAAGCAATCATGGAACTTTCCATCTCTTCCTTCTCTTTCCAGTACTTCTTTAGTTTGGTGTTCTAAGGTTTGATTGCAACAGTACTCCTTGTATGAGTCTTCATTTTACAATCTCTTGCCATATTTCCATGGTTGTTACATTTATAACATTCTATGTCATATTTTTGAAGTAATGTGAAAATATTCTTATTTCCCTTTGACTCATTACTTGATGACTTCTTCTTGTGTTCAGAAACCTTTCTTTCAGTTCTATAGTTTAGATATTTATGGCCAAAATTATTATAAGAAAAGAAGTGACCTAAAAATATCTGTAAGTATCTATTTGGTCTTTTGG
The DNA here is from genome assembly GCA_001517045.1 of Pseudotsuga menziesii. NCBI lineage: Eukaryota > Viridiplantae > Streptophyta > Pinopsida > Pinales > Pinaceae > Pseudotsuga > Pseudotsuga menziesii. Next base: position 8,565 of record LPNX010715843.1, on the reverse strand, counting down.
GTGCTAGATTATTTCTATTTTTATCTTGAGAAATTAAGCCAACTTTCTTGCTTCTTTCCTTTTTAGCTGGAGTCTTTAGTACTTCAGCATAGCTTTTCTTACTTCCTTCTTAACTTGTGACAGGAAACCTCTCTAGATTCTTTTCTTTAATGAAACCTAAACCATACCTATCACCTGATGGTCTTTGGCTAGTCAGAATGTCATCTAGAATCCTTGAAGTCAAAAAAATTCAGTAAAATTCCGTAATATTTGTCAGATAACTTCAAGATATCCTGGGATGAACATCAATTTGAAAAAATGCCCTCATAATTACACTTAAACCATCATCCTGTGTGCTCTGAGTGCGATTTCTATGCTCATGTGCGAAAACTAAGAGAAACGACTGCCTAAGGTGTTTGTCAATATAGGCGGTCTTAATGAAGAGACCAGTCAAGACTGCGTTGAGACTGTGCTTTGAGGATAATCATGTAACTCCAGCCTATATCCCACCAAGAAGAGACTGCTGCAAAGTGTATTATTCAACCCATGGAGTAGAGTCATCATTGTTGGAAATTTTAATTACTCACCCATCCTAATAGTATACTATTAGCCGACTCTGTTAGAGTCTATAGCAAGTTAGTTTTTGTTAGAGAGTTTAACATACAATTTAACAGGATTAAGAGTTCACCTCTCTCCTATATAAGTTAGTTGAATTAAATTGTTGAAGCTAAGTTGTTAGGTAGATAGTTATTACAGTATTTAATGTTAAGTAGGTAGCTTCAAAGAGAAGCAATTTTAGTCGATAGAAGTTTTCTATGTGAAGAAGTGTAATGTCCCGGTTTTGACCCCGTTGCACTAGATGTATATGATGTATATATTGTAATGATCATGGTGTGGAGCTAAAGGACAAGGCCCTGCCATTGATCGGTTATGCGGTGTTTTGGGATGTAAAATTGTCACCGATGGTATATCGGGGCATGCGGCATATATTATGACGGTCATCATGTAAAATATGCATCTATAATAAAAATAAACACAACCAGCTACGGTCGCGGCAACCAAATCGAATGGGGCATGATTTTCTAAGGATAAGGGGGGGTGAAATATTTAACCTATGGGGCCAATGGGGAAAAGCCAAATGTCTATGAGAAGACCCATCAAGCTGTCAACTACCTTTCTTGTCTTTTTCCCCAATCATTTATTTCTGCTAGAATGTGGTTGAGTTAGTTATTGCATGGAATGGGAAGAGTATGGGCAACCAAAATTCGAATTGGGCAGAGACCCATTTTTGAAAAACGTGTTCTGACTTCCTTGGCAAGAAAAATGTCCAAAAACGTAGGCCATTCTACCATACATCCACGTTTTCCATTTTCCTCGCCATTCTCCTTCACGTTGGGGGCTTTTGGGAGCAGCTGGAGTTTTTCCTGTGTCTTTCATTCACGTTTTTGGTGGCTGGCTTCATTTTTCCCATGGATGGGAGGTTTTTTTTGTAGTGCTGGGGGACTGGGTTGTCTTCCTCACATTTTTGGAGCTGCTGGTGCATTTCCCATTCACGTTTTTGGAAGTTTCATGTGTTTTTACCATGGCTGTGAAGAGCCATTCACGTTTTTGGCTGTCTCACTGACTGTTGGTCTCATGCACAGACTATTTGGGGCGTTTTTCCCTGCTAAGAGTTGTGCTCACTGATAAGCTTCAGGACTGTGTGTTTTCCCCAATATTGTGAGCCGTTTTTGCTGTTACGTTGGGGCTGTGTAATTCGTTTTTCCCTGTTTAAGCTGTGAGAGCTGAATTGATTGCCTGAGTGCAATTGTTGGCCTTTGGACTGTGTGAGGAGTAAGGGTGTTGGCTTGGTTGCTTGATAAGCCTGGTGCTAGAAAACCACACAGACAGAGCTAGAGGGCTGGCCTTCTTCTCCATCACCCCTGAATAGCACTGGAAGGGAATGCAGGGCCTGCGGGACTGTGTAGCAGAGAAGGGACTGATTCCTTGTGTTGGGTGTGGATGGGTGCCTTAGAGGTCAGGCTAGTTCGAGTGTAGGTGTTCTTGGATTTGTAATGAGCTCACCAGCTTAGCAAATTGCCTTCATCAACTCCTTAATGGCCTGATAAACCCAACTTGGTTGGCTTGGCTGTGTGTTTTTGGTGTATCCTGGCTATGTGTAAACCTGCTAGTTCCCTTATTCCTTGGAGAATCATGCCCAGCTTGGGGGTGGCAGCGTTGCTGAGATATTGATGAGCACGTTGCCCTATGGTTGGGTGGAACGTTGCAGCGACGTAGCTGGTTGCGGAGCTAAGCTTTCATAAGATAAGTAATCTTGTATATTTTACCTCTGCAATTCTATAATTACTGTTAATTAAAATGGAATGAACATGTTGAATGAATGCTTATTTAAGTGTTGTTGTTTTCCGCTGCGAATGAGGATTAAATTGCATCTGTGCATGACGAATAATCCTGTCTGCACATTTTAGTTTAAATTCTCTTTCAGCATTCTGTTTTAGGCAATTTTTAAGCCTGTATATGTTCATGGGAACTTAGCCTGGTCTGATAAAGCTCGTAGATCACGTCCTCTTTTCCAGTCGGAGGCTTGGGGACGTGACAAGAAGAAAATTGTAAATCTAAATACACACAATATATGCACAAGAATAATAGAAGAGACGGTAGAGGAGAATAGGAGAACAGAGCAAGTGTGTGGAGAATAAGAAGAAAAACTTTGTGAAGAGTTTGAAGCTCAAGCTTTTGTGTTTTGTGAAAGTGTTGAGAGCAAAAGCTCTGTAAAAGGTAAAACATATTTAAGTTCTTTGTTATTCCATCACAAGAAATATAAATCCATAGTTTATGGTTTGATACAAGCATTATTTAGCCACACATCTTCTCCAGATTTACTTGAGTGAATGTTGTTTACATTTACTCTTCAATGAAAGAGAAAAATAATCCATTTTTATTTCCACACAAGTCTTATTTAATATTGGATTATATAATATTGTGAGTGAGTTGCAATATAGTTGTGTCATGTTTTCGGCAAAAGAAATTTCATTGCCACAGCCGCCATTCCGGAGATCTGAAGGTTTAGGAAAGAAATCTTGTCTTAAAAGGAAAAAAGGTATTTTCTAAGGAAAGTAAAAAAAAATCGTATGAGTATTGGTCTCTAACAATGAAGGTCAAGATGTTTGGGAAATAGTCCAGAATGGTTATACAAAACTAGTAGATCAGGCATCATATAACAATCTCACACAAGCTGAGAAATATGTCCTGAGGGAACAGAGGAAGAAAGATGGAAAATTTTTGTTCTACATACACTAATCCATACATGAAAGCATACTGAGTAGCAACCAAAAATTCCACAAATAAAACATGGGACACATTGGAGACCTCCTACCAAGGTTTGGACAAGGTAAAGACTTCAAAGGTGCATATTCTCAGATGATATTTTGAGTCTTTGTCCATGAAAGAATCAAAGTAAGTGGACTCATTCTACGATAGAGTTGTTGGTTTGATAAGTCAATTGAAATATCATGGAGAAACCATAGAAGACCAAAGGGTGTTTGAGAAAATTCTCAGAATTCTTCCCCCAAGATTTAAATCCTTGGTTGTGACCTTGGAAGAAAACAAATACATGATGATGTTCACCATTGATGAGCTACAAGATTCACTCATCAATCATGAACGCATAATCAGTAGAACAAACACATCATTAGAAGCTGCATTTGCACCACAATCATCCATAAGCCGTGGTAGAGTCGGGGGGAGAAACAATTCTAGAGGTAGAGGAAGAAAATTCCCTAGAGGACGACGTAGCAGCAGTCTCACAGATGTCACTACTAGAGGACATAATCAGAACCCAAGTCCTCCAACTAGTTAGAGGTTTGATAAATAAAAAATTCATTGTCATTATTGTAAGAAATTTGGTCATTATGAATATGAATGCAGGAAGTAGCAATATGACGAAGGAAGGAAAATCCATCACCAGTCGACGAACACCAACACTTCGTCGAGCGCAATTTTGATGGCATGTGCATCCCCAATTGAATGCAATACCATACAATAAATTCCATGTGACATATGGTATTTAGATTCATGATGTCGCAATCTTATGACTAGTAATTTAAATTTGTTTTCCAGTCTAGATAATTCGGTTCAAACTGATGTTAAACTTGAAAATAATGTCCAAGTCACTATTTTGGGAAAATGTATTGTTGGTATTCTAACCAAATAGGAGGAGCATAAGTATATGCCTGATGTTGCCTGATGTTTATAATGTTGAAGGTCTGAAACATAATTTGTTGAGTATTGGACAGCTGATACAAAAAGGGTACAGAGTCTACATGGAAGACAATCACTGTGTGATTAAACATATACATCCAAGAAACCAGCTAATAGAAAATGTGCCAATGACAAGTAATCGCTTATTTCCATTGAGTATAGCCCCAGACAATACTATAGATGCATTGAAATCTGAAATCAAAGAAGAAGTCGTGCATTGTGACAAGAAAGAAAATAACAACATTGAAATTGAAGCTGCATTTCAAACACAAGTTCAGGATGATTCCTGGCTGTGGCATTTCAGATTTGGTCATCTGAATTTTTATGGGATGAAGCTATTGCACACGAAGAACATGGTAAAAGGATTTCCATTGATCGACAAACCAGACAGAGTTTGTGAAGGTTTCATTTTTGGAAAGCAACATAGAGAAACTTTTCCAGTTGGAAAGTGATACAGAGCATGCACGCCACTTGATATTGTGCACTTTGATATTTGTTTCCCAATGCAGACATCATCCATTGTTGGATACAATTATTTTCTTACTTTTATTTATGACTACTCAATGAAAACATGGGTATATTTCTTGAAACATAAATCTGATGCATTTAGTTGTTTTCAGCAATTCAAGACACTCATGGAGAACCAGAGTGGTCACCGCATCAAAATCCTAAGGAAGGACAGAGGCAGTGAATATGTTTCAAATGAATTTCTAAGTTTTTGCAAAACCCATGGCATACATAAGGAATTCACTGCGCGGTATACACCTCAGCAAAATGGTGTCACAGAAAGAAAGAGCATAACCATTATGGAAATGAAACGCAACATGATGTAGGCAAGCATTTTCCAAATGAAGGGATGAAGAAGTCACAACTATTGTATGGCAATATGAAGTGATGTCCACAAAGAGCATGAAGAAAAAATTTCCTCAAAAAGCATGGACATGTATGAATCATAGTGTTTCTCATTTAAAAGTTTTTTATTGTATCACATATGCTCATGTGCCAGATGAGCTGAGAAAGAAGTTAGACAAAAAGGAACATAAATGTATTTTTGTTGGATACTATGAAGACACAAAAGCATACAAGTTGTATGACCATATCACAAGGAAATCAATCATCAGTTGCGACGTTAAATTCATCGAGAATGAATCATGGGATGGAACCGTTGAGAAGATTGTCAAGATTGTGTTGAATGTCAAGAACGATGACGTGATGAAGGAAGTGGTTCAAACAAAATATGTAATTCAACCAGTCGAAGAACTATTGACTCCCATGACACCACGGAATGGTTTAGCATGAGGAACATCAACACAAGTCGCAACTCAAGCTACATTGACAAGAACAGAAAGAGGATCCAGTGAAGACAAGAAGTCTACGTGAAATATATGAAGTTGGTACACCAAATTCCTTCTCTCTCATTGCATTGTTTTCTCAAATAGATGGTCCACTAACATTTGAGGAATTTGTTGAAGAAGAAGTATGGGCACAAGCCATGGATGAAGAAATGGAATGCATTGAGAAGAACCAAACATGGTAATTGGTTGATGTACCAAAATATAAATATGTAATCAATGTTAAATGGACTTAGAAAACCAAGCAAGATGTTGATGGGAATGTGCAGAAGAACAAGGAAAGAAGGGTCGCAAGAGGGTTCACACAACAACCTGAAATTGATTTCAATGAAACCTTCACACTAATTGCATGCATGGATACAATCAAAACAGTTTTGTCCATCACTGCACAAAACAAATGGCATGTTTATCAAATGGATGTTAAATAAGCATTTCTGAATTGCTATCTAGATGAAGAAGTATATGTGGAACAATCACAAGGATATGAAGTTATAGGATAAGAACACAAAGTGTACAGGATGAAAAATACATGCTATGGTTGAAGCAAGATCCGAGGGCTTTGTACAACCGCATTGATTCCTATCTCACCAAGAATGGGTTTCACAGAAGTGAAAGTGGGATAACATTGTACACCAACGTGAACGAGCAAGGTAAAATGTTAATTGTCTTCCTCTATGTAGATGATTTAATATTTACTGGTGATTTTGTCATAAAATAATTTAGAACAGTCATGGAAAGTGAATTTGAAATCACTGATTTGGGGCTCATGAAGTTTTTCTGGGCATTGAAGTCCACCAGTAAAAAAGTGGTATTTTATATCACAATCCAAGTATGCAAGTAAAGTTTTAAAAATATTCAATATATCTAATTGCAAATCAGCCCCAACACCAGTAATAACATGTATAAAATTGATCAAAGATATTGAACAATCAACTGTAGATCCTACACTGTTTAAAAGGTGTGTTGGCATCCTTATGTATTTAACAACAATGTGACCAGACATCATGTATGGAGTAAGTCTAATCTCAAGATTCATGGAGTCACCAAAAGAGTCTCATTGGAAAGCAGGTAAAATAATTATGAGGTATGTAGGTCACACAAAAGGCCTTGGAATAATGTATTCAACCTCAGAAAATTTTAAATTCATTGGATACACTGCGAATGACAATGGAGGAAGCACAAATGACAGGAAATGCACATCTAGGTACACATTTAATTTTGGTACAGGTGTTGTGTCATGGGATTCGAATAAACAACCCATAGTAACTCTGTCTTCAACATAAGTAGAGTATGTTGTAGCTACAGCCATTGCATGTCAAGTTGTTTGGATGAGGAGAATGTTAAAAGATCTATTGCAGAACCAACAAGAACAAACAAGAACCAACAAGAACCAACAAGAACCAGCAACCATTTTCTGTGACAACAATTCAGCCATTGTATTATCAAAGAATCATGTGTTTCACAAGAAAACAAATGAATTTGAAAAAGGTATAATTTTGTAAGAGAATTGTTGAACAACAAAGAATTTTTTTTAGAATTTTGTAGGTCTGAAGATCAACTTGCAGACATATTTACAAAACCATTGGAAAAGAATACATTCTAGTATCTCCTAAGTTATTTAGTACTAACAAGTTTTGCACAATGGAGTCTGTCATGAATAGAGCAAGTTTCAGATTTTGAAACATTTTGAAATATTTTGTTTTAAAAATTCCAACCTGCTCATAATTAAGGGGGAGTGTTGGAAATATTAATTACTCGCTGATCCGAATATCACATCAGCAGACTCTATCAGAGTCTGTAGCAGGTCATTTTTTATCAAACAATCAGACATGATGAAGAGTTCATGTCTCTCATATATAATCCAGTCGAATTAAATTGTTGAAGCTAAGTATTTAGGTTGATAGTTATTACCGTCTTTAACATTAAGTCAGTAGCTTCAAAGAGAAGCAATTTTAGTGGGTAGAAGTTTTCTATATGAAGAAGAAGATTGTAAATCTGAATACATAGAACAATAAATGCATAAGAGGATAGAAGAGATGGTAGAGGAGAAGAGAAGAATAGAGAAAGTGTGTGGAGAAGAAGAAGAAAAACTCTGTGAAGAGTTTGAAGCTCAAGCTTCTGTTTTTTGTGAAAGTGTTGAGAGCCAAAGCTCTGTAAAAGGTGAAACATCCTTGTAAATTTCTAAGTTTGTATTTATGGCTGTAAGTTATTTGTTATGCCTTCACAAGAAATATAAATCCATAGTTTATGGTTTGATACAAGTTTTAGTTAGACACACAACTTCCCCTTATTTACTTGAGTGAATTTTATTTACATTTACTATTCATTGAAAGACACAAAGAATCCAATTTTATTTCACCACCTAAAAGTTGTAGTTTTTATGCACAAAAGGGTTTGACACAAGTCTTATTTAATATTGGGTTATATAATATTGTGAGTGAGTTGCAATATAGTTGTGTCACATTTTATCCCAAGTAACCACCGATGAAAAGTGTTTTTCATAACATAAGTCTTTAAGACTAAGAAATATCTATGTTGTAAAGTTGATCAAAAGTTGGTCACAACCTAAATCTTGTCATAGTAAAATCCGGTTGAAATCCAAGTGAGTCTTTCCAGGTAAAAGTGAGTACAGTAAATATTTCGTTGCAGTAATTCCATCCTAGGTATATTTAGTCGCAATACTTTCCACAAAAGTTAAAAGGGAAAAGTAAAAGGTTGTGTTGTGCAGTAACTCATGTTAATTTCCATAGCCGCCATTCCTGAGATTCATATGCTAAGGCTGCTACGGATTTGAGATACTATTTCTATTTCTTTAAAGAGATACACAAAGTTTTGATTGAAGCATTTTAGACAAAGGGAAATGAATCAATGTTATACAACAGGTTTTACTAGGGACAGTACATCTACTTGGCACAATTTCAACTGGAGCTGCAAAAGCATTGCTAGAGATTGATTGATGTTTAAATGCGTGTGC
>LPNX010715821.1:7070-18336 GCA_001517045.1 Pseudotsuga menziesii | reverse complement strand
TGAACAATATTTATAATACAAAGTTTTATGAGCATTGTTCTAATGTTACGTGGTTGAATTAAATCGCAGGTGATACTATGGTATATCGAACTTTAAGGGATCTCCACCCTATGATTTGGTTTGCAAAATCAAACAATAGTGATCTTGTCGTGGAACTTTAGAACTCATACCCACTGCATGTAGAGTATTAAAAGTATACGTGGTTTCTTCTTGGCCATGCATTGGCGTTTTAAAAAAAATTGACCCAACCCTAGTCGTCATTCTCCTTTGTCTCCAGCCTTTGGCCGCTCTGCAAACCCTCCTGGTCCATTTTGTCATCGCGTTGTCTTTTATCATTCTTCCTGCTGCTCCAGCTCTTCGTTAGCCCATCTAATGCACTGTGTGAGGAGGTTATGGTGTGGAATAACTTGCTGCTTGTCTCTGCGATAACTCCATTGTTTAACTTAAGCTTTGAATAGTGATAGTATTTACCTTTCTTCATTCCAATGAGCGTAATTCTTCCTTTAAAGTAGAGTGGCTTACGCTGTCTGCAAACTGTGTGTTATTTGCACGGAAGTAACCATGCAGCTAAAGGGTTTTTCCCTGCCCATCGATTAGCTGGGTTTCTTATACTGTCAGTGGTCAAGAGTGTTGTAATGTCTTTCCTTGCCATTGAATGGCAGGTTCCTAGCTCAAGCTGGTCGTGGCATCTCTGTGTGAGCATATCCACTACTAAGGTAACAGAATACTTCATTTTATTTTAATGTCAAAGCTAACATTCTCGTCAATACATTTCTTTTGCATTTGTTATAATAACTAACTTTCGACTGTATAATGATTTTCCAGATGTACCTGCTACTTTTCTCTGTCTACAAAAGGAATGAGGGTTACAGCAATACGACCATGGTAAGCCCTCGCCTCTCCACGGCTTGTCCACTTTGTATAAAACCCTTATGGGTTTGTGATGGGTTGGTCGTTGCGGCCTTTTGAACCTCGTGGTTTTTGGTTGTTTAATTAATATTATACATTGCGGGTTAATACCCTAGCTCTCTTGCAGAGCTCTCCGGCTTCGACCGTGAGTGTAAAATCTTGTTTTGTAATTATTATTGTGGTTAGATTAACAGAACAAGCTATAAGCCTTCGGGTGTAAATGCTTAATACGACCATGGATTGATAAACAAGACTGGGTTTCACCATGTCTTTACTTTTGTATTACTATGACGGGATAAGGTTTTATCCTTGGTTAATATGCTCATTTCAGAAGACTGTTTGTTGTTCCACAATCCTTCTTTTTATTTATAATAATGAAAAAGCAACATTTAATTTATAACCAGCTATAAGGAAAATGTTGTTAATTCCATTGTTTAATGCTTACCTTATATAAATTGGTTCTTAAGGGGTTTAACCCTAACCGATAATGAAAGCAGTAATTTTATTCTTATAAAATCCTGTTAAGTTCGGAAGGCATTTTCTGTAATACTTAGGGTTACTACTTATATTTATAAATGATAAAAATAAGCTCGATTAAGAGCATTATGCACTTCTTTTGTTTATTTCCTGCACAAAATGTATTTGTTTGTTCACTGTTTGAAAAGTATTTTTCATTAAGGTTTCTATATCCGGTTTATATTTTAACTTCCTTATGAATAAGGAAAGGTAATTAATGATGCATAGTTTATACTCCATTAGATGCATAGTTTATACCCTGTTAATAAGATAGGATTTTATATCCTTCTTTTCATTAAAATCTGAATACTGTCAGTATACCTATACTTAAATGCAAACAGTAAGAGTAGTTCCAAAATCTGTTGACAGTAATAAAATACTACTTACATTAATAGTGATAACATTCTTGTATTACATAAAATAAATTACTAGTATGATTACTACAATAGCTTTCTATAAATTACTAGAGTTCTGTATTAATAGCGTTAGTGTAAATCCACCAATTTATCTATAAAAAAAACTTATTAATTAACTTTGGTGTAATTTACACCATACTGTCTATTTTCTTTTATAACTTAATTAATTTCTTAGTTATGATAGTATTTATATATATTCAGCATTTAATTTTATCTCTATCTAAGATTATCTTATGAGTACACATATTAATATTTGTTCAGAGTATTTACTTAGTTTATTTTAACAGTAGAATTTATTCTATTTTTAAATACTGCTACCTGTTCTGGTATTAAACTAAATAATGCAGTTATACTAATCTGAAAGAAAGAACTGTATAGAAAAATCAGTAATAACCTAGTCTAAAATTTACTCTTGTATCTATTCTTTCCAACAATAGAATTACTGAAAAACAAAATATAGTACTAGGAAATAGTTTTAGAATTGAAGGAAAATAAACTTATGAATTTGTGGAGCACTTGTAGTTACTGAAAGTAACTAAATGAGAAGCTTGGTTCAGAAGGATACTACTTCCGAATACCGAGATACTGTGCTGGAGTACAGTCTGGTGAACCCAGATGTGGAAAAACACAGTAATTCTTTAATTTCATCAAAAGATTAATTACTAATAACCTGAGATATTCGCATTACTAAACTAGCTAACTTTTCTGTCACATAAATAAAACATATCATTCATCCATTCATACTTATTAAAACATAAATAGATAAATGACAGAACCTGTTAAAATTAGGATAACAACAGCAATGGAAGGACGTTCCTCCCTACCAACTCTTGGAGAGCGCTCAGACAGCGACTCCTCAGGACCCCCGAGCTTGCTCTGGTCTCCCTGGCTGGAACTAGGTGCAGCAAAGTCAGATACCAGTCTTCAAAATCAGTAATAACCCAAAAATTTTCAGTAAGCTCTCCCAGCTAACAAGCTGTAATAAAACAAGTTACTGCAGCAATCCTCTCAGACAACTTCCTTACTGTTTTTCCCTCTTTCCTCAATGAATTTCCTGAATAACATTCACCTGAATGAATTCTCTCTAGAAAATCTGAGCAGCCTCAGCTCTCTTCATTGAGTACATTTAAAAGATTGCCTAGGTCTTTTTGGGTTAACTATCATTTAATGAGCCACCTGCTCTGATCCCACTTTCTTGGGGAATCATGACCCCAAATGTAGGGAAGTTTCCACCTGCAACTTAGGAAGTGTTTGAGGATGCTGCCACTTGCCTTTTTCCCTCCACCTAGTTCCATCCACCAGTTTGACCAGTAACCTCTTTTTAACAGCTCTCCCATGCTGTTGTCTCCATAATTTATTTATTAATAATAAAAATATTCCAAATTACATTCCAATTCTGTTGACTCTGCTGAGTAATCAATTCCTACTTAGCATTAAATTTAATATAATGTCTTAGGAATATAATAAAACAATTTACATAATTTTACAAAATTGGGGTACGTGACACGCCCATTAAGCTGGAATGGGAAAATGTGGGCCCTAATCTCCGCAGACCCTTCCATTTTGAAAATTTCTGGTTGCTTCAACCAGACCTTCAAGAAAAATTAAAATAATGGTGGGAAGGAATCCCAATCATTAGAGGAACCAAGATGTACCAGTTCCAACAAAAGTTAAAAATCCTTAAAACAAGCATTAAAAAGTGGAATAAAGAATCGTTTGGTAATATTTTTTGGGAAAAAGTGAAGCTTGATTGTAAAATCAAAGAAGTTCAAAATCAAGGTATGTAGTCCGGTTTCTCGCCAGAGATCAGAGAGAAGGAACGCTTGTTGCTACAGGAGTTCAGCCAACATGAACAACAGGAGGAGATATACTGGAGACAGAAAGACAGAGTTAAATGGCTTTAGAAAGGAGAGAGAAACACTATTTTCTTTCATAAATCAACTATAAATCATAGGCAAAGCAACATATTGATAAGAATGCAAACTAAAGAAGGCAATATTGTTGAATCCCAGGAAGATCTGGATTGGTAAATTCCTTTTTCTCTAACCTCCTAGAGGAACCGGACGAAGACCAAGAAGCCTCTCAAAGAGAAGTTCTGAGGCATATTCCACAAGTTATTACGAATGAACACAATATTCTCCTAATGAACCCTATAGAAATAAAAGAAGTAGAGGAAGTGGTCAAGCAGATGGTGAAAGATAAAGCACCTAGGCTAAATGGATTTACTACAAATTGTTTCCATGCAGGTTGGGATTGGCTAAAAGAGGAGGTATGGGCTCTTGTGGAGGACTCCAGAAAATCAGGTAATATCCTGAATGCACTAAATGTGACTTTCCTGACACTTATACCCAAAGAGTCAAGAACTAAGGACCCAGGGAAGTTAAGACCGATAACTCTATGCAATTTCATCTACAAAATTATAACTAAAGACATTGCTAATAGACTTCACCCTTTGCTGCCTCTCATTATATCTCTAGAGCAAGCACGGTTTGTGGAAGGAAGACAAATTTTGGATGGTATCATCCTCATCCATGAATCAATTCATTCGGTCAAAATCGAGAAAATTCTAGGTATGCTCCTTAAATTAGACTTGTCTAAAGCTTATGACAAACTAAATTGGAAATTCTTAGCAGGTATGCTCAGGGTGTTCAGATTCTTGGATCAATGGACCAGATGGGTCATGAACTTGGTATCCTCAGCCTTCTTCTCTATTTTGGTTAATGGTTCACTTGTGGTGCCCTTCCAAAGTTCTCAAGGTATCAGACAAGGAGACCCTTTATCCCCTTTTCTGTTCATTATAGTTGCGAAAGGTTTGGGAAGAATGCTCAAGAACCTTCGAATGGAAAACAAGATTAGAGTTCTAACAATCGCAGAGGATCTGGAGCTGCAAACTCATCAACATTTTGTCAATGATACCATGCTCATGGGGCCATCAACAGTTAAAGAGGCTTGCGAAATCAAGGAGGGGTTGGACACCTTTTTGGAGGCTAGTGGTCTAGAGATCAATAATACCAAATCTCAAGTGTACTTCTTTAATACTCCAAAAATAATGAGAAAGAATATTTTGAGAATTCTAGGCTTCTCGGAGGGCCGGCTACCTTCCAAATACTTATGAGATCTGCTAGCTGAATCGACCATCAGACAGGTCTCATGGAAGGACCTTCTGGACAAGATTAGATAGAAACTCAGCCTATGGACCTTCTGAGCCCTAAGTTTCTCAAGTAGACTCATTTTGGTGAAGTCTGTACTATACGCGACGCCTTTGTACATGTTCTCGGTTCTGGCAACCCCAAAATTGGTGATTAAGCAAATAAGGAATTTACAAAGGAACTTTCTCTAGGGGGGATGACTGTCATAGAAAGTGGGCCTTAATATATTGGAAAATGATCTACACACCCAAAAATGTGGGAGGTTTGGGTTTGCGTGATTCATTAGACTCCAACAAAGCCATGGGAAATAAAATTTGGTGGAAGTGGATAACATATGAGGAGGAACCATGGGCGAAGCTCTAACACGCCAAATATGCCCACCAATGGCCAAAACAAACGCTAATAAGATTCGGTGAGAACCTACCAGGATCTAGTAGATGGAAGGCAGCCCAAGAAAACCGTGATCTCATCCAAAGACATAGCTTTTGGGAGGTTAGAGATGGTAATTCACCAAGATTCGTCAATGAGGCATGGAACGAAGACCAGAGCATAGATATTCGAGAGGATATCCCGATTCTGTCGAAAAAGCATCCCTAGCTCCACCAACTTCAGTTAGTAAAGGAATTCTGGGACCTTGAATCCTCTAACAAGGTTTTCAGGATATGGAAAAGTAAATAATGGTGGCAAAGTCTGACACATATGGAGGACATTGAAAACTTTTACACATACCTATGCTCCAGAAGATTCCCATGGCACGAGGGGTAGGATAAAATCAGGTGGGGGTATTCCAACCTGGGAAGGTTCAACATTAAAGAGGCTATTGGGGTTATGAATGAAACATATAGACAGGAAAAAGAAGTTAAGTGGATGAAAATATGGGGATAGAATTGGTGGCCCAAAATGACAGCCTTCTGTTGGCTTGTTCTCAAAAGAAGGATCCTAACCTGGGATAACATTCAAAGACAAAGTTTAGTAGGTCCTTCGAGATGCAGCTTATGTGAAAAATGTAATGAAACTATCAATCACCTGCTTGATGAATGTCCAGTTGCTTCTAATATTTGGGACAAAGGAAGCAGATTATTCAAACTCAATTCCAAGAACTTAGGCAGACCTAATATTACTATAGTAGAATGGCCCAAAAAAAATTCAATAATAAGATTTTGAACAGAATATGGGACATGTTCCCAGGATTCGTGGTCTGGGAGATATGGAAGACCCGTAACCTTAAAATATTTGAAAACAGGAATCGAAGGGCAGAAGAATTATGGGAAACCCTGGATGAACATATAAAAGAAACCATAACTCTCTCATCTTGGTCGTCAGAATACCTGTAAGTAGATGCAATGGAAAAACAAATTCTAAAAGAATGGAGAATAAACCAATTACCTCTGAATAATGCGCGCTTCTGCAAATCGATCCCGCAAATGATCATCATGGAATTCTGGCAGAAACCTCCATCTGGTGCCTTCAAATTGAATTTTGACGGGACAGCCAAGGGAAACCCTGGCCCTGCTAGATTTGGTGGAGTAATTAGGGATTCCCATGGCAGAATTCTAAGTCTTTACTGGGGAAGCTTAGGTTCATGCACCAATAACTTGGCGGAGATGGATGGACTGATAAATGGTGTTTCTTGGGTGATTCAGAACCAGAGAAATTCGTTGATAGTTGAGGGGGACTCAATGGTGATAATCAACCTAGCCAAAAGAATAATGCATGGTGCGACAATAAACCAGGTATCACATAACTAGATGTGGGAAGGACGGATCTCAACGCTCGGACAAAGACTTAGGAGCACCCTCACGCTGGGATTTTCTCACATTAAGAGGTCAATGAATAAGGTGGCTGACATTCTAGTGAACGAAGGGGTGGGGAAGGCAAGCTCGTTCCATGCAGAAGGCCACGTGGCCAAGATGGACAATAGGTTGTGGGAGAAGTGCAAGAAGGTTGCAGCTGGCAAATATGGTGGGGCCAACCCTGATCATCCCCTGAGACAAGGCAGAGGTGAAATCATTAAATCACCCACCTCACCACATACAAACCTCCCCTTAGCACCTGGCTCACCCATTAGCTCGGGATCACTGTCGAAAATCCACGTGACAAGACATGCATAAGCTGACGTTCATTCTTCATGGTCAAGGTGGTGGGATGTTGAAGTGGTGAATCCTCCGCTTGGAATTAATCACACAAGATTGGATGAAGGCGCCTGTACAGATGGTGAGCATGGGAAAGATTGAGCAGATGCAGGTGACATGCCAAAGATCGTTGAGCTGGTAGATCCGGGCTCAGACTCAAGCCTTTAAATTTTGATCTGGTTCAGGCTCATGTGATGTGTGAAACTCAGAAGGATGGTACTTGCTGGTTAGCGGGTGGTGAAAGAATTCTGTTACAGAGAGAAATTCCTATGGCTTGGGGTACCACAACAGACAGCTATGACTCAAGAAATCAATCTTTCCCAATATGCAATAGAAATAAAATGTCTAACACTAAAGGATCAGACCTCGTACCTTATTCCATACAGTTGAAGTAGATCCCCGTTGAGCTTTCCAATCTTTAGCTTGAATTGATATAATACTTCCTCAACAACAAGTAAACAATACACGCATACTATATATCATGGTGTTAGATCTATTCTAGCATATATAATCAATAATGTAAAAGCATTTGACATATTCCAATGGATACAATATTCAATCAAATACACATCATTGGACAAGGAAAGATAGTTCTTATTAATATAAATCAGAGATTACAAGATAGATACAACCTCTGACAGCACGTCTACGAATCGGAGAAACTGAATCCCCCACTTCTGCCTCCACCACCTCAATCCTCCATCTCTCGATAGCAAGCTCACTAGCAAAGGCAAGCTTGGGAAGAACACCAAAGTGCTCCAAAGGGACAAAGGGATGCAGACTCAAGTATAGTTCTGGAAACAATGGACTATAGTTTCGTTGCTCTCAATCTCTCTATATGCCTTCAATGTACCAAGGGGTTCCTTATATAGCTTCACAAGGGATACTAAAGGGTCGAATCCGAGTGATCTCAAGGCATATGGAATGCCAGGAGCAAATGAGTTGGATCCAAGTCAAGGAAAACTCTAAAAGGATTTGGATTATGCACACATCCCGACGTACGCGGTTATCGGGGTCAAACCCGCATATGTACGCGGTTATCAGGTAAAAGGCCGCGTATATAATTTTTTATATAGTTTTAGGGATGATCAAGGAAACATCAAAGGATAAAATATGGTCCATGGGGTCAAAAGAGTCTGCAGCGGGATAGGGGAAGGCCATACAAAGTGTGATTCACCTGGAGGGGTGAAATCCACTATAACACCCACCAGAATTTTCCTTTGTTGAGCAATTTTATATACGGTATATTGACCATTTGAATTTTGTATCGAACTCTTTGTATCCAGAGTTTATTGGCTTTCCAAATCCCATTGTGGCCCATAGCTTCTTCAAATTCTATGTCCAATGTTGACTATTATTCAAATTCCCTTTTATTGAGTGCGACTGGTGCACCCTTGTCATGATTAGTTTAGGTGACCTCCCATGAAAACCACCTGCCTATTTGTTAGCTACTCCAATGAGTAACACTTCCCCATAATTGGCACAGTCACCACACTGGATGTGGCCTTCAATTATTCATGAAACAACCTTTCAATCAATGGTTATAGCTATGGTTTCTAAGGAGCAATTACAATCTCCTAGCTGTACATTGAATTCTATTAAGAATAGTGAACATTTCATACCTTCACCATTACGTCATAGAGAAACTAAGGGTCCAGTTAGATATTTTTGCAACATGCCAACATTTTAGAAATTTGTGCAACAAACCTGAGTTTTAGAAATTTCTATAGCATGCCTGAGAAATTAATTCTACCTTACTTAGTCATTAAATAGTAATTTTAACACAAACATAAAAACCATTTCATTTTTCATTATCTTTTTTGGATTAGGCCTCCCTAGTGGGAGGATTTTAGTCCCCAAAAGCTTATTGGTGGCAATAATGGAAGCACATGGCTTCCATTTGTCTCTCCAAGTCCATTATTCCATCAATTAGATAAGATGTTTGCTTTTGCATGTCACGATCAGCATTAGTGTTTTCTCTTGTTTGGATGCTAAAAGGGATATTCTTTCTCTCCATTTATGTGCTTTGATGAGGTAGTCCTTACCACCTCGACCAAATGACATTTGCTTTCTTTTCTGTATTTTTTTTATCCCTATTCCACAAATATGGGCAGCCAAACATCACTTCACAACTTCACATGCATTTAGTAGGACAACTTCACATTTTATTTCATCAGCGTATTCAACATTAATGGCAAACCTGACCTTACACATCCTAGTGATTCTCATTACACATTTCTATTTTACCCATCCCAATGAACATGGCCGTGATACATCAAAATTTTCTAAACCCAAGCTCATCAACTAAGGTTTCAGAAATTAAATCACATTGAGAACCATTGTCAAGCAAAGGATTTACCTTTTGTCCCTTTTCTTGAATTTTGATTTGGAATAATAAATTTTTGTGTCTACTTGCTCTTGGTTGTAGCAATGTGGTGCAAACCATGGTTTCATCCATAGTGGAGGTGTTGTGTAATGTCTACCACTGTTTCTTCTATCTTGATAGTTGTCATTTCTCTTTTCTTGGATTTGTACCATTTTGGATGTTGTTTTAGATGAGGCCTCCTTCACTTCTCATCTGTGTGCCCATCCAAATCGTAGTGTTTGCAATGTTTCTTTGGATAGTTTCCGTTTTGGGTTGTGGTTGCAATCTTCTTTCCACTGGTTTTGTTGGTCTCTTCTTGGCTGTTTTACTTTTGCCCCTCTTTGAAGTCCAGTTGATGTAAAGAGAATTCTTGCTCCCTTCATCTATGATTTTCACACTTAGCAGTTGTAATTTCCTTCAGAGATGGTTGAATAGGCCTCCAAGGTACTTCATTACTACTCTAGGTTCTTTCAAAGTGATACCCAACATGATTGCTTGCTTGCAGAATCCAGACATGTATTCTTGAACAATTTTGACTTGTTCTTGCCAAAGGTATTGCCATTTCATACATTGTTCCCTTGCTGCTCCAATTTTGCTACCATGGGATTTTTTCCCAACCACAAGGCATCTATTACCTCTCCCACCATAACAAAACATGTCCAAACGTTTTTAATTGAGAGGAATTCTACTGGATTTCTGTTATTTGCTAAAGGCCAAAATAAACTACAACAGTTTCAACTGGCTATGAAACCATGCCATAGTACGTTCATTCGTGGCATATGAAACAATACCCCTATTTTCAAAAACTATTGGAAAATACCTCCCAAAATCGTTTTGTTTAACCCCCTCCCAATATGCCTTCCCAATTTAAAAAAATCCCAATTTTCACTATGTATTGCATGAATCTGTTTTTTCATTTACATTTTTTATACCCCTTTATATTTCTACCTAGTAAATTGACATGATACCCCACATGCATTCTACAAAGAAGTCAATTATGACCTGAAAGACAACACCAAAACACCCTGTTCCAAGCACATGTTCCATAATGTAAATGATGGTTTGTCAAGTCAGTAAAAGAATAAATAAACAATTGGAAAAAAATTCCATAAAGAAACTATTCACTTAGATTCTTGGTTGTGACCTAATGAATTCTCATTGTGAACACAATATAGGTAAACCTGTTTAGGCTTGCCATTTCTGCCACCTATGATTGTAGCTATGATGTGTCCTGACTCTGCACCCATACCATCAACAATAGCTGTCTTAATATCCTGCAATTGATTTACATTGACATGTCACGGAAGAATCATATATAAAAAGTCCTTCCATGAAAACAAGAAACAATCATACAATAAATGCCTCCTTTCATTTCTTGCTTCAAATGCAAATATTCCTCTTAAAACAAAAAAATATTAGCTTACTTTCTCATCATCAACATCCAATTTGTTGTTCTTATCCTCGTATCAAGCGTCTCTCTACCAAGCCAATCAACAGTGTTCACTGGCCTTTTCAACCTGTTTATTGTCCTTGAGCTTTCCACACCTCCACTGTGCCCTAAGCTTGTTGATGCCATAAATGGCCTGAGTTTTGACAATCTAGAAATTAGTGTATTAATCTCCTTGGGATTCTATTCCCCACTCTCATCTCGTTTGAATTTGATCAACTTGAAGATGCTTCCAAGATGTGAAAAACAAGTTATGAACTATATGTCAGAGCGTTGATCAAAATAACAACACTTCAAAAATGTAGATGAGTTAAAGACATATTTTGAAGACG